>CM065302.1:75324578-75924578 GCA_032871835.1 Dipteronia dyeriana
TAAAATGCCCAAAATAATTGTTCCATCGGAATCTTTCATTCATTTTTTTACAGTGAGAGTTATGAAATAAATAGATAAAGTTTCGTTGAAACTCAGGCGCTATGCAGACACATTCGAGGGTAAAGCTTTTTTTTTCTGATCAGTACTTCGAAAAAAAATCTCGATCCTTTAAAAAATATGCTTGATTCTTTGAAAAAAAATCATCGATTCTTTCTAATATATGCTCGAATTCGCTACAAATATACTCGATTTAACTAAACCTAATTTTCTAAAAAACATTCTCAATCTTTTGAAAAAAATTCTCAATCCTTTGAAAAAAAATCTCGATCCTTTGAAAAGTATTCTCGATCATTTGAAAAAAAATCTCGATCATTTGACAAAAAATCTCGATCCTTTGAAAAAAAAATCTCGATCTTTCGAAAAATATTCTCGATCTTTTGAAAAATATTATCGATCCTTTTAAAAAAATCTCGATCATTTGATAAAAATTCTCGATCCTTTGAAAAATATTCTCGATTAGATCATTTGAAAAAAATCTCGATCCTTTGAAAAATTTTCTCGATCCTTTAAAAAAAATTCTCAATCTTTGAAAAATATTCTCGATTATTTGAAAAAATATTTTCGATCCTTTGAAAATTTCTTGATCCTTTGACAAATGCTCGATTATTTCAATTATTTCAAAAATATGCTCAATTCTTTCAAAAATAAACTCGATCATATTAAAAAAATGCTCGCTTTGGCTACAAATATGCTCGATTTAACTAAACAATATTTTTAAAAATAAAATGCTCGATCCTTTGAAAAATCAAATCTTTCATACATGTTCATACAAAGACTGAACAACAAATCATAACGAATTGATACATTGTTAAACCACACAAAAATATATAAAAATATATAAACGAAGATCACAAATATAAGTTATCTTCTTGTGCAGAATCAAGAGAGAGGCAAGTTTTTTGGAGAGAGGAGAGGAGTTATCATTTTCAAAGTATAGATAGAAACACAATGGAATTAAAAAATAGATTATTTAAGGACATCTATGGTGTCCTTTTAAACTTACGTTATTAAAGGGGTCATATCACTGCAACACACATAAAAAAAAAAAATGTGACATATCTCACTATTTCCAAATGTTTTAAAAGGCTATTTTGGATAAGATTATCCGATAACTCCCTCTAATCAAAGACTTTCCAATAGGTTCCAAAATCATAACATGGCCATCCAGGCACAGGTCCTGCAATTGATCGGAATATATACATCTGATTCATATTTGCAGAAATGCAGTAATCTTCTGCTAGGTCTATGCTATTTAGTTTTAATAAAAACATCCCTTAGATACATTAGCAGTCAATAGCTCTTAAGCTCTAATTTCTCTTTACATTATTTATGTTACAATAGTTGTCAATATAAACCAAAAAAACATAATTTTCGTTGTCATCGAGAAACTTCGTGCAGTATCTGCAATTCAATCCTCATAACTGGAATTTGATCTCGCAGAGTATTCTGCAACGAGCTGTGCAAAAGATGATGACTTGTCCTCCAGCAACTTGGTGGGAGAATCGTACTCCTCAATAAGCCCTACAGAAAGATATAGAAAAATCAAGAATATTTCACACTAACAAAATGCAGAGGAAAACTATTAAATTATTTGACAATATATACTAACCATGACTCAGAAGCAGAACCATATCGCTGTAAAGAACAGAAGTTATACGATGCGCAATGGTTATGAGGGTGCAGTCAGTAAAGTGTTGCCTAAGGGTTTGCTGAATGAGATTATCAGTAGCAGTGTCGACGGATGCAGTAGCTTCATCCAGCACCAAGACCTTACTTTTCTTGAGTAGCACACGCCCGAGACAGACCAGCTGCCTTTGACCCATACTCCAATTCTCTCCATTCTCGGTAACTGCAACACCCATATGGTCTCATACATTAAATAATATGAGCCGTAATTGAGTCAAAAAATTTGACAAGAGCTTATACAACCAAAAAGAAGAAAGCATTAACCTTTAGAATCCAGTTTTCCTTCTTTCTTCCTAACTTCATCTCCAAGTTGGCACTTATCCAAAGCCTAAACCATTATAAAATGAATGTTAGCAAATTACATCCTCAATCGTCAAGCCTTATAACATGAACTTCTTACTACAATCAATTCAAAAACAACGCACCTCCCAAATCTTCTCATCTGTGTACTCTTCAAGAGGGTCCAGATTGCTCCTCACAGTCCCGTCAAACATGGTTGGATCCTGAGGAATAATACTTAGTCTAGACCGCAAATCATGCAGTCCAATTGCTGAGATATTGATGCCATCTATCATAATCTGACCAGCTGCAGGTTCAACAATCCGGAACAATGTTTGAATGAGAGTCGTTTTACCGCTGCCTGTTCTCCCTACAATGCCAGTTTTCATTCCTCCGGCGAAAGTGCATGTGAGACCTTGCAATACAAGGGGCATGTGTGGGGCATAGCGAACCTGCACCATAACCATAATCATTAATTGTTTAAACACAGCAAAAGAATACCAGTCGAAGTAGTCTAAAACAACTAAAATTACCTGAAGATCACGAATATCAACTTCTCCATGTGATGGCCAACAACGGTCTGGCTGGTTTTCTTCTATCACAAGAGGGGGCTCACTAGGAATAGAAGTGTACTGAAGCATTCTCTCCACTGATATAATCTTGTTCTCCATATCGCAAAGATTCCGTATTACCCAAGCTTGTAACATATTAAGATTGAGTCCATATGTCACCGCTAAGCCCGCAATTGCTTTAGAAAGGAAAAGAAAGCAAGGTTTGTCACAAACTTCTTTACTACCCCACTGTTGATATCAAGAAGGATAATAAATGATAGGGGAATCACTCACCTGGATCGATAACTCCCTCAGGAATAGAGATTAAGAAAATCAAAGAGAAGGCAAATGTAATAGTAGACAACATATCCAGACGGAAGCATAACCATTCCATTGCACCAGCAACATGGAATTTGGGTCGAGAATATCCATCCGTAAGTTTCATATTTGTGTCTTGAAACCTTGCTTCTTGATCAAAGCTCCTTATTGTTGTGGACCCTGAAATTGTTTCAGTAAAATGTTGTATCACTGGAGCTTTGCATACTCCAACTAACCTTGAAAGTTCTCGTGCCGAAGGAATGTAATATTGCTGCATAATTGTAAATAATTGTTGTGAGATTTCATGCGGCAAATGTGGGATAACTTAAAAAAGTTGCAAAGAACACAGGATTACCTGATACCAGAGGCACAAAGCGATCACGGGAATGAAAACAACAATAACCTGCCATGCAACCTGAGACATCACCACGATAATTCCTACAAGTTGGATCATTGAGAAGGCAAAGCCCCCAATTTGATACGGAATGCTCAAGTCCACAGCACTTTGGTCGGTAGAAGCCTATAATGAAAGCAGATCAATAAACAAATATGCATTACTTGGTATAATTTACAATTTTACATCTCGCAAAATTAAAGAAACAAAGCAAAGGGAAATGCTAATATACATCACACTGATAAGAGTTTTCAAATCAACAAAAACACTAGTGTCAAATAATCTAACATAATGCACAAAGTTTGAAATTGATATTCACTTACTCTGCTCAGAATTCTTCCAGTTGGGGTTGAATCAAAGAAAGACATGGGGGCACGGAAAATGCACAAATGCATCTTATTGAAGAGTAGGGTGGCTGCTTTGTACCCAGCAGTTACAAGAAGCGTTGATCTGATAAGGAGGCAAAAAGAAATTCCAATAGCCAACGCTACATAGACGAGTATAAGTGTGGATCCCCCAACCGGTGGTTTTGTATCCTTCGACACCGGGGTTGCCCAGGCCATCCAATAATTGCTGCCAATTTGAAGGATCTGAAAGATAATCTGTCCCAGCAATATAAAAGGCACAAGAGCTCCTCCATAAGCTGTCGTGATATATTTCCAGTACACTGAAAACCCAACCCTACCTTTCTCTCTCTCTTCCTCTTGAACAAGCTGCCCTTTGTGCTCAGTTACTTCATCTGATTTACCATTCTCAGAAACCTTATTTTCTTCTTTCTCAACAACCCCATTTGTACTGCTCTCACCATTTTCTTTGCTGATACGTATTTTTTCAGAACCCAGTCCACCCTCTATGGAATCAAGCGTTGATAAAGCTTCCTTATGTGCACCCACAAGTTCCATAAAATCAGTTCCTGAATTTAGAATGTCGCCATACTTTCCAGCTTGTGTAATTTTTCCATCTTTCATGACCTAAATAAGGAACAAGTTGAGTTTATGAAATATGGAGGCAGGGATACATTAAATTGAAAGACAAATGTGATGTAAATTGCTCACCAAGATTAGATCAGCAGCAGGTAAGAATTCCACCTGGTGAGTAACGTAAATTACTGTCTTTGACCTCAACAACCCCAACAAAACCTCCTGTCACACAAAGATTAATCAAATAAGTACAAATTTCTTTAAAAATTTCCTGACAACATCCAACAGCAGCATAGTGCAATGCAATTACTTGAAAGTTAAATTACCACAGTCAGTACCATGAACTCACCCTAAAGAGTAGTTCAGAGATATTAACATGGAAATTAGTAGGAAAAGTTTAACTTCCACCAAATAAAATGCATTAGGAATGGAACGGATTTTAGTCTTTTACCTTAAAGAGGTGAGATCCAGTGTGAGCATCCACAGCACTAAAAGGATCATCAAACAAATAGATATCAGCATCTTGGTAGAGAGCACGAGCAATCTGTATTCTTTGCTTTTGTCCTCCACTCAAATTGATTCCCCTCTCACCTATAACCGTTTGATCACCAAACGAAAGAATTTCCAGGTCCTTCTTCAGCGAACATGCTTCAAGCACTCTGTCATACCTTTCTCTGTCCATCTCCTTACCAAACAAAATATTGTCTTCAATCTTGCCACTCTGAATCCAAGGTGACTGAGCAACGTAGGCCTTTGTACCACACAACTTGAGAGTACCAGATATTTTGGGTACTTCTCCCAAAATGCAGGAAAGTAAGCTTGATTTTCCAGAGCCAACAGTACCACAAACAGCAACTCTCATTCCTTGCGACACTTTCAAATTTATATCTTTCAGTGTTGGATTTGAGGAAGTATTATCCCAGGAGAAATTCCCATCAACTACCTCAACTGCTGTATCAGAACTACCTCTCGGCTGCCTGTCTACAACATCAGGTTGCAAGTCATCAAGCCGCAGGAAAGAAGCAATTCTATCAAGGGAAACCTTAGTCTGGATTATCATTGAAATTGTGTCAGGAAGATTGTAGATTGGCTGTTGAAGAATCCTGAACGTTGCAAGTGCGGATAAGATCTTTCCCGATTCGAGTGGGATTCCCAAAAGCATACAAGAACCAAAAGTAGCCACAGACACAAATGTGGGTGCACCCGAGAAGACGAAATTAGTAATGACGGCAGTATAAACATATTTTTTCAACCATCCAGTCTCTAACTCTCTGAGCTCAATAATCTTAGACAAAAATTTCATTTCCCATCCCTGAAGCTTGAGAATTCTCATGTTCCTTAGTATTTCGGAAGTTGACTTCATTCTATTATCTTTTGATGTCATCAATTTTTCTTGAAACTTCTTTTGCAATCTTCCCAAAGGAAAATTCACCAACATAACAATTATTGTTACCAAAAGCGTTGCAATAGATGCTAGCCCAAGATTTTTATACAAGATCAACAAGGCCAAAACCACTTGCAGGATGACCATCCATGAATCATGCAAGTACCAACTGAAATCACCAACCCTCTCAGCATCGACAGTCATGAAATTGATGATTTCGCCACTAGAATGTCCCTGCTTCGCCTGACATGAAAGGGTCAGAGCCTTGTTGTACACCATCGCAACTAGTACTGCTCGAATCCTTATTCCAACCTGCTGCAACCTAAAGAACCAGTGCCTCCGAGCGAGGCACTCCACAAGCTTTGCAACGAAAAAAATAGAAACAAGAACATACCCCTCATTATCGAACTCCCGCTTCCCATTGAGGTATTGAACAAAAGTGTCTATAAGATATGGACCAACATAGGTGGCCAGTGTGTATATAAGAGTAAGGAAAGCAGTCAAAAGAAATTCTTTCCAGATCGAGAAGAGTATTGCTGTTGTCAGCTTTAGTGTTGTTAATCCACTCCCCACGCCACCAATTGCTTCAAGCTTATTTCTTAAAATTGGAAACGTTCCAACTACACTATCGCTTCTATCTAGTTGAGGAATATCCTCAAGGTCTAAAGTTTTCTTATTACCAAAAGCAATTAGAGAACCCATCCAAGAGAATGTAAGAAGACTTAATAGACTGGCATTCGTAAAAGGGGTCACACTATCAGCCCCTTTGGAATTGATTGACTCCCCTTCACCATTACTGACACCATTCAAAAGGGGTTCGCGAAGAAGGGTATCTACACCCTCATTTCTCCCCGAAAACCCCAAGTAACAGAAGACCAATCCAGTAATGACAGAAACAATATCAGACACTAAATACTGAATCGGTAAAGTTTCATGTTTTTTGTGAAGAACAATGTCAATAACAAGACAATAACAAGAAATAAGCAGATAAAAACCCCACCAAACTCTCAATAAAAATGGAAACTTTTGTTCACCGGAATTAAAGTACTGGGTTTGCAAATAAACACAAAGTGCACCCCAACCAAGTGTTCTAAGCACTAAATCCAAAAGGGTCACCAAATTCTGATCAGACCAATAATTCCTATACCAATAAAAGTAACTCAACAAACACAAAACCAGATTAAACACTGAAACACCTAGACAACAAAACAGAGTCAGCTTATTCCACAAAACCCTCCCGTCCTTAAACCTCTCCTTGGACCCTTCACTATGACTAACACCCACTTTCAGTTTCTTGCAAACCCATGAAACAAACAACACAAGTAACAAAACTAAGTGCAGTGAACCAGAAAACCCACGTAGGAATACAGGTTTGATAAGAAAATCAGTCCCTGAATACATGAGTGAAGATGGGTTTGTGTAGAGAGTTGATAGAACTTGCTTTGTTGAATCAAAAAGTTCCATTCTTTTGTTGGGTTTTGTATTCGTAACAATGGAGATGCTTGCTAGTAGTCTGGGAGGACAGGGTTTGACTTTGAGGTTTCTATGGTCGTTTTGAAGCCGAAAACTCTTTTACAGTATTAGATCAGAAGATGATCCAAAATTCCACATATATAACCGCATGAAATCCATATATGTGTACGAGAGTGTGCCAACAAGAAGCAGAGACAACGTGGAGAACAAGACACGTGAGACGGGATATACAATGAAATTGCCGCTATTTTAAGACAAAAAGTTGTTGTAGTCTTTCCAGGAAATCCGTTGAGAGATAGTGCAGAGCTTCAACAACTCCGTTATGAAAAAAAAAAAAGAAAAAAAATTAATAATAAGAACCTCCTTTCATGTATTATTGGACGGGCGGAGAAAAATACTTTTTTTTTTTTATAATTATTAGAATGCATAAAAAAAAAATTGTTAGAGATTGGGTGGACCACTTGACCTCTTCATATCTGACACACTCTCTCTATATATAGTCTAAGGTTAATATGCTTCTAAGGGTAAAATAGTCTTTGACATAAGTCAATCCAAGTCAGCATAACGGTATTACTAGATTTTGAATTAAAAAAATGCTTTAATAATAGAAAAATTCAAAATTATCAATTGGTTCGGCGACTTGTGGCGACCCACCCCTAACGCGATGGTTTTAACCGTACCATTTAAATTGTGATGTGGGATCGGTATTTTTTTCAATCCTCAATTTAATTTCGGTACGGTTATGGGATTTTAAATCTCTACTTCGTCATGTTCTCGTAGTTGTACCCATTATATATATATATGTGTAGAAAGAGAGAGATGAAGAGGTCAATTGGTCCACTCAATCTCTAACAAATTTTTTTTATGCATTCTAATTGGTATTACTAGATTTTGAATTAAAAAAAAATGCTTTAATAATAGAAAAAAAAAATTAAAAAAAGGTCATAGAGGTGGAGAGATCCGGTCTAGGGATGTCAAAATTACCCATTGGTTATGGGATTTATGGGGGACCCGTCCTCGTTAGGGTCGGTTTTAATCTTACCATTTAAGTTGTGGTATGAGATCGGTATTTTTTCAATCTCCGATTTAATTTCGGTATGGTTACGAGATTTCAAGTCCCCGTGCCCACTATATATATAAAAACATAAATTTCCCTCATTTTTTCCCTTACACTAACATAATTTTCCCTTTTTTTCCCTCCATTGAAACAATGCTCCACTCTAAATCATTATATATAATATACCCCCCACACTATTATTTTTATATTATTCAATAATATTTATTTGGTATTTATCAAAAAATCATAAAAGAAATACATTAATGGAATGAGGATAGTATGGGGTAAAAAAACCGATCCCCTAATATGGAACCCCAGAACCCGCACCGTTTATTTTAAGATAGGTATTCATCGGAACGGTATTTATCATATAAATTGATATTGAGAATGGTAATGGAAAACCCGTATCCGACCCGTATCATTGACATCCCTAATCTGGTCATACTCAAATACAAAAGTATTTTGGGTTTGTTTTGTTTGTCTTTTTTTTTTTTTGCTATTAGATTCTTGAATTGATTTTTACTAGATTTTGGAAGAAAAATAATAGGAAAAAGATCTTATTATTATTATTTCGATCTTAATTCTCTAGTCCCCAACCTCCATTATCGAAGATTACCATTGCTGAACTTCATAATCATCGACGATCAGTCAAAACACTGTATTTTAATTTTTAAATATAGGAAAAAAAAAAAAATCTCCCCATTAATTACGGATGTCGCTAGACTTGCCAGCAAAAACATGAACCCCTTTAAGGATCGGAATCTATTTATCTATGGATATTATTGATTTAGTCCTTAATTTTTTTTTAAATATCTATTTTTTATTCACTTATCTATTTTTTTTTAGATTAGACCTTATATTTTTTAAAATCACTCCAATTGATCCCTCTTACCAGAATTTTAATGGTCAACCGTTATAGAAAAAATTAATTAACATTTTTACCCTTGATTTAAAAATAAAAATAAAAATAAAATAAAATTTCTATTTTCATAATTTTATTTATAATTATATATTAATATTAAAAAATAAAAAAGAGAAAGAAATTTAATTTGATAAATTGTATTTTGAATGAATTATCACAATTCATCAGCTCAATCTAATAATTGTTGATAACATCAATTTTCACAATTAAAATTCATTTTCAGAATAAAAATGTCAAATTAAAATTCCTTTACAAATAAAGCGTTATTTAAAAAAAAAATCAACCTCTTTCAAAAACTTATATTATACATCTTCTCCAGAAATCGACGAACACAAATAATCTTAAAAAAAAAAAAACACAGATTCAACCACTCTACACACAAAATCAGTATCCAAAAAAAAAAAAAGCAAAACAAAAATTTGTACCGTCCTCCCACCATCAATGAGAACCCAGAAAATCATTTTCCAAAAAATAAAAATGAAATAAACCTAAACAATTGAACCCTTCCACCATCCGTCCAAAAACCCAAAAAAACATTTTCCAAAAAAAAAAAAAAAAAAAAAAAACAGGGTAGACACCAACACCCTCAAATCGTATCAGTACCACCACCACTAGCGTCGATCTCTTCTTAGTAGAGAAGATCGATGCTGGAATCCTGTCCGGTAGTAACTAATATCGGTTCATACGAGTGTGATTGAGAGAAGGAGAGTGAGAGAGAGCGATCACAGAGAATATGTAAAGATAGAAGACTAGGTTATGTGTAGTCACGAAGAGGAGGGCAACGTCACCGTGAAGTGAAGATGAGGTCTTAGTCTGGTTCTGGTTCGCAACAAGAGGGATTCTAATCTGCGTATTGTTGGTGGCAATTGGTGAGAAAATGGGGGTTAGGTTGTGAGGAAAGAAATTGGTTTGGGTAATTAGGATAGTAATTTAATTTTTATTATTTTATTTTTTTTCTATTTATTTATGTATTAACACGTGGTATGTCATTGATCAAAGATTAAAATATCCTCGTAACAGAACAGTCTAATTTGATTAACGGTTGATCGATGGAAAGATCGAATTGAATGATTTTTTAAACTATAGGATCAATTCAGTACAAAATAAAAAATTGATACTTCAAAAAATATATATATAACAACTAAATCAATAATATTCCAATCATCTATGTTTATGGCTAGTTGATTTTGTAGGAGAGTTGTTCTACGCTTAATATTCAACTTCTATGGTCACTGTCATGTTGTCTTAATCATCCAACAGTCTGTGGATTCTAGCTAGGCTAGCATATAGTTGGACATCATAATCAAATTTTGGATTTATCGTCAGTTCTATTTATAAAAAATGACCCACTTAAAGCTCTTGATTCCGTGGATTGGGTCAAGTTTGAACTTTTTTTTCTCCATCTCTATCGTAATAAATTCTACCAAATTTTGTCTTACTCAGCACACAAACCAAAGTTCATTGCTAAACTCAAATGTGTCACTCAAACATGTCAGCATTTTAATTTATTTATGTTACAGTGAAGAACAAAGAGCAATAAAGAATTCCGATCATATCCAAGTTTTTCTCGAAAGAAATATATAATGCTTTGACTGTGGAGTTCATTTTATGCTGAATTATCAATGGAAAAAACCAAGTCATGAATCATCATCATGATCACCATTTCAATAATATTACCTCTCAACATGTAAAGGATACATTCACTGCACACATGACATTAAGCATGATAAAAACCTCTTCAAGCTTTGAAAAACCCTCATGGTACGTTACAAGCATCGTTAATATCTTGTGATTTTTTTTTTCTAAAAAATAAATATTTAAACTTAGATCAAAAACTTTCCCATTTTACGTTTACGGTGAGAGATTCGAATCACACCATAAATAATTTATAATATATATGAGAAATTTTATTCTCTAGATTATATAAGTAGACATCTCTGATTAAATATTTAGACTCTGCCTATGATGCTTATCGATCTTGACATGTCCGAATATTTCCTTACCTCATTGTGTGTTAACATTAATAGTAAACCTAGTGTTTGGTCTTAACAAATTAGATCTATAACTCAATGGATAAAAGTATTTAAGGAAAATAAAAAACAAAGATTCGGATTAGGAGAGGATTCTTATACTTTTCAAAAGTATACTAGTTAGTGGGCCATTGGTGGTAGACCATATAGCCATAGCCAATAATTATTGCCTCATGAAATTTTATAGACAAATTATAGCCCTATATATAATTTGGAAATATTTTCCACCTCGTGCTTTGACTAATTTGAAAAGTTGTCAAGTGGGAAATATTTCATTGGACTAGCTTTATATGGTCCATTTTTCCATTTGTCTTTTTTCATATATTTTTTTAATTATTTAAAAGTCACAGAATCAACAAACTTCCCTTAATTTCTTTTTTTTTTTTAAAAAAAAAAACTTCAATTAAAAAAAACAGATATTATATATGCCATGTGCGCTTTCTAGCACTAATTAATTTAGCTTTTTGCTCACGATCCATTTTTTTTACACTAATTTTCTAAAATAACACATTCTAAATTTTTAAAATTAAAAAAAAAGATATATATATATATATATATATATATTTATCGATCGTTTGTTTTTTTACTTAAAATTTAATGGGTCTGAATTGAACTCATTAAATTATTTTATTTGTTTTTTTAATGGGTCAAACAACTTAAAAATATTTAAAAAAACAATTTAAAATAAAAGTAAGAAATCATAACTTTTAACTTAATTTAAAATCACTTGATTATAATTAAAATATTTTTTTTCAAGTCTATTCTCTCAAAGAAGATATATTTTTAAATTTATCTTAATTTGGTATATTAGTACATTTTTTTCTTTTAACAGATTTTAGAAAGAAAAAAAAAACTCTAATTACTTCTCATACCGAAATTTTTCAGGGATTAAACAATTGAATTTCTTTCATATCAAATCTCGGTACGCACTCTTTATTTTGGTTTTTTTTTATCTAACTATTTATATAATGTTCAATAAATTTATCTATCATACTTAATAGATTCCGTGGCTTGAGTTTGGTACGATGAATGTTTCGTAAAGGAGAGTCCTCCTTGGCTTGTTAAATTCGTTTTGGGTGATGCTTTTATTTTTTTGAACGGTTGTTGTTTAGTTTTTCCTTCTAGATCTATTTAGATCAAGACAAAGATTAATAGTGGATCAAAAACAAATTTTCCCACAACAATATAAATTTAATCAAATTAAATTAGTTTAACAATCAATATTATTTTTTTTAAAAGGTAAAATTTTATTTAAATAGGACAACAAAGCCCGAGGACTTACACCAAAAGAGAAAGTCCAAAACAAGACCCAACATCAGGGAAGGGAAAACATCCCACACACAAAAAGCCCCAACAAACAACACAAGCCCAAACACTAGAAGACCACCACCTACTCCTCCCTACTAACAATAATCTCAATCAACTCTTCTTTTCACCATAGAAATCAACGCCAAGGGCCAGACCTATCTCAATAACTTTCGCAATTTCATCCTCAAGATTCCACACCATACTATTATTCTCTTCCAATTCATGGTACTGAATATTTAAACAGGCACTAGAATTCCTAATTATCATGATATGTCTCTTCAAAGAATACGATATTTTCCTCCCTCGTCTTCTCTTCAAAAAACTAGGAGGGACCACGGTTAAACCTGCATCATTGTCCAAATAGGTACCAATCCAGCTTCTCTAGCCAGCTCCATGCAACCATTGCCACCTTACTCGGAGAACATTGATCTCATTGCCACTTGTTGGACCGTCATAATAAGATTATACAATTTATCTCGAGAACATAAATATACATTATTAAATTATTAATTGATGCAATCTCATTGGGGTCTCACAAAATGGTAATAAGACCGTCCCAGTGAAGATTTTCTCCCTCAAAACTAATCTCGTCACTCCTTTTAACAAGAGAACGGTATGGGTGGCCTTCCAAATCTCTCTCATCCAAATTAGAGACTCTGCCCATCAGGCCTTGGTAATTTCTGAAGATGGGCCTCCCTTCTCACAATCCACTACACCAACTTCCAAACCCATCTAAGCCTTAGCAACATCTTCAGGAGGGCTTTCAATTATACCATCCTCCACAACTACCCATTAAAACATTATCCTCAATAAAAAAACGGACCCTTAGAAAAAATAGGTTTAACAGCCTTCACCACAGATTCTCGAACCCTACTCCTCATTCCTTTATGGCTTTATCCAAGACCAAGATCAATATCTGCCACCTTTTCTTTTCTTAGCTTAAAATGGTTCTTTTTGACTGCCAACAAAGCTCTCCCTTCTTGCTGTTCTTACCTATCTTATGAATTATCTGAACCCAACAACTTTCTTTGTCTTCTTGCGTTTATGCTTAAACTGTCCACCATCATCAGTTCCTTCCTTGTCTTCTTCTGCATAATCTGAGACAGAGTATGAAAAATACCCACCACCTTTCCTTGAGATGAAGTCAAATTTTTCCTTAACCGGCAATGTTTTCAAATCAGCTTGAACTCCCACCGGAATCAAGCCCTGAAAAGTTTTCAACCAAGAATAATCCACCGGAATCGGCTCCTCATAAATCTGGACATACAACAAACACCACATTAATCTTCTTAGGACGTACACTGCCAATTTTGAGGAACCATCACAAAAAACCTCTCTCTATCCAGTCCTCTTCTAGTAAGAGTGTCCTCATCATTTCATCAATGACTAAAGGTTCTCCAAGCTGCCATCCCAACTTCATAAAGAAACATGAATTCCAACACATTAAAGGAACCCCCAAACAATCCACCCAAAAAAATCTGTTAGAGTAGGTGATATGATTCTCTCTAATTCAAATCAATGTGATCCAGCCACAGTGAAGGAGATCCAAATCAGCTAAGTAATAGACCACTACATTACACTGGTCTGACAGTTTGTATGAGCAGTGATCGTGAGCACTGTTTTAATAGAAGACACGTGTGCAAGCTCAACAAAAATTTGTTGACTCTGGAGGCTGATGCTGGAGACTAGTTAGTTACTGCAACTGATGTGTCAGCTTGTGATTTGTTGAAGTTCCTGTTTGTTAGAAAGATTAGTTAGTTTTTGTTATTAAGTCAGATTATTGGATAAGGTTGAAGAAGCATGTAATATATGTGATTGAATCCGTCAATTCTGTATCAGTTTTGTTTTTCATAAATAATGTACATGAAAACTCTTGAAGCTCTCTTAAAACCATTAATGGCAATTATCAATTCCTCCGTTCTTTGAGGAATATAATCAAACATCTTTACTCTTATCATACACATAGTGTTTTTTTTTTTTTTTTTTTTACTTCTCTTCACAAAATCTTTTATTCATGAAAATTTCCTTCTCAAATTCTGACTCAAAACACCAAAGAATGTTCTTGTCACCTAGATAAGACTTATGGAAAGTGAATCCTCTCGAGGTCGATAAGGCGAGAGTTCACTTTAGACGCATTAGAAAACATTTTCAGAACTCTTACCACACAGTTAGAGATCCAATTCTCATCATTCATCTCCATTCTCCAGAACATAGACTTGGTGTTCTCCAGCTTTTTCACTCCCACACTATAGCGTCCAGGGATGGACCCAGAAAATATTTACAGATCGGGCTAAAAATTATATATACAAATATAATTTTTTTCTCGACACACTACTGGTATATGGTCAATTCATTAGCTATCAGTTATTGAATTTATCTATTTTTGTTTAGTCAATAAATTATAATACTTAATGAGTAATGCTATTTTGCTCAAATTTTGTATCTAAATCTGGTGCCCAAATGATGTGGTAACAATCCAGTCTATTCACTTAAATTGGATTGGGGAATGAATTAAATGCATGGACTAGATTATTACCACATCATTTGGACACCAAATTTAGATAATGTAACATTATTCATACCTAATTAGTGGCCCACAAACCCTCATATTGAATTGTTTAGTCAATATAATTGAATGTTTAATCAATAACTCACAACCCTCATATTGATTTGTTTGTCCATATATATCTTGTTTTAAACATATTCTACATTTTAGGAAAATTTACGATATAAACAACCATAAAATAATACTTTTGTCAATTATGATTGATTGTTTATAATTTTATTATTGATTTTTGATTTTAAGTTAGACTAAATATGAAATAGATTAGATTAATGGTAGGTGATGTTAGTGAAATTCTAAACAAACTTTACATATAAATACAATTAGATCTAATATCAAGGATATATATATATATATATATATATATATTATTGTTTTTTTTTTTTGAAAGAGGGCTGCCCAGCTACTCTAATGAATCCGCCACTGATAGCTCCTAACCTGTTGCCCAATGACCACCTCTGCAAAGGTCCGTTTCCATTGCAGTCCTCCCTAGTTACAGTTATCTTTGCCAATGAACGTCGATTTTTCCATTCATTATCTATCAATAATTGAGTGCCAACAGCCAAGACAGATGGAGGATCAGTCATGTTGTCTTCCACTAAAACATTGCCTTTCTTTCATCTTTTGTTCTAATTAAGTTTGATTACTTTTCACTTTTTTATCAACAAGCTCATCATAGTAATTGATTTTTTCGGTTGTAAGGTTTTTGAATTGCCAATGATACCATGCCTTTATTTTTATGTACACATTACACACATATATGAGTTTCAATGTATTCAAATATATTTAGTTGATGGATCTAACTACTATGCAGGACATGTATAATTACTGGATAGTTATGTAAGAGTATGGTGGTTTCTTATAGTTTTAATTATTATTATTTTTTTTTTAAATCTTTGATTATTGTAGACTTTTGGATTGAAATTAATTACTAGAAACTAACCCTTAGTTGATGTATTCATTTAATTGCCAATCAGCTACAGAAGTTTTTGACAGTGCAAGAAACAGGATGGTGTTAGGAGAATAAAAGTTGGAGTTTAAGGCAAACTGTTAATTAATAGATCTATATCTGAAAAAAAAAAAAAAAATTCTTAACACAGATTTTATTCTTTAAATCCAATACATTAAGATACATTAATAATGGTAGCAGCTCCCGCCTCCCAGGTATTTAACAAAATTCCAGAATACTCAGGGTGCTTTGGGACCAGAGAAGGAGACGTTTGCCAACCATTGTAGTTTGCATTGGATGCCTCTTCCTCGCGGTGAGCCAAAGCTCAATACTGATTCTGCAGTTCGCCCAAATTGTGATTCGGGATTGTGATGGTTTGGTGGTGGCTGCATTATCAAGCCTTTTGCTGGTGTGTTTTCTGCTGAGCTTGGAGAATATTTAGCTCTTAGAGAGGGTCTTGTAAATGGAGCTGATGCATTACGAATTTATTCTAAAGGAGCTGATGCATTACGAATTTATTCTAAAAATGCAATACAGTAAGATACATTAATAATCGTAGCAGCTCAAACTTTCACGTTGTACACTAGAATTAATAATGAAAATCTTGCTCTTGCAGATTTTTTTTTTTTTTTTTAAATGGTTAAACTACATAGAAAAGCCAAAAGGGCATTAAGGGGATCAGCATAACAACAAGAATCCTCAAAATAGGGACCCAAAAAACGCCAAAAGGCAACACGACCAGCAACACACAAACCCTGAAACAAAAAGAACAGAGAACCGGAAACAGGGCAACACAAACGCACCATCAAACGTAACTGCCAACACCTACGGCAGAAAAACACCAGCACACCTAACAAAGTAAAAGAGACACCAGATGGCATCTAGGACAGGCAAAAACAAAAACAGCAAAACAGACACCAGAAGTTGGTTGGCATCTTCAAGTCACCTGGATGCAACCAGCAACTACAAACAGCATATTTTCCTGCAGTTTCAAAGACAAGCTTATAATATTTCTTCACCATAAATAACACAATTTTCTTATATAACAAAGATTGAATCACTTACCTAAATGAGAGAACGATTTGCACAGCTTCTTAATTTCTTCTTCTTCTGTGTTTTCCAGATAACTTTATCACCTTTCTTTCAACCAAACTCACAAACCACCACGGCTTTCCAGTTGAGAATACAATATACCCCATCGACAAACCAATCACAAGTCCACTTCCGTAACCCATCATCACGATTTTCCAATCAAACCAGGACGCATTATCCTGTCCTTCGTGGAATATTGTTGGCTTTGATTCCGGTGGTTCAGCATTGCCACATTTTTCTGACAGTGGATCTCCACACAACCCCAAGTTTCCAAAATAGCTATTGTTTTCAAATGTATAGAATTGTCTCCCCTGAGGTATACTCCCTACAAGCTGGTTGTACGAGAGGTTCAAAACCGAAAGAGATGTCAAACTTGTCAATTGTGTAGGAATATTTCCCTCAAACCTGTTTGAAGAGAGGTCTAACGATTCTAACTCTGTCAAATTTTCTAACGATACTGGAATATTACCTATTAGATTGTTATGAGAAAAGTTGAGACCTTTGAGAGAATTCATTTTTCCAACTACATTTGGAATTCGTCCTTGAAACTTATTACTTGACAAATCCACGGTAGTGAGAATGGTTAGAATTCTCTGCATTTCAATTTCAACTCCTTTCATAGTCAATATCACAGAATCTCGATAATATTCATTTCCCATATATCCCATTTCACGACCTGTGAATTCACACCGAGAGAGGTCAAGAATTCGCAATTTAGAGAAGGGAAGCAATGTTGTTGAATTGAGAAGAGGACCATAGAATCTATTAGATCGCAGTATAAGAACTTTCAATTGCGGAAGATTTGATAACCAATGAGGAAAGTTATCATTAATCATGTTATTCCAAACATCTAGCACTTCCAAATTACCACAGTTGACCAAAGAAGGTGGTAATGATCTCTCCAATCGATTGCCATTAAGATTCAGAGTCGTCAACCAGCTTCCATTTGCAAATGTTTGAGGGATGCTGCCGTGGAAGTTGTTCATTCTTAGATCCAAGACCGTGATACTTGTAGAGTTTCCTAGGCATTTTGGAATTACTCCATACAAGCTATTGTTAGACAAGTCAAGATAATGAATTGAGCTCAAATTGCAAAATGATGATGGGATAGCTCCGGTCAACATGTTGTCTGAAACTGAAAAGAACTTCAGTAATGAATAAGGTGGTGGAGGTGGAACTAGTCCTCGAATTAAGTTGAAACGAAGGTTGAGATATGCAACATTCCCCCAATGAAGCCGTTCTATGCTGGTTAGAAAGTTGTGGGAGAGATCTAAAATAAACAAAGTGCTGATGTTGAATAGCCAGTTTGGAATATGGCCATGGATTTTGTTGTCGGAGAGGTTCAGCGACTCTAGGTTGTCAGCAGTTGATAAGATTTCTGGGATCTCATTTATATCGCAAGAAGATAAAACCAAACTGGTAAGTTGAGGAAAGAGAGAGTTGCCTTTGATTGTGGAGCTCAGTGATAAACTGTTATATGAAAGATCAAGCACCTGAAGTCGATTGAGTTTTGCAAACATGTAAGGGTCTACGGTGCCACTTAAATTGTTTGAAGAAAGTCGGAGATGAGTGAGGTTCACAAGTTCAAAGATTGAACTCGGGATTGGGCCATGCAATCTATTATTACTCAAGTCGATGGTCTCCAATGATGGTAGAGCAAAAAGCCTAGATGGTATAATCCCATCAAGCGAGTTTCCTTCTAAAGAGATAGAGAGTAAATTTCGAAGTCCACCAACACCGGAGGGAATTGAACCAGATAAGCTATTGCTTGATAAGGTTAAAACAGAAAGTTGAGTTAGGTTGATAAAAATATCCGGAATTTCACCATTGAAATTATTATCAAAAAGTTTTAACACGGTGAGTTGCTCAAGATTGGAAAGAAATGAAGGAATACGACCAAAGAAATTATTGCCACCGAGATACAAGTACGACAATTGTGTAAGGTTACCAATTGATGCAGGAACTGACCCAATGAAACTGCAGTTTTCCATATTGAGATACGACAAAGACTTTAGATTTCCAAATGAATCGGGTAGTTTACCTGAGGAACGCGTGGAAGAGACATCCATATACCTGAGAAGACTGCTCCAGTTTACCTTTGGAAAATCGCATTTCAGGTTGTAATTGTTTGGTAAATAGAGTGCCTGCAAGTTTGGTAGGTGGAAGATGTTTTCTGGTAAGCTCCCATGTAATTCACAATCACTAAGACTCAACAACACCAAAGAAGAAGAAAGATTTATCAAACAACCTGGAGCTATGGTAGACATGTTTACATTATCGAGAATAAGTTGTTCCAACTTGGTCATATTTTGGACTAACCTTTCCATAACAAGTGGTTCGAGTGTCAATGACCACCAGGCCATGAAGTACTAAGATCAAGTGAAATTAATCTAGACAAATGAGAGATTTGAAACGAAACTTGCGTGGAAAAGTAGGAGGAAGAGAGATTAAGGTGTGTCAAACTTGGGAAGTGGAAATGGTGAGGAATGTCACCTTCTTGTTGGTCAATTGCAGTGATGTCACCTTTATAATAAGTTAAGTTTAAAAGACATCTATTATGGTGAGGTACCGAAATTGCCCTTAAATAATCGATATTTTATTCTTTAAAGGTTGTCGTATAATAAAGTTGTCTGAAAATCAATTACCTACTCCATTTTTTCTTCACAAAACGAGCTCCATTCCAGATTTATTGTATTCCAGATATTGCACATATTCCATATTTTGCACAAGAAGGTAAAATAATATTTCTGATCTTCATTTCCATTTTTTTATTGTATTTCTATGTGGTATAACACTATATGAACATTTATGAACATGTTGTCTGAATTTTTTTATTTTAATGTCCTGGAGTTGTAAACTTTTTACAAAGAATGAATGAACATGTATGCATATTTTTTTGTATATATATTTGGGCGAGTTAAGTTGTAGTAGTGCAAACAAGTTTATAATCTTGGGCATACAAGGTGAAAATGTTTTAAAAATAGGTCGAAACATTTATAAAAAAGCTCGAAAATGTGAAACTAAGTCTCTAACAAATTCTAAAAAAGCTCGATTCCAAAAATAGATGCCGGATACGTAAAAAGAAAAGGCTCGATCCCTGTAAAAAAGGCTCGATCCTTGGCAAAAAAGGCTCGAACCTTCTGAAAAAAAGCTCGATCCCTGCAAAAAAAAGCTAGATCCCTCACACAAATAGCTCGATCCTTTTTGAAAAAGGCTCGATACAGCACAAAAAAAGCACGACCCCTCACAAAAAAGCTCGATTCCTCAAAAAAGAGCTCGATCCCTTTCAAATAGGCTCGAGGCATATGAAAAAATGCTCGTGCCATATATTAAGAAGCTCGATTATGTAGAAAAATAGCTCGGTCTTGAACAAAAAAAGCTCGATCCCATTAGAAATAGTTCGGTCTTGTACAAAAACGGTTCGATCATGTACAAAAAAAATCTCTATCCGTTTTTTAAAAAAGCTTCATATCTTACACTTTTGATTTTTGTTTAATCCTTTATAATTGTAAATTTAATATGAAATATTTTTTTCCTTATTAATGTTTTTTGATGTTGATTTTGACAGGACAATGGATAGGGTGAGAATAGTCATATCTTACAACGGTCGATGGGAGCAATTATCAGACGGAAATCAGAGGTATTTAGGTTCCGATAACCAAGGTTTGTATGTGTCAAAGAATTTGAGTTACGACGAACTGGTGTCGATCGTGCAAACCATTGTAAAGTTTGATGAGAACAAATACAGTGTTGAGCTATAGTCTCTATCGATTGTTCCTGGGACTACATGTCGTACATTTATAAGAAACTATGACGATGTTCAGTTTATGATAGGGGAAGATAGGGTGATCCCTCAAGTATTTGTTAGTCTAATCGAGAGGCCAGTGGGAGGTATTATTGGTGAAGATATCCCTCATCCTGATAACACCCAACAATTTCGATCGTCAGGCAGAAGCAACCAGTTGTTCACAGAAAGAAGTGGGATTGATGGTCGGGAAAACATATGTGTTGTCCCATCGGAAGTAGTCGCCCATGATAATAGACCGGAACCTCAATTCGACGATGTATTTGGTTGTCATATTGAGATGAATGGTAGAGAGTACAACCACCAATACAATGAGATCTACAATGACATCAACAATGAGGAGAATACAGCACTGAATGTTGGGGTGAATCATGAGGTGGATAATAAGGGCAATTTAAATTCTGTAGAAAATGTAGAGGACAATCAGGAAGATGCAGAACCTGTCGAAAGGGAAAGACGTGTAAGACATGTACACAGATTTAGTTCCAGTACACCAGATATAGTTGGAACCTCCGAGGGGAGGGCTAATGGAACTGCAGATGATTCAAATAATGCAAGAACATGGGTTATTCCAAGAGCAGAATCACCTCCAAAGCAAATATCTGCATCATGGATAAGTATGATAAGTATCCATACAATTTTGGGCACCAACAATAAAGTACAATTTGTAGTTCGAACTTCTTACCAACAGGGCATGAGAAAGACCGTATATGTTGTAGGTCTCCACCCTGTGTACATCAGCGCCCTTTTCCTGCCGGCGTCGCTCGAACCCGTCTCTTCGCCCGTCAAGCGCATGCTTGAATGAGTGAATAGAATGCCTGTACACGTAGGCACCCCACGGGAACGCATCGAACGCATCTAGGTCCTCAACCATCCGAAACTACCAAACTGGAATCTTGAATCTCTCATCCACCCCCATCAGTATCCAGTTTAGCATATATAAGAGGCAGAGCTTGATAGCATCGTACGCCTGTCCGAAATCTGTGCCGGTGACAACACCCCTAATCTGCTCCAGCGACACCTCCTCGGCTCCAGGAAAGTACCGCTCATGTATGCCATTCTCCACTGCTGCATACATTGTGGTCTCTGGTACAACTCCAAACCGCAGTCCGGTGATCAGGCAAAATTCCACCTTCGAAAACCTCACCGACTGGGTTCCTAACATGAAGTGCATCTCATTCGTGGGGCCGTTATGATGGAGCTCCCTCAAAAGCAACCGATGGATAATACCACCAGAAAACTTCATCTCCCTATGCATCGTCAAGAAATGCCCAAAACAAGACGCCATGAACCGTCGACGGTCATCATCTGCAAAATCTACAGGGACACGGTTCAGCGCGTCGTCTATATGGGCGAGGGCATCAAAATGGTTGTATCGTGTCAGTTTGCCCTCGTACCAGTATTCTTCTAGAGTTTTAAGTGAATCCCTCAACCTAATTCTCATCTGCAATGTAACAGAAATACAACATCATTAGACAGAATTTTATTAAAAAGCTCGATTCCTTTCAAAACAGCTCGATTGCTTTACAAAAAGTCTCGATTCCTTTTCAAAAAGGCTCGATTGCTTTACAAAATGTCTCGATTCCTTTTCAAAAAGGCTCGATCCCTTTCAAAAAGGCTCGATCCAATTCAAAAACTGCTCGAAACATATTCAAAAAAGCTCGATTCCTTTTCAAAAAGGCTCGATCTCTTTCAAAATAACCTCCACCTCTTTTTAAAAAAGCTCGATCCCTCTTAAAAAAGTCCCGATCTCTTTTCAAAAAAGCTCGATCCCTTTCAAATAGGCTCGATCCAATTCAAAAACAGCTCGAACCTATTCAAAAAAGCTCGAAACATATTCAAAAAAGCTCGATTCCTTTTCAAAAAGGCTCGATCCCTTTCAAAAAGGCTCGATCCCTTTTCAAAAAAGCTCGATTCCTTATCAAAAAGGCTCGATCCCTTTCAAAAAGGCTCTATCCCTTTCAAAAAAGCTCGATCCCTTTCAAAATAACCTCCACTCCTTTTTAAAAAAGCTCGATCCCTCTTAAAAAAGTCTCGATCTCTTTTAAAAAAAGCTCGATTCCTTATCAAAAAGGCTCGGTCCCTTTCAAAAAGGCTCGATCCCTTTCAAAATAACCTCCACCCCTTTTTAAAAAAGCTCGATCCCTCCTAAAAAAGTCTCGATTCCTTTTCAAAAAAGCTCGATCCCTTTCAAATAGACTTGATCAAATTCAAAAACAACTCGAATCTATTCAAAAAAGCTCGAAACATATTCAAAAAAGCTCGATTCCTTTTCAAAAAGGCTCAATCCCTTTCAAAAAGGCTCGATCCCTTTCTAAAAGGCTCGATCCCTTTAAAAAAAGCTCGATCTCTTTCACAATAACCTCCACCCTTTTTAAAAAAGCTCGATCCCTCTTAAAAAAGTCTCAATCCCTTTTCAAAAAAGCTCGATTCTTTCCAAAATGGCTCGATTCTTTTTTTAAAAAGCTCGATTCTTTTTTAAAAAAGCTCGATTTCTTTTCCAAAACCTAGATCTACCAAAACCTGTTTTTCATGACAAAAATAGCTCGATTAATCAAATAAGCTTGATTTTCTTGAAAAAGGTCTCAAAAACCCAGATTTCATCTTCCTCAACTGATATTCAACCAAATTACAAACCCTAACCTAAACCACAACCATTCAAAATTCTCTATTTTAACCGGTTTCTACAATTCCTATCAACAAAACTCAATTCTAACATGTAAGACAAGTTAACAACAACAAAAACGAGGAAAAATAACCAATCTTACCTTTGTCAATCGCAGCTCTTCCGGTCACTTCACCGTCGATTAGTTTCCAGTCGGTTTGACTGTTGCTTCTCTCTGACTTTGAAAACGACAACTTCCTCACTGTTAAAATATTTCAGGGTATTTTTGTCTCAAACGCTCTTTTGGTGCCTTTTAAACATACATTAGTAAAGTGATGATATTTGCACAACATACTCCTCACATAGTGCCAATAATTTTTTGACCCCAACTTGGGAATGTTACAAAATCAGAAGGAATTTGAGAAGAATCGAAGAAGTTGAAAGCAAGGTTGAGCTTTTGAAGGTGAAAAAGGAGGAAGAGGCTGGTGTTTGAGGGTATACTTCCATAAAACCAACTACAACTGAGATCGAGACCAATTACATCACATGTGACTCTATCACAAGTAACTCCATCCCATGAACAACAATCAATATCCGCTTTCCAATACTTCATTTTTGGATAAGAGGAATGCTCATTATCATCACAAAAATAAGAAGCATAATTAACGAAGGAAAATAGTTGCTTAAATTGGAGCAATGTAGAACTCTGGTCATGAGAACACAGGTTTGCAAAACTCAGTGAATGCAAGAGAAGAAGTTGAAGGCAAACAAGTTGATAACACCACATCAACCAACCCATTTTTGTTTTGCTTTGTTTTCTGTTGAATGAATTTACATGAACCGATAGGTGGTTAATTATATATAAACGAAAATGGAAGCCAGCTGGACTCTGCATTTCATAATATTTTACAAATCATGAAAACATTGATTCTTTCTATCCAGACCGAACCAAAGTGAGAAATCATGAAACATTGAGTGGCATGTCATGATTTGCGAACGAGGTACTAATTAATGCATTTCTCAAACAAATTGGCAACAAGTCTTGATCATCCGTTGATTCAAACATTGTCACTCAACAAAAAAAAAACATTAATATCACTTGAAAAAAAAAATATTGTTGTGATTATAATTGACAACACAAGACGCGATGAGGTTGGTCGGGTACACCCCTCACACCCGTATCACAAAGTTACGAGTTCGAATCCTTCCCTATATATATATATATATATATATATATATATATATATATATATATATATATATATATATAAACTCTAGATTAATTAGGGATGACAAAATAACCTGTGGGGACCCGCACTTATGGAGTGGGAATGGGTTTTAATTCGGTGGGAATGGAACAGGGATGAAGATGGGTAGTAAAACCCGTAATGGGTATGGGGCGGAAATGAGTTTTATAATCCCGCCCTACCTTGCCGTATTTAAAATATAATACTTTTTTAATTATTTATTTCAATATTTATGTTTTAAAATAATTGAATTTATTTTTTTAGTTTTCAGATTTATGTTTGTGCAATGATATTCAATTTTCTTTTAAAATTACTTTATATATTATATTATATTCATTAGTTTAAATAATTATTATTTTAATAAATATTAATTTTTGACAAGAATTTGATAAATAATTTTGTTAAATGAGATAAATTGGTTAAATTGGTTAAATTGGTTGGGGATAGAGAAAACGTATCCCGTCACGCTCCATCTATCGTGAGGTTTTATGAAGGGATAGGTTTTCAAAAATAAATGGGGTGTGGTGAGGGAAGATCCACCCCACCCCATTGTCATTCCTAATTTCCTAGGATTAATGCTAATGCTTAAAAAAAAAACAGCACAAAACAATATGGAAACAATTCAAAAAGGAAACTTCAAAGATAAAAATTCAAAATTCAATTCAAAAAAAGAAATTCTTTTAGACTTTCTGTAGGACTTTCAAGATGCCATATATGGGAATGCAGAAATGCCATAAATAGACGAAGTAATATTCATCTGCTGTTTATTGTTTATTTTCTTTAGTCTACGCACTAAAAGGAATAACTCCATCATTTAGATTGCTATCACCGAATTATGATTTATGATTGACAAAACGAGAATGTGATTTATGTGTTGTGTTTTTCTAGCTTTTGAAGTCCTTGTACACTTTGGTGTTGTCCAGTACTTGTTTGGTTTCATACTATAGTGTATCATTTGTGTGTATTTATTTGATTGTAGTGCCTGTTTTCCAAATCTTTATGTGCTGACAATGGGAAGAAACATGTTTCTTGTTGAACACTTTTTATATGTTAGTTGAAACAATCAATTGCACATTTTGATTCATGAGTCACTTCCCTTAAATTCGAAAATAAATCCATCAGTTACGCAATCAAATATGATTATAGATGACTAGACCTAAAAAATAAGTTACATTTTTTTTATATATTCAACTATGGTATAACAATTAGAACCTAAAATATTATCATACTGAATAAACGATCTTTAATTACCACAAAATCTCATTGAGCAGTAAAAAGGTTTCATCTTTGAAAAGATCTCAAAAACGGCATCTCGAAATTTTGAAATTTTTTTATCTAATTTTATCTCCATAAATAACTAAGAAATTGAAGGAACAAAGTACTAACAATACACGAAATCCAAAAAGTACAATCAACATTAAAACCTAACCAAGATTAATACTATCATTGACTTCAGCAATCAACAAGTTTTTGAGAAAATACAGTACATTTAAATTGCATATGCCCTTCACGCATGAATCAACTTCTTGTTGGTGGAAGTGTTGAAGAAAAGAAAAATGACTGTGGAACCTTGTTGAGACTTGAGAGTACAGAATTGCTGATGTGGCCGAAGAGAGCAGATTGGAGTAGTGGACATGGTAGTTTCACAAGGGTGAAAGTAGCCGAAGCCCATTAATAGGCCCATTTGTTACTCTTATAGTGAATGGACTCGATCCAAGAAAATAAATAAGCCCATCAAAAGGCCCATTAAAGTTTGATGCCCACTGCCCATTTCAGCTGGGCACGTCAAGTCATATTTGTTCACTACGATTCTCTTCTGCACGTCAAGTCATATTTCATGGAATTCACAAGGCCATTCATATCAGTGTATCATTGTGTGTGTATATTTATATTGAAAATGAAATGCATAATTAAGATATATGGTAGCAGTCCCAACTTTCAAATTATATGTACAGTACAAACAACGAAATCTTGCTCAAACATTTTCGAACATGGAAAAGATTGTATATTTCATGCATAAGCATCTTCTAGACACTTGGATTCTGTCATCCAACATAGAGAAACGTAAAGTGAGTTTTTGAATTAGTAGATTTATATGAAAACTACGCTTTCCGAAACCACCGCTTGTGTGATATCACCACTATCAATTATTTGTGATAATTATAGAAAACACCAAACAACTTAATGCTTAAGCAAAAATCAAAACCAAACATACAAACAAATATATCGTAAAAAATGAACAATAAATAGACTTACGTGATTCAATATAAGCTTACATCTATAGATTAAATTCCGAATAATATCTTTATTATAATCACCAATAATAGATACACAAACAAAGGCCTCTTGGAAACAATAATCTAAGGAACAATAGTATAGAGGAGAAAATAAAAACATTCTGATCACCGCAAGTAACTCTCTCAAACGCTATGGATTGATGTAGACACAAATCCCAAGAGCTCATAGCTTCTGACGGATTCGAAAATGAAGGCGGAACTACTGAGAAAAGGAAAGTCAATTTTAAAACATACATTAAACTGGAAACAATCCAAAATTGAAATTATAATCGTAAAAACTTACACTAAACAGAACACAATCATCGGTGTGCCAAAGCACAAGAAGAAGAAATCACAAAGTATGAAATTTGATGAATAAACAAAGAGAAACCGGATATTGTCTGTAAACTGCATATTTTCTAGCAGTTTCAAAGACAAGTTTAATTTTGCTTCAGCAAAAAAAAATAACACCATTTTCTTTAAAAAAAGAAGAGAAAAGAAAAGATTGGAGCATTTACCTTATTGATGAGAGAACAAGTTGAACCGCTAATTTTGTCTTCTTCGACCACTTCCAGTCAACTTTATCACCTTTCTTTCAACCAAACTCACAAACCACCATGGCTTTCCCGTTGAGAATACAATATACCCCATCGACAAGCCAATTATAATCATCATGATTTTCCAGTCAAACCAGCTCAAATTATCCTGTTCTTCATGAAATATTGTTGGCCCTGATTTTGGTGTTTCGCCATTGCTACATTTTTTTGACATCGGCACTCCACATAACCCAGTGTTCCCAAAATAACTATCAATTTGAAATGTATTGAACTGACTCCCTTGAGGTATAGGTCCCACAAGCTGGTTGCATGACAAGTTTAGCACAGAAAGAAACGTCAGACTTGTCAAATGCGTAGGAATCTCTCCCTCAAGCCTGTTAGAAGAGAGGTCTAATGATTCCAACTCTGTCAAATTTTCCAAGGATACTGAAACGTCAGACTTGTCAAATGCGTAGGAATCTCTCCCTCAATGGTAAGAATTCTCTGCATTTCAATTGTAACTCCTTTCAATGTAATCATAACTGAATCTTGATAATAGCCATTTCATATATATTTCATTTCAACACTATTGCCTTTTCCGCTCATCATGGCTGGAAATTTTCCCAAAAATCTCGTTTGTAAAGGACCTGTGAATGCATTGTGAGAGAGGTCTAGAATTTGCAACTTAGAGAAGGGAAATCTTGTTTTGGAGTCGCCAAGAGGACCATAGAATCTGTTAGACCTCAGTATGAGAACTTGCAGCTGTGGAAGAGTTGCTAACCAATGGGGAAAGGTATCATTGATCTTGTTATTCCCAAGGTCTAGTACTTCCAAATTACCACAGTTGGCCAAAGAAGGTGGTAAAGATCCCTCCAATCGATTGCTATTGAGCTTCAAAGTTTTCAACTGACTACCATTAGCAAATGTTTGAGGGATGCTACCGTGAAAGTTGTTCATCCTTAGATCCAAAATAGAGATACTCGTAGAGTTTGCTAGACAACGTGGAATCACCCCATTCAAGCTGTTATTAGACAATTCAAGATATATAATGTAGCTCAAATTGCAAAATGAAGTAGGGATGGTTCCTGTCATGTTGTTGTCTGAAATAATATAGAACAACAGTGATGGTGGTGGAGCTGGAAGCTGTCCATGAAGCAAGTTAGAATGAAGATTAAGATGTCGTAAACCCTTCCATGGAAGCTGTTCTATGCCTGTCAGAAAGTTGTTGGGAAGAAATAGATATGAGAGAGTACTGAAGTTGAATAGCCAATTTGGAACACGACCATGGATATTATTGTAAGAAAGGTCCAACGTTTGTAGGTTGTCAGCGGTTGATGAGATCTCTGGGAATTCATTTATATTGCAAGAAGATAATCTCAACTGTTTAAGTTTAGGAAAGGAAGAGTTGACTTTGATTGTTGTGCTCACTGACAGGCCGCTATAAGAAAGATCAAGCTCTTCTAGGTTTTTGAGCTTTGCAAACATGTAAAACTCTACTATGCCACTTAAATGGTTTGAATAAAGCCAGAGACTAGTGAGATTTACAAGTTCAAATATTGAACTCGGGATTGGGCCAGATAGTTGGTTACGTCCTAGGTAGATGATCTCCAGCGATGGTAGATTAAAAAGCCCGGAAGGTATCGTCCCATTAAGCGAGTTGGAAAGTAAAGAGACATAGGCTAAATTTCTAAGTCCACCGACACCGGAGGGAATTGGACCTGATAGGCTATTGAGTGACAAGTCTAAAGAAGAAAGTTGAGCAAGGTTGATAAAAATATCTGAAATTTCACCACTGAAATTATTTTGAGAAAGATCTAACTCGATGAGTTGTTCAAGATTTGAAAGAATTGAGGGAATATGACCTAATAAATTATTGTCACCGAGATCCAAATACTTGTGTAAGGTTACTAATTGACATAGGAACCGGCCCAATGAAATTGCATTTTGCCATATTGAGATGCGACAAAAGCTTTAGATTTCCGATCGCATCAGGTAGCTTTCCTGAGAAATTTTTGAAAGATACATCCAAATACATGAGGGAACTGCTCCCGTCTACCTTTGAAAAATTGAATTTTAGGTAGTAATTGCCTTGTAACTTGAGTGCGTGCAAGTTTGGTAGGTTGAAGATGTTTTCTGGGAAGCTCCCGTGTAATCCACAATTACCAAGACTCAACAACATCAAAGAAGAAGTAAGATTTGTTAAGTAACCAGGTGCTATGGTAGACATGTTTACATGATCGAGAATAAGTTCTTCTAACTTTGTAAGATTTTGGATTATCCCTTTCATGACAAGTGTTTCGAGTGTCAAAGCACCAAACCATGTAGCACCAAGATCAAGTGAAATTAATTTAGACAAATGAGAGATTTGAATTAGAACTTGACCAGAAAAGGTGGAGAAAGAGAGGTTAAGGTGCGTCAAACTTTGGAATTTGACCAAATAGGAAGGAATTTGAGAAGGAAAGAAGTTATTGAAAGCAAGATTGAGTTTTTGGAGCTGAGAAAGGAGGAAGAGGCTACTGTTGGAAGGTATGCTTACATAAAGCCAACTACAACTGAGATCGAGGCCAATCACATGGCCCGTCACTCTATCACATGTGACCCCATCCCATAAACAACAATCAATACCCTCTTTCCAATACTTCATTTTTGGATAAGACGGTATCCCTACAAAATCACAAGTAGTAGAAGAACCATTAGAAAACGAAAAGAGTTGCTTAAATTGGAGCAATGCAGAACTCTGGTCATGAGAACACAGGTTTGCAAAACTAAGTGAATGCACGAGAAGAAGTTGGAGGCAGAGAAGTTGATAACACCACATTAACAAATCCATTTTTCTGTATGAATTCACAAGAATGGATACATGATTACATAAATGAGAAACGAATGAAGTGTCTTGCAGATCAAGTTACGATTAAAGCACCGGTCAATGGTCATCCAAGACTTTTCCATAGATTCCAGATAGCACTATTTACCAATAAAGTGGTGCAATGAATATGTACACTACTATTTGCTGTTGTGAGGACCAGGCAAAAGGACTAATTGCACCAAGTCTTGCTAGTCCAAGACGTTCTCTGTGGACTTTCCAAATCAATTAGAATCGGTCATGCATGCTGGTCCTACGATTGACTAGACTAAACTATGTTTGATGGAGATGTTGGCGCAAGAAATAATTCAATGACACTCTCTAACTAATCAATGATGACTTTATCGTCAAGTCTTTGTCTTCAAAGACTTTCCAATAGATTCCAAAATCAGAACATGCATAGGTCCTGCAATTGGTTGGAAAATATACATCTGCAGTAATCTTCTGCTAGGTCTATGCTATTTTTTTTTCTACACAATTGCTAATGTACAGTTTTAAGTATATACCGACTTGATTCTACAACTAATGCACGTAAATGTAGATTTGACTCCTTGGAATTAATCCGGCTAAGAGAAGGCATTAGATGGAAGAAGATGATATATATGTTTCTTTGTATTGTCGAAACTGGGACGCCATTTTCTTGCTTGTATTTATATTGAAGCTATAAAATTTAACTGGAAGACATAGCAGTGTAGGCTTAAGAATATCAGTGATTACAAATTGCTTCTTTTGACCATCTAAACCAATTCTTAATAACAAATATTTATGCTATGTTAGAAGCAGAGTGGTGTTAGAAGCAGAGAGGTCAGAGGTCAGAGTGTAACTCACATTGCATCACAGACTATAGCTTAACATTCTTTTACATTCACAAAATTTTGCATTCTTGAAAGCATTTGCTCCACAAATGTCAAAATCAAAGTTAACTAGATAGCGTAGAGTACACAATTTATAATAAAAGCATCCTAAGATACATTAGCAGTCAATAGCTTTTCAGCTCTGATTTCGCTTATATTATTTATGTTACAATATTTGTCAAAGTAAACCAACAAAAACATAATTTTCATCGTCATCGAGAAACCTAGCTCAGTTTTCTGCAATTCACTCCTCAAAACTGGAATTTGATCTTGCGGAGTATTCTGCAACAAGCTGTGCAAAAGATGATGACTTGTCCTCTAGCAACTTTGTCGGAGAATCATACTCCTCAATAAGCCCTACACCAAGATTTAGAGTTTCAAGAATATTTCACACAAACAAAATGTGGTAGAAAACTATCAAATATTATATGACCATATACTAACCCTGACTCAAAAGCAGAACCATATCGCTATCAAGAACAGAAGTTATGCGATGCGCAATGGTTATGACTGTGCAATCAGTAAAGTGTTGCCTCAGGGTCTGCTGAATGAGATTATCAGTAGCAGTGTCGACCGATGCAGTAGCTTCATCCAGCACCAAGACCTTACTTTTCTTGAGTAGCACACGCCCGAGACAGACCAGCTGCCTTTGACCCATACTCCAATTCTCTCCATTCTCGGTAACTGCAACACCCATATGGTCTCATACATTAATTAAATCTGAGCCGTAATTGAGTTCAAAAATTTTGACAAGAGCTTATACAACCAAAAAGAAGAAAACATTAACCTTTAGAATCCAGTTTTCCTTCTTTCTTCCTGACTTCATCTCCAAGTTGGCACTTATCCAAAGCCTAAAACCATTATAAAATGAATGTTAGCAAATTACATCCTCAATCGTCAAGCCTTATAACATAAATTTCTTACTACAATCAATTCAAAAACATCGCACCTCCCAAATCTTCTCATCTGTGTACTCTTCAAGAGGGTCCAGATTGCTCCTCACAGTCCCTTCAAACATGGTTGGATCCTGAGGAATAATACTTAGTCTAGACCGCAAATCATGCAGTCCAATTGCTGAGATATTGATGCCATCTATCGTAATCTGACCAGCTGCAGGTTCAACAATCCGGAACAATGTTTGAATGAGAGTCGATTTGCCACTGCCTGTTCTCCCTACAATGCCAGTTTTCATCCCTCCTGTGAAAGTGCATGTGAGACCTTGCAAGACAAGGGGCATTTGTGGGGCATAGCGGACCTGCACCATAACCATAATCATTGATTGTTTAAACACAACAAAAGAATACCGGTCGAGGTGGTATAAAACAACTAAAATTACCTGAAGATCACGAATATCAACTTCTCCATGTGATGGCCAAGAAGGGTCTGGCCGGTTTTCTTCTATCACAAGAGGGGGCTCACTAGGAATAGAAGTGTACTGAAGTATTCTCTCCACTGATATAATCTGGTTCTCCAAATTGCAAAGATTCCATATTACCCAAGCTTGTAACATATTAAGATTGAGTCCATATGTCACTGCTAAGCCCGCAATTGCTTTAGAAAGGAAGAGAAAGCAAAGTTTGTTACAAAATTCTTCACGAACCACTGTCAATAACAAGAAGGATAATCAATGATAGGGGAATCACTCACCAGGATCGATAACTCCCTCCGGAATAGAGATTAAGAAAATCAAGGAGAAGGCAAACGTAATAGTAGACAACATATCCAGACGGAAGCACAGCCATTCCATTGCACCAGCAACATGGAATTTGGGCCGAGAATATCCGTCCATAAGTTTCATATTTGTGTCTTGAAACCTTGCTTCTTGATCGAAGCTCCTTATAGTTGTGGACCCCGAAATTGTTTCAGCAAAATGTTGTATCACTGGAGCTTTACATACTCCAACTAACCTTGAAAGTTCTCGTGCCGAAGGAATGTAATATTGCTGCATAATTGTAAATAATTGTTGTGAGATTTCGTGCGGCAGGAATAACTAACAAAAGTTGCAAAGAACACAGGATTACCTGATACCAGAGGCACATAGCGATCACAGGAATGAAAACAAGAAAAACCTGCCATGCAACCTGGGACATCACCACGATAATTCCAAGAAGTTGGATCATTGAGAAGGCAAAGGCCCCAACTTGATACGGAATGTTCAAGTCCACAGCACTTTGGTCAGTAGAAGCCTATAATGAAAGCAGATCAATTAAGCAAATATGCATTACTTGGTATAATTTACATCCCCCAAAATTAAAGAAACAAAGCAAAGGAAAATGCTAACATACACAAACTGATCAGAGTTTCCAAATCAACGAAAACACTAGTGTCAAATAATCTAAAATAATGCACTAAATTTGAAATATATATTCACTTACTCTGTTCAGAATTCGTCCACTTGGGGTTGCATCAAAGAAAGACATGGGGGCACGGAAAATGCAGGAATGCATCTTATTGAAGAGTAGAGTGGCTGTTTTGTACCCAGCAGTTACAAGAAGCGTTGATCTGACAAGGATGCAAAAAGAACTTCCAATAGACAATGCTACGTAGACGAGTATAAGTGTGGAGGCCCCAACAGGAGGTTTTGTATCCTTTGACACCGGGGTTGCCCAAGCCATCCAATAATTGCTGCCAATTTGAAGGATCTGAAAAATAACCTGAGCCAGCAATATAAAAGGCACAAGAGCTCCTCCATAAGCTGTCGTGATATATTTCCAGTACACTGAAAACCCAACGCTACCTTTCTCTCTCTCTTCTTCTTGAACAAGCTGCCCTTTGTGCTCGGCTACTTCATCTGATTTACCATTCTCAGAAACCTTATTTTCTTCGTTCTCGACAACCCCATTTGTTATGCTCTCCTTACTTTCTTTGCTGATACCTGTTTGTTCAGAACCCAGTCCACCCTCTATGGAATCAAGTGTTGATAAAGCTTCCTTATGTGCACCCACAAGTTCCATAAAGTCAGTTCCTGAATTTAGAATGTCGCCATACTTCCCAGCTTGTGTAATTTTTCCATCTTTCATGACCTAAATAATACGGAACAATTTGAGTTTATGGAATATGGAGACAAGGATGCATTAAATTGAAAGACAAATGTGATGTAAATTGCTCACCAAGATTAGATCAGCAGGAGGTAAGAATTCCACCTGGTGAGTAACATAAATTACCGTCTTTGACCTCAACAGCCCCAACAAAACCTCCTGTCACACAAAGATTAATCAAATAAGTACAAATTTCTTTAAACTAGAAGAAGAGTGACAACATCTAATGGGAGCAAAGTGCAATAGAATTACTTGAATGTTAAATTACCACAATCAGTACCATGAACTCATCCTAAAGAATAGTTAAATATTAACATAGAAATTAGTAAGAAAAGTTTAACTTCCACCAAATAAATTGCTTTAGGAATGGAACAGATTTTACCTTAAAGAGGTGAGATCCAGTGTGAGCATCCACGGCACTAAAAGGATCATCAAACAAATAGATATCGGCATCTTGGTAGAGAGCACGTGCAATCTGTATTCTTTGCTTTTGTCCTCCACTCAAATTGATTCCCCTCTCACCTATAACTGTTTGATCACCAAATGACAGAATTTCCAGGTCCTTCTTCAGCGAACATGCTTCAAGCACACTGTCATACCTTTCTCTGTCCATCTCCTTACCAAACAAAATATTGTCCTCAATCTTGCCACTCTGAATCCAAGGTGACTGAGCAACGTAGGCCTTTGTACCACACAACTTAAGAGTACCAGATATTTTGGGTACTTCTCCCAAAATGCAGGAAAGTAAGCTTGATTTTCCAGAGCCAACAGTACCGCAAACAGCAATCCTCATTCCATGCGACACTGTCAAATTTATATCTTCCAGTGTTGGATTTGAGGAAGCATTATCCCAGGAGAAATTTCCACCAACTACTTCAACTGCTGTATCAGAACTACCATTCGGCTGCCTCTCTACAACGTCAGGCTGCAAGTCATCAAGCCGCAGAAAAGAAGCAATTCTATCAAGCGAAACCTTAGTCTGGACTATCATTGAAATTGTGTCAGGAAGATTATAGATTGGCTCTTGAAGAATCCTGAATGTCGCAAGTGCAGATAAGATCTTTCCTGATTCGAGTGGAATTCCCAAAAGTATACAAGCACCAAAAGTAGCCACGGACACAAATGTGGGTGCACCCCAGAAGACGAAACTAGTAATGGCTGAAGTATAAACAAATTTTTTCAACCATCCAGTCTCTGACTCTCTGAGCTCAATAATCTTAGACAAAAATTTCATTTCCCATCCCTGAAGCTTGAGAATTCTCATGTTCCTTAGTATCTCAGAAGTTGACTTCATTCTTTTATCTTTTGATTTCATCAATTTATCTTGAAACTTCTCTTGCAATCTTCCCAAAGGAAAATTGGCCAACATAACAATTATTGTTGCCAAAAGAGTTGCAATAGAAGCTAGCCCAAGATTTTTATACAAGATCAACAAGGCCAAAACAACTTGCACGATGACCATCCATGGATCATGCATGTACCAACTGAAATCACCAACCCTCTCAGCATCGACAGTCATGAAATTGATGATTTCCCCACTAGTGTGGCCCTGCTTTGCCTGACATGAAAGGGTCAAACCTTTGTTGTACACCATCACAACTAGTACTGCTCGAATCCTTATCCCAACCTGCTGCAACCTAAAGAACCAGTGCCTCTGACAGAGGCACTCCACAAGCTTCGCAACGAAAAAAATAGAAACAAGAACATACCCCTCATTATCGAACTCCCGTTTCCCATTGAGGTATTGAACAAAAGTGTCGATGAGATATGGGCCAACATAGGAGGCCAGTGTGTATATAAGAGCAAGGAAAGCAGTCAAAAGAACTTCTTTCCAGACCGAAAAGAGTATTGCTGTTGTCAGCTTTAGTGTTGTTAATCCATTCCCCACACCACCATTTGCCTCAAGCTTATTTTGTAAAATTGGAAATGTTCCAACTACACTATCACCGCTATCTAGTTGAGGAACATCCTCGAGGTCTAGAGTTTTCTTATTACCAAAAGCAATTAGAGAACCCATCCAAGAGAAAGTAAGAAGGCTAAATGGACCGGCATTGGTAAAAGGGGTCACACTATCAGCCCCTTTGGACTTGATTGACTCCCCTTCACCATTCAAAAGGGGTTCACGAAGAAGAAGGGTATCCTCACCCTCAATTTTCCCCGAAAACCCCACGTAACAGAAAAACAATCCAGTGATGACATAGACAATATCAGACACTAAATACTGAATTGGTAAAGATTCATGCTTTTTGTAAAGAACAATGTCAATAACGAGACAATAACAAGAAATACACAGATAAAAACCCCACCAAACTCTCAATAAAAATGGGAACTTTTGTTCACTTGAATTGAAGAACTGGGTTTGCAAATAAACACAAATTGCACCCCAACCAAGTGTCCTAAACACTAAATCCAAAAGGATCACCAAATTCTCATCAGACCATCGATTCCTATACCAATAAAGGTAACTCAACAAACACAAAACCAGATTAAACACTGAAACACTTACACAACAAAACAGAGTCAGCTTATGCCACAAAACCCTCCTATTCTTAAACCTCTCCTTGGACTCTTCACTATGACAAACACCCACTTTCAGTTTCTTGCAAACCCATGAAACAAACAACACAAGTAACAAAACCAAGTGCAGTGAACCAGAAAACCCACGTAGGAATACAGGTTTGAGAAGGAAATCAGTACCTGAATACATGAGTGAAGATGGGTTTGTGAAGAGAGTTGATAGAACATGCTTTGTTGAATCAAAAAGTTCCATTTTCTGATGGGGCTTTGTTTGTCGAAATAACGAGGGCGAGGGTGCTTGCTACTTTGCTAGTAGCCTGGTATAGTATGAGAGACAGGGTTTGAGGATTATAAGGTGGGTTTATATATGTGTACCAGAGTGGGCCAACAAGAAACTGAGAGATTTAAAAATGATGTATATAGATGCAGAGTCAAAGATGGATTCTTGGGGAAGAGTTAACGTGGAGAGCAAGACACACGAGTCGGAAAAAATAATGAAATTGTCGCTATTTTGAGACAAAAAGTTGTTGCAGTCTTCCCAAGAAACCGGTGGACCGAAGAAAGAGAGGCAGAGCTTCAACCTTATTAAGATTTTTTGTTTTGTTTTTACTCCTACCTTCGATTCTTTTCTCTCTCTAAAATTTATAAATATTGTTATATTTTTTTAAAAAAAAAAATTTCTAAATATTGAATATGCATTGAATTTTAATTAGAAATAATTATTTTTAAAAAATATTAAAATAATTTAAACTTTAAAAAAATGATATAATTCGAAACTATAATTTTATAATACAGTTATAAACAGTTATAAAGGGCGTACTAATTAATCAAATGGTGGTTGATCTTTGCAATTGCATGTTTCAATAAACTCTAGTCAAGTAAATTTTGTTCTCAAAACATTAGTTTGCTTTTTAAGGGTATTAAGTGTCGTATGAATATCAAACAATAAATCAAATAAATATTATAATATATTCTTGACACGTTAGAATCCCCCATTAATAAAGTTGGTGTGGAAATCCACTATCGCATATACTAAAGAGTAAAGAGCTGAGGTGTACAGTTTTTGTTAAGAAATACCTTATAAATCAATTTTTTCGAAAAGCCTGCTCAGCTCGAGCACGATCCTCCTCACTCGTCTTCAGATGAGCCTCCAGACGCCTTATCCGATCAGCTTGACATTGCTACGTCTGAACAATCTCAACAAATTCGACCACCATCTGTAAAATAATATACTTAGAAATCCGACAGAAGCAGAACAATAAAGGAGTCAGAATTAACTGAGTCAGATTTAACTTACATAAGATGCGCCGTTGAAAACATTTTGGAGACGTTCGGTCAGTGAACCATCTCTAAAACTGCTCCAGCGGTCTTCCCCGATATAAGCCCGACCGGAGGACATCTCCTGTAGCATATCCTAGGGAGAAAGGAATAAAGGAACCCCCGAGGTTCAGCTCCCATATTTCCAAACTCGGGGGCAGGAGAAGCCCTGTTCGACTCTAAGGATGGAGAAGGTACCCCTAAAGGTTCAGCCCCCATATCTCCAACTTTGGGGGTAGAAGAAGCCCTACTCGGTTCTGAAGTGGCTGCATCTACTGATGCTCCAGCACCAACACTCTGGGCAATCTCGTCCGCAACATCTTCGTCGCTGGAGTCAATGAATGAGACTACCCGAGGAACTTTGAGAGGACGAGACGGCGAACTGACTGCCTTTCGCTTCTCACCCCGAGAACGGTGGAATTTAAGATCAACAGCAGGATCTTCTAACGGATCGTCCCGAAAAGACTTAAAGAACTCGGCACCGGCGGGCACTTGATCCGTCAAGACGTTACCACCATCGCCAGCTTCAAACCGTCCAACAGGCTCTTCACCTGGACCCTCATACTGCCTCTCCCTATTTTCAGGCAGTTGGGTGTCAGTCGGCTCACCTTGGCCACTTCGACCAGTGAAATCTTGAGTAGAAGGCTGAGCACCCCGATCAACGCACTCGGGAATTTCGTCAGCGATATCAGTTTCCTTATCAGGCTCGGGTGGAGCAATACCCTCATCGCCCTGACGAGAAGTTTCATTTCTACTCGCTTGTAGAATCGTCTTCACCTGGTGAGCCTGAAGATCGTTGACAACGTCCATATCGAACACTAAAAAAAAATTAGAAAAGAAAATGGAAAAGCAGAGAAATACAACAGAGGCCGCCGGGTTACTTACAACGCCTGCGATGGCCCGAAATCTGTTTGAAGAAACCGAGCTTTATCAAGTCATCCACTTTGAAAAGATAGCTCTTGCTCATCTTTTCTAGAGTACGAACATTTGCCCGAGTCAACCTCTTCACCTCTGAGTCGCTATAGTCAATTGTTTTCTTGTTCCACACTTAGGGGGAACAGAAGAAGCGGGGAACACTCAACACCATGTGGGAATCCCCAGATCGAAGAGTGACGTCGAGACTGAGAGTCCCTCTAGTAAAAAACCAACTGTTCTTCCAAAACTTGTTGGATGTGGGGAATCCCCATATAAAGCCCTTCTTTTTCGGGTAATCAGAAGCATCGACCCCCCGATTCACCTTCGCTTCTTTGGGGACCCAACCTTCCGAAGGAGTAGACGCAAGAAAATAGGTCCTCGTTCTGCTAACCAGCCTCAGCGTAAAGAAGTGCCTGATTTCATTCGGGGAAGACGGCGAAAGGTTCATTCGACTGAACATGTGCCACATACACATCAAGGTGTGCCACATACACATCAAGGCTTTGTAACTATTCACGGCCAACTGAGCTGGGGCTACCCCTGCCTCAGCCAAAAACCAGGCAATAAAAGGCTGAATGGGAAGTGTGACGCCGCAGCAAAGCATCTATCCGTAAATCGCGGCCATGCCCTTAAGAGGATTCCATATGGCTCTTTCCCCCGCAGGAACCAAAGTGACCGAGTCGGGCAAGTCGAATAGGGAGCGGTATTTTTCTACCTCAGCTGGCCCGACCACGTTCGGCTCAGTATCAAAGCCACTCGGGCGAGTGTCAGAAAACAAAAAACGAGACGCCCTGTATACTTCATCAACGTCGCCCTCGTTAACAGTCTGTTCCCTGGTCTGAACGCTGCTCGAGCCGTGCTTGTATACCTTACTTGTGCTCTGATGTTCACCCATCCTTAGAGAAGATACCCTGTGATCAGAAATATTAGAATAAGAACTAGATGGAGAACTCGATGGAGAACTCGATACAGGGCTGAAAGTGACGTCAGGATGAAGCCCAGAAACATCAACCTCTAAAAATGGAGGTTCATTTATTGGGATATCCCCCAGTAATTGTTTCATGCAAGATACTAACCGGAAATCCCCACGCTCTAATGCATCAAAAGCGATTTTAAAGAGACGATGGCGGGAAGATGGTCCAATTAAAACTAACCTTGAGTTGAGACTGATGCAAGATCTTCAAGCGGAGAATCGCGAATTTCTGGATAAAGAAATATGAGTTTAAAGAGATTTCTGCTGAATATTTGAGAATAAACCAACAATGTCTCTCAGCGAAGAATTTAAAGATGAGACGGCACGAAATCCTAGGATTTCAATGCGGGAAAAAATTTATGACGAAACTCGATGTTGTAGGCGGCGCTTGGGGAAACGCAAAAATCATTTCTCATAAATGATATTGAAAAACGAAAAGACGAGGGACGCGTGTCAAGACAGGAAGTAGCCTTCAACCGTCAAAACTTTAAAACGTCGATATCATTTACGATCTTGCGTGATAAAGCGAATCGAAATCACAGTCACCATTAAAACTCGTCATTATGATAAGACGACTATTCTGACGAAAGAAAATCAAGATGATTAAAATACTCTTGCCCGAAATAAAATCTTCTCGGCAAAAATATTTTAAGGGGGTATTGTTGTATGTAAATTTTACCAAGCATACACGTCATTGACAGGAAGGAAAAAATAGCCAGGTGGATGCCCAAATAGGCATCTGGGAAATATCCTATAAGACATCATTAAAGAGAAGAAAGCCCGAGTAAGCATATACTAAATAAAATCTACTCGGGATCAGCTAACAGCACTCGAGACTGGTTAAATGACACTTCCACTCGAGCTCAAACGGTACTACTCGGGACCATCATGTATTACTCTTACTCGGGAATAAATACGACCCGAGTAAGAACTTGGTGCTTATTTCATACGGATTGTCATTAAATACATGACGATATTCTTCAGGAAGGAATCCCAAATGAAATAGAGTATTAAATTAGAAAAGTTTCCAATCAGGAAATAACTTGATTTCTTTACGAAGACTACATTCTTATAAGGAAAAAAAGTCCAAATTGAACTGCACTACTAGAATCCCACTCGATTTCCATAAGAGACTCCGAAACAGAAAAGAAGATAAATCAACCTCAAGCAAGTAACCGAATCACAATTAAATACAAAGATCTTGTATTACTTGTAAAAAGCAGATTATGGTTCTATAAGCATATAAATAGACCCATAATCTGGCTCCAAAAGATATAGGCAATATAGCATACAGCAATCACAGTAAATACAGAGAGAAAAAAGAGAGATCGAGAGCTTGTAAAACATCTTATTCTCTTAGTGGATTTTGGCTTGGTTGATCTTTCAACCACCCGTGGATGTTTCTCCGGCCATCGGAGTTTTACCACGTAAAATTTGTCTTTGTTACTCTCTCTGCATCTCTTTCTCTTTGATTCAATAGCCGAAATCCAATCATTGTTGGCTTTTTTGGCATAATCCAAAAATCGACATCAACACAAAGCATATTATCATTTCAAATCAATCCTCCGTGAAAAACTTATCCCGAATTTTGAACGATTAACAATTAAAAAAAAGATAATTTTTTTTTATCCAAATCTTCATATTCAGCATCAATTTTTAAAACTTCTTCATCTTCAACATCTAGGAAAACACAAATCACCATTCACCAGTTCATCAATTTCTTCTAAAATTCGTCTTCATCCCAACCAATCAACATAAAAACACAAATCAATTTCAAGAACAACACCACAAATTAAATAAAATTACTTAGAAACAAATTAACTAAAGTAATTAAAAAACAAAACTAGAATAGATATGGTACAAAAAAAAACAAAAAAAAACCACGTGAGCTCAAGATGAAGATGAAGGTGTTTTTGGAGGAGCCATGAATGGAATGGAAGGACCTTGAAGTGAAACCTAGAATATGAAAATAAAAAATAAAAAATAAAAAAAATCCACACCTTTTTGAGTTTTCTCCAATAGAGATTTTGTTACATAGATTAGAGAGGTTAAGTACCCGACTTTGAAGAAAAAAGACAACGCGTGCTGCTGACGGCATCGACGGCGTGTTCAAGCGACTCCGATGAGGATGGATCGGTGTGAGAGACAAAGATGAGAGGATCGGCTGGTAGGTGTGAGAGATAGAGAGGAGATGATAGAGTGAAGATGAAACCTAATTTCAAGATCAGTTTTTTATTTTGTAGTTGGTATTTTTATAATTTTTAGAAGTTTGGAGGGCAAAATTGTCTTTTTGGTACAGGGTCTGAGGTGGGACAAGATTTTATGGTTTTTATCCCACCTTATCTCGTCCCGTCCTATACTAATAGCGCGTCAAATGTGGAACAAGAGAAAGTTATCTCTTCCAATCCCGTCCCGCATATCAAACACACCCTTATATATACTTTTTAAAAGTAGACTAGTTAATGGTGCATAAACGGTAGATCATATAGCCAATAATTAAAATTGCCTCTTTGGAAATTTAAAGACCAACCCAATTATCACGAATTCACGATATAATATGGAAATATTTTTTCCAACTCGTGCTTTGACTAATTTATAAAGATGTGAATCATAATTCCAATATTATTAATTTCTTTGGACTTCTTTGTATATTGTCTATTTTTCCACTTGTATAGTTGTATTCTATCATTTTCTTTCGTTTTCCTTTTGTTAATCATATACGAGTCACAAAATCAATATACTTTTTTAGATAAAAAAAGAAGATATTATATTCTTTTAAAATAGTAAATATTATCTTTTGATATGTATTTTTTGGACAAATAACTCTCTATATGCTGATAAATAACGATCACTTATATTAATCACGAATAAGTGATAGTTGTATTATTGAAAAATTAACATGTATCGGTTGAAAAGCGAATATATGGTTGTTTTAGTCACCTAAGATGCTTATTATAAATTGGAAGATAGATGTCTATATGATTTATATATTGAACCTTATTTTTTTGATACCAACATTTAATGTGGTCAATAGTGTAAATACATATTCGGCTTGACAATGTTTTAAGTTTGAGTATTGTTATTATCGTTATTGCAAGTGACACACATATATATATAACCTTTCTTTGATATATATATATATATATATATATATATATATATATATATATATATATAATAATAATAATAAAAAAATAATAATAATAAATTCTAGGAATATATGATAGATCATTTGAATGACTCAATCTTGACATCTTTTGGAATAAGACAATTCCTAATTAGGTCCTGGAGTTTTTTTTTTCAAAAAAAAATTCAAGTTGTTTGTAAAAATTACAAAATTGATCTAATTGGTTCTTACATTTTCTCTAAGTGTTAAATTAGTTATTCTAACTGAGTTTTGTCAGTCAACTTTAATTGTGTAGGGGTAAAATTGTACTTTACTCCTAAACAATATAATAATGACACACTCACAGTTTTTTTTAACACATGTATATTTTTGTTTATTTTATTTATGAGTTTTGATTTTTGAATAATTTGTACAACAGTATTTGTATAATATATATATATGGTAAAAGACTAAACTGAGAATAAATAGTTACTTTGTTTACAAAATAAGGGTATAATTGTCATTGTCTTATTAAAATATTTCTAGATTTTGTTAGAAAATTTTATTTTAAAAATATACAAATGATGTTTCATTAATAATACTTTTTGATTTTGTTATAGTTATAATAGTTAATTTAATGTACAAATGAACAAAAAAACGAATATTTATGTAGTTTAACTAAAATTGTTAAAGTTAAATTTTATATTTTACACCGTTAAACTGTTAGAGAGACCAATTTAATAAGTTCTATAAAGAGGGAATGATTTGATACTTGAAAAAAATATAAAAATCTATTCGATCACTTTTATAAAAATTGTAAACAATTAGATTTTTTTTTTATAAAAAAATCTATGACCTAAATAACTAATTGGTAATTGCCCCTTGGATTAAAAGGATCTATGGAATCTATTTATTTTCAAATTACATGAATTTATTGTTAATGTTTTCGGTTTTCTAAGCTCAAGATTTTATTAATCAAATCGAGATGAACTCAAGATCTAGAAAATAAATGCATATCTAGTAAACATCTACATTTATTATATTTTCCACAGTAATATAATTTAATCAAATTAAAGTTTACGAATCAATTATTATATATAAACAATGTATTTAAGGGAATTACAAATCTAACCCCATATTGTTTATGATTAAAAAAAATATGAGATTACTTTTTTCCAATATAATACAGGTTTTTATTTTAAAACTTTTTATCAAAATAACTGTATATAATAGGATTACATTGATATATGTTCTCGAATTCCTGAGATACATGTTCATAATAATTTATGTAATAAATATATAATTCTTATTGAGTTTTAAATTACTATTATTATTTTTACTTAATTTAGATGTGTATGGTTACCGTTTGATGCCGACGGATCCAAAAAATTTATTTAGATGGGAAATTTAAGTAAAATAATAATTATATAAAAAAATTAAAAAAATAAGATTGCAGTAAAATGAGTTCTGTTATATATAAAAAAACAATTGATGATATAATCAAGTTAAGGTAAAATAAAACAAATAAAACGCTTACTCAATATCAACTAAATAATCTTATATTTAAAAAGAAATAATAAAAACAAGAAACATAATATAGATAATATATAATAATAAGAAAAACAACATAAAAAATGAAAAATTACAACTTTTATTCTAAAAAAATAAATAGATTACAATATGCTGTAATTCTATAATAATAAATTTTATCTTGTATTTATAATGAATTCAATTTAAATTTATACAAAATTAATCAATTAATAAATACTAATAGACATGTTTTGGATTTTTTTATTCTTTTAATTTTTGATAAATTATTGATTGTAAATAAATTAAAACTATAAAAAAAAAAATATTAAAGATAAAATAAATGAATTATAATAATAAATAGACTATTTTAATACAATAAGTTAACTTTTAAGATTTGAAGGTTTATTGATTAGATACGTTAAATATGTTAAATTAAAACTATTAAAAATAATAACAGACAAGATGAAAATTTGAGAAATAAATAGAAAAAAAGAGTAAAATAAAAATTACATTATAAAATGAAAACAACACCGTGATTGCGTAAACAAAATCCTCTGCCACATGTTCTATTAAATGAAATATTTTAATCATTGTCCTTTATTATATTTATATATATAAACGAAATCTTTTTTTTTTCTTTTCTAAATTTAGAAAAAATCTTTAATGGGACGGTTTCATTGTCACTTGGTAAGACCGTCCTAATGAGATTGTACAATTTATCTTGAGTATATAAGTATATATTATAAAACTACAATTTGATGCTATCTCATTAGACGGTCTCACCAAGTGGTAATGAGACCGTCCCATTAAAGATTTTCTCCTAAATTTGAAGTGAAGTGTCCTGGATTTGAATAAAATATATTGCTATATTAAAAAAAACACTCTTATAACCAAATTATATTAAACTTCGGTAACTTTTAGGTAATTTTTTATTTTTAATGTGTTAAATTTGTATTTAAAGAGAATAGTATCTCTACACTGTATAATATGCAAGAATCATGTAAAATATCAATATATATATTGAGTAACGTTAAATGGTTCTAATTTTCTTTTTAATTCTATTATAAATGATATTGTATATAAAATAATTTATAAAATATTAATATTTAACGTATCACGAGATAGAATTTAAAAAAATATTGAATCATCTAATATAATTCGTATATTTTACTCGAAATTCGAAAGCGTCGCCTATGCAATTTTTGAGTTTTAAATAATTCAACTGACAAAAAATCTTCCAACGGAGCTGGGATTTCTATCTTTGAGATGGAACTTTTCCCGAGAAAAAAAAAGTAAAAGGACTTTCCAGACCACCGAACAAATAGAAGAAAACAAATTTGGCCCAAGTAGCCAAAAATGCTACTGCAGAGGCCATCAATATATTAATCGACGCAAAAGTCATTAATCTGACCAGATATGCTTGGAAAGTGCATTCATTACTAGGGTTTACGATTCAAGTTCATAGATCGGGTTGATTTCAATCCGATAGAATCTAAATAGTATTAATCTTAATTTGATATGATATATTTAATTAAACGGATTAATCTTTTAAAATCTAATATAATCCGTTTAATTAAATGGGTTATACGGATTGACCCGTAACAAGGTTAATAATCTGATCAGGTCATGATGGGTTGGGTTTGATCCATGTGACCCGTTCAAACCGTTTAACCCAAATCCGTTTGCCTAACAATTTTTTAAAAAATCATATTAAATTTATATTTTTTTAACCTGCTATAAATACATCCAACCTAATAGAGTAAGAGTTTTTAATAATCCAATCCAATCCAATCCAATCCAATACCATCAAATAATGCAACAAATATATAATTAAATACAGTCATCCCGAAAGGTAAAAACAGTCATTCATAGTCCAAACAAAATTAGTAATTGTTGATGAAACGGTGAAACCTAAAGAATGGTTACCAAAAAAATGGTTATATAGTTTGTAAAAATTTATTTGTACCCCTGTAATAATGATAATTATAAATATATCTATTTGACTAAACGGGTCACCCGCGAACCTCGTTTAACCAAACCCAGCACGATCCATATAATAATCGGGTTACACGGGTCGACCCGATTATTACCCGAACCAGTTAAAAAGCCAACCCAACCCGTTTATTGACCTCGGGTTCGTATCAGGTTGACGGGTTACTGGTCAATTTTAACGGCTCTATTCATTAAACATAAAATATTTCTCCCCATTGACCAACAACAAGATTGTTTTTTTTTTTTTTTTTAAATTTTTAAATAAAAAAAATCTATTTAATTATAAATACGTCCGCAATGACGATTTTTACCAAACCATCTTTAATGTATAAGTTTAATGTGTTTTAATCAACATTTGTATTTAATATGTTCTTTTTATTATTTTATTAATTAAACTTATAAAAGTCAATACTTACTATTAATACATTTATTAAATTATTAAAGAACAGTCAGATGAAATAGATTTTGATTGAAATATCATTAATGTATATTAAATTTAAATTAATTTAAATACTTAATTTTATAATTAAAAAACAAATATTAATTATTATATCAAATTTAATATATACTATATTGTATGTCAAATTGATATACAATATAGTATATGCTAAATTTAGTACTGTATTAAAGAAAGATTTTTATATTATATATTAAATTTTAATATTAATATATTAATTTAGTACAATATTAAAGAGACTGTGACATTAAAAAGTCTCTAAACATTTTGTAAAAAAATATGAAATTTGAAATCTTTATCTTACATGCTATTTTACATGAAAGAGAAGTTGTACAACTATTTTGTCAAAAAGTGGAAGGCAAAAGAAATCACGGATTTCTATTAGCCTCTTTGTTGATTTTCAATGGTGGAAAGTGGAAACTGAATTGTTTGTTAGTGTATTTCTTTTTCTTAAAAAAAATTGTTTGGTAGTGCATTAGTGGTCCATAATTCTTGGGTCAACTCCCCAAGTGATGGGCTTGGAGAATTGTTAATTGTGGATTGAATTTTGTCATGTTTGGGGTGGTAAGATTTTATATAAGATTAGATTACTTTATATGAGATTACAATCTCAAATAATAGAGTATTATATTCTAATCCATTCTAAAATTCCAAAGGATGCTATATTTATTTAGAGGTTTCCCTCAAAATTTATACATACACCCCAAATCATCAATGTATTTTTAAAATTCCAACATTACCCTTAGAATTTTTTATTATTAAAATAATCAATGTAAATATAATTCGTTCATCCTATTAAAAAAATATTTAATATTTTAAATAATTTACCAAATATTATAATTATTTACACAAGTAAAAAAAAAACTTTTTTTTTTGATTAAATTAATGTTTTTTATTAATTAAGATTTAAATAGTGATTATTTAAAATTATAAATATTAACTAACCGTTAAAAAAATAATATGAGAAAATAATTGAAGTTAATTAAAAACTAAACTAACAAAAAAAAATGACCTGAAATTTAAGCATTACATACAAATTCAATGAATGTCATTAATGAACTAAGGGTCGTTTATTTTTTCCACTTAAAACTTAATGGGTTTGAATCATAATTATTAAGTTGTTTTATTTGTTTAGTGGTCAAACTACATAAAAATACCAAAAACAACTTAAAATAAAAAGTAAAAAATGCTTAATTTTCACTTAATTACGAACTCTAATAACTTATCATATTAGTATTTAATATTAATACTTTATTATGATATTAGAATGATGTATTTATATATTATTTTTTTAGAGTGTTTTTATTGTCTCTCTTTAAAAAAAAACATTTTCTTTTCTTAGTAAAAATCAAGTTTGTTTATAATAGAAGAAAAAGATTATGATCAAATTTGTTCATATATAATTATTATTATTAGATTGTTTTTATTTCATACTATATATATAATTGTTTAACATGGATATAAATATAAAATTATTTATTTTCGGACAATTTTACTCTTAAGAAACAAATGTGTTGATAATTCATTCAGATATGAGGAAAAATAAAAAAAGCGAATATGTCATTCAAGTTCAGATTTCAGTTCCTATACGGTATTTAGAAAAATTCAGGACTGTCCCAAAAAAACGAATGACCCCTAATTCTATTGTACCAACCGAAATTATACAGTTAGAAAAAGAAAAAGAAAAATTGTAGAACAGTGCTTGAAGCATACGGGCTGTAGCCTGTAGCACTGTGCTTCTAAAGAGAGAAAAAAAAGAAAATCAATATAAGAAAAAAATAAAAATGAAAAAGCTCCATCTCCAGTTTTTTGATTCTTGGAAGAGGCGTGGCTCATCCATACGAGATTTTTTTTTTTCATTTCAATTTTCATTTAACTGTTTTATAACTCATTTATTTATATATATTTTTTCAAAAATAAAAAGAAATGACATATTTGGTAATACGTGGAGTGTACTTACAAGTTAAAAACATTTTAAATTTTTCAATAGGATGTGTATAGAAAATGGGTGCACATACAATTTTTTTTAGAGATATAACTATAAGACATTCATTTATTTATTTGAATTATTACAAATTAAATTTGAGACAAGTGAAAGAGAGACTAGTTCAGATTGACTTGTCACTATTTTTTGTTGTTGAAATATTACAATAATTCAAGGGTTTTGAAGGGGGAGAGTCTCGAACCCACAATCTTTTATCACTAAATCATTTTAACATATCATAACATGATAATGGTATTGTCACACACCAACGTGCAGGTATCATAGCACGAGCACGCATGTCCACACACACATACAACATACAACACTCTACCAGCCGATTATTATATCAGGTTTGTAGAACAAACCGGAGATGTAACAGTTTCATTCAACGGAAAAAGGACAGTAAGGACTGGGAACTAAGAATAGGTTTCCTTTCTTCCTAACAGTCACACCAAAGACCTCAGTCATGTCAAGATCTTCTGGTCTCCTCCCAGTAGGCAGTTTCCAATCAAAATGGTACAATAAATCTGCAAGTGGAAGCTCAATATTAGGCAATGCAAATGATATGCCTGGACATATTCTCCTACCTGCGCCAAACGGGATGTATTCAAAATTTGTTCCCTTATAATCAATTGAACTATCGGGAAATCTCTGACTAAAACATTTCAACTTCAGTCCAGTATTTCGGATCTCTTCACATCGCCCATGTGTTAAACTAGAACTCTAGTTTTGGCAGGTATTTCGTACCCGTTAATCTCACATCTCTCGCGGCTTTCTCTTGGAAGTAAAAGAGGTCCAGGAGGATGCAGCTTTAGGGTCTCTTTGATGACTGATTTCGAGAACTTCAGTTCATGAATGAACGATATATTATGAGTTCAAATTCGACATCGTTTGCCCTTTTTATAGATTTCCACAAGGATCTTACATCAACCTTGACAAAGAAATCTTACACAATCGGCTGTAAATTTGACACACTAAATAATTAATTTGATACTGTCATGTGCAATTTGACACAATAAGGTGGATATATTACGGGTTCAAATTCGATATAATTTATCTCTTTTATAGACTTCCACAAGTGTTCTACATCAATTTAGACCCAAAAATTTGACACACTAAGATAAATATTTGACACTATAAGGTGATGTTTGATACGATAAGGTGATTGTTGATTGTTGTAGCCCTGGTCAGGTCAATTCTAACTATATACTATGTGCCATAATTGGAAAACAATTGCCCCTTCTATGGACTTCCACAAGTGTTGTATATCAGTAATTTGATATAGTGAGCTATAATCTTTTAAGATATATATTTATATATATATATATATATATAAGGAAGCGGGGATGACAATTTGACCCTCACTCATGGACATCCACCCGAACTCCGTTAAAGTTGAAGAAGAACTAATATCAGAGAGAAACAGAGTTACAAGTATTTGAAAAGAGGTATAGCAGTTTGATAAAATGACTAGGAGAGCTTAAGAAGAAGACGAGTCTAAGTAAGTAATATCAGTTACACATGATCTTGTATATATAATAGCTTAGCTAAATTCAAAGACTAACTAACTTCTAACAAAGGAAATGTAAATTAAGGAGATGAGGACACCTCAGCATTTGAAACTACTTTGACTCAACTTGCAACAGCCTAACCTCCAAGGTTGACTTCATCTCTATCCAGTTTACTCGATCCTCTTCTTCTTTGATGAAGGACTTGATCATTCTTTTCACTGGCCACTTATACTGATAGACCAGTATATGGATATGGATACGAGTTGTTACATATACTATCAAGTCCTTCACTAGCAGATACTTTTATTGTTTGATGTACATTGTACATGTTGCATACTGCCGGTTACTCTAACAAACTCTACTCTTCGCGGCCGTGTTTGGGTGCTAAAATATAACCTGAAACGGGTTTGGGTATAGGTGTGGGTTTGAAAAAAATCCACACCCGAACCCGGTTAATAAAACAGAATCAGTAGAAAATTCAAAAACAACAAAACAGAACAGAGATCATGTTTTAGATTTGCTAACTGAACTTGGGTTGGATGGATTCCATTGAATGGATTAAGAAAACAGAAACAACAACACACGACCCTGATCATAATAAAACCCAAAACACATCGACATTTGCATGTGTGTGACAAAAAAAAGAGGTGAGTCAGAGAGAATTGAGGAGTGGGTCTTTGAGAGGTTTTTTTCTGTGTATGTTTGGTAGCTGAGAAAACTGAGAGAATGAGTGATTGCTGATAAAATTGCATTTCACTGTTGTAATATTTCTCTAATATAGTAGATTTATTCTCTGCTCTCTCAACTGGAGGTAGATTGTCACATCGACAATCTAACCAGTATAAATCTCTTGTGTTTGATTTTCTTCATTATCTTTCTTCTTCATTCTTTTCGTGTGAGTTCATAGAGTGTTCAAAAGTGATATTTCATATGGATTTTAGAATTCATTGATTAATTGAGTTAGAAATCGTTACAAATTGATATCAGAGCTAGGTTGATTCGATTTCAGATTTCTGGGGCTCAATTTGAATAGATCTTGCCGAAGAAGGTTCAAATTTTGAGTTGTAGGGATGCAACTAAATTCAAAGTTGAAAAGTTCACTGGAACAAATGATTTTGGACTCTGGTAAATGAAGATGAAGGCTGTTATGGTGAAAGAAGGACTTGCTGCTGCATTGGATGGTGCTGATAAGCTTCCAACAACTCTGACAGCGGAAGAGAGGAAGCAATTGCTGGAGAAGGCTGAGACAAAGTTTTGAGAGAGGTGAAGATGGGAACAACAGCATCTGGTATTTGGGGTAAGGTTGATACTCTCTATATGTCTAAAGCAGTTCCAAATAGAATTCATTTGAAACAAAAAAAAATTTGGATTCAAAATGGATGAACGTAAGTCTTTGGTAGATAATATGGATGAATTTAAAAAGCTTATTCAGGATCTTGAAAGCATGTCTATTGAGATGAATGATAAAGATCAGGCTGTGATATTGTTGAATTATCTTACTAAACCCTATGGAAATATTGAATTCTTATTTAAATTAATTGAAATAGCTAGAAGAACAAGAACAAAAACAAGAAAACAGAAACAGAGATCATATTATAGATTTGCTAACCGAACTGGTGTTAGATGGACTCCTTGATTCGGTTGGATTAACAAAACAGAAACAAGAACACAACCCAGATCATAATTCAAAAGCTACAACAAAATCAAGCTCAAAATCCATCACTATTGAATAAAAAGCAAGTCACAGAAACAAAGCACGGGACAAATTACATCATGTTTATTCTCATTAGATATCCAGGCAAGGACGACAAGGGATGGGAATCAACATCAAGTCATTTTTCCTTCTTACATTGAGACCGAAAGCCTCAGTCATGTCGAGTTCTTCTTCTTTCATCCCATTTGGGAGCTTCCAATCAAAATGGTACAGCAATTGTGCTAGTGGAAGTTCAATATTCGGTATTGCAAATTGTATGCCTGGACATATCCTTCTTCCAACGCCAAATGGGATATACGTAAAATTCGTTCCCTTATAATCGAGTGGACTATCAAGAAACCTCTCTGGAATAAATTTCTCAGCTTCAGTCCAATACTTGGGATCTCTTCCGATTGCCCAAGTGTTCACTACGGTTCTTGTCTTGGCAGGTATCTCATATCCGTTAATCTGACAACTATCCGAGTTTTCTCTTGGGTTGGATGGACTCCTTGAGTCGGTTGGAATAACAAAACAGAAACACGAACACAACATCCATATCATAATAAAAGCTAAAACACAACAAAATCAAGCTCAAAATCCATCACTATTGAACAAAAAGCAAGTCACATAAACAAATCATGAGACAAATTACAGCATTTTGATTTTCATTTGATATCCAGGCAAGGACGATAAGGAATGGGAATCAACATCAAGTCATTTTTCCTTCTTACAGTGAGACCAAAAGCCTCGGTCATGTCCAGATCTTCTTCTTTCATCCCATTTGGAAGCTTCCAATCAAAATGGTACAACATTTGTGCGAGTGGAAGTTCAATATTTGGTATTGCAAATTGTATTCCTGGACATATCCTTCTTCCGGTGCCAAATGGGATGTACGAAAAATTTGTTCCCTTATAATCGAGTGGACTATCAAGAAACCTCTCTGGAATAAATTTCTCAGCTTCAGTCCAAGACTTGGGATCTCTTCCGATTGCCCAAGTGTTCACTATGGTTCTCGTCTTGGCAGGTATCTTATATCCAATTATCTGACAACTATCCGAGTTTTCTCTTGGAACCGAAAGAGGCGCGGCAGGGTGTAGCCTCAGGGTTTCTTTGATCACTGCTTTCAGAAATTTCAATTCATGTATGCTGGATTCATCAACTTTGCCTTTTCCGTCCAAAACCCGCCTTACCTCAGCTTGTGCCTCTTTCATCACCCTTGGATTTTTCAGCATTTCTGACATTGCCCACTCTACTGTCGTTGATGATGTCTCACTCCCAGCAGAAAAAATATCCTGGAAAAACACTTGATAAATACTGTTTGGGTGAACAATTTACAGAACACAAGTTTTTAAAGATTCACTAAAAGACAAATTTTAGAAAATTCTTTACGCTATTCTGATATTTATTCTTTTATATGAATTATGGACGGTATGCACTAGATAATTTTTATTCATTTCTAAATTTGCAGTTAATAAAATCAATAAACTAACCCAGATGACTGCTTTGATGTTGTTGTTCGTTAGGTGAAATTCGAGATCACCATCCTGCTGAAGTCTCAAAAACACATCAACTAAATCTTCCTCATCTGTTTCCTTTTGGCCTGTTTTTGTTGTCTGCCTTCTCTCTTTATGCTCATCAATGATGTCTCCAAGTATTCTATCTTGCTCCTGATGCAGCTTCTCGTATTTCGACTTCATTCCGCTAATCACTTCAACCACTCCATTAGAAGGATAAAGATCAGCAATTGAAAAACCTGAAGCTAACTCTGTGACTTTCATGACAGTTAATATGAACTTTTGTTGATCTTTGCATTTGTTTCCAAAAGCCGCTCTCGCAGTTATGCCATAGGTTAGTGCAAAAATTTTCTCACTAAGATTGACCAGTGATCCTCCTTCATTCGAGTATATTGTTTTGATGAGATTGGACGTCTCCTCATCCCTGATCGGTCTGAATGAGTTGACTCGGCTTGTACTTAATAGCTCTTCTGTGCAAATTTTTCGTAATTGTCTCCATTAATTGCCGTATGGTGCAAAGACAATATCTGTATAATTGTAACTTAAGACTCTGGTAGAAACAAGAAAGGGCCTATTGGCGAAGATGACACCATGAGTTTTCAGGACCTCTTCAGCTATCTCCGCCGAAGAAACTACAATGACTGAAGATTCACCAAGCTGCAGGTGCATCAAGGGTCCATATTTCTTCGCCAAGTCTCGGAGGCGGTGATGGGGTAGTGAACCAACCAGCTGGTGGATGTTTCCAACTAGAGGCAGTCTCCATGGCCCTGGAGGCATCTTTGTGCTTGAGCGCTTGCCTTTTTTTCGATGTACGATTTTGATTGCCATGAACATGAAAATGAAGAAGCCAAAGATGACAGTTGAAGAAAGAAATTGAAACTCCATGAGTTTTCGGATAAAATTCTATGTGTAGGAAGGCACAAGCTCGTTACATATAACTGGTTACAAAAGTCTTATAAAAATAAATTGCATTTATCAATTTTCTTTGAATTGTATACACCGGTAGACACTCCAGACAAAGACATTGAAATTGAAAAAATCATTGTGTAATATTGAAAGTAATGGCCCACTTTGGATGAAAATGAAAGAATCTTCGGATTTTTTTTTTTATATTCATTGAACTTGTCCAAGATTGGGTAAGGTTTTTATTTTTTAAAAATAAATATATGGGCTGAAATTGAGCACTTTCCCTTTCATGTTTGCAGTGATAGGGTTGACTCCTATCATAAGTATTTTACAAATTGTGTAAGAAATTGTAATCTCAATGTTGTGAGAGTAAATAACTCTCGGTTACAAGTGTTAACATTTTAACTATATATATAGTGTTTGATATTATCAAATCTATCGATATTTAGTTTGTCAAAATATTTGATTTCGATAAATTCTAACATACCTTTAACTATCACTCGATATCAAGGTATAAGGAAAATAAAAAATAAAGATTCATATCAAGAGGAGATTCTCATTCTTTTTCTAATATATAGAACTTACCGATGTAGTGACTTAAATCAGTGAGATTATCCGACTGTATAAGTATTATTTAATAACATACCAGATCAGATAGTGATATGTTATTATTATATATACTTTTCAAAAGTAGACCGGTAGGTGTCGCATCAGCGGTAGACACTCCTGACAAAAACATTGAAATTGAAGCAATTGTTATGTGTAATATTGAAAGTAATGGCCCACTTTGGATGAAAATGAAAGAATCTTCGGATTTTTTTTTATATTCATTGAACTTGTACTAGATTGGGTGAGGTTTTAATTTAAAAATAAATAAATATATGGGCTGAAATTGAGCACTTTCCCTTTCATGTTTGTAGTGACAGGTTTGAGTCCTATAGTAACTATTTTACAAATTGCATAATAAATTGTATTCTTGATGTTGTGAGAGTAAATAACCCTCGGTTACGAGTGTTGACATTTTGGTTATACATACAGTGCTTGATGTTATCAAGTCTGTCAATATTTAATTTGTCAAAGTACTTTATCTCGATAAATCCTAACATACCTTTAATTCTCGCTCGATATCAAGGTATAAGGAAAATAAAAAATAAAGTTTCATGCAAAGAGGAGATTCTCATTCATTTTCTAATTTATAGAACTTACAGATATAGTGACTCAAATCAGTGAAGTTGTCCGACTGTATGAGTATTCTTTAGCACCATACTAGATCGAACAGTGATGTGTTATTATTATATATACTTTTCAAAAGTAGACTAGTTAGTGGCGCATCAACGGTAGATGAGATTATATGCTTGAGAGCATTTCCAATACAAATATATATTTGGAGAAAATAATGGCTTCCATATAGGATAAATAGTTAAAAAGTTAGAAAATCATTCTTCAATGCAATTATCTAACTTTAATATGGAGATGATGTGACAAAAAAAAAATAAGTTAGAGAATATGGAGTTGAGTTCTATGAACTCTCCTAGAAATACTGATTAGAATTTCTAACTCTTTCCACCAATAATATTAAAACTCATTTAAGTGTAAAATTAACGATGATGGAGAATGTAATAATTGTTTTATTATGACTGGTCATAAAATAGATATATATATTTGATTTTAGATAATTGCATTGGAGTTGTGAATATACGTTTCTCTATAAAAAATTAAAAAATGGCCCCACAATAAATAGAAATGTTGATGTGACATTATTTAAAATTTTAAAAATATATATTTACATTGAAGATGCTTTAATAATTAAAAGACCAATCCAATTATCACAATATAATATGGAAATATTTTTTGAGTGACGATATTGGCATCCCTCAAAAACTGTTTGTACACCCCTTTCGTATGTACACCTCTTAAAATATTTTTAAAATCTTTTGTTCGTAAATAAACCACATTTAATACCGAAAATACCTTTTATTTTAATTTTATTGTATTATATTTTTGTAAGTTCACCCGATAATTTTGTAATCTAATCACTTTTATTATTATTTAATATATATATATTTAAAAGTTTATTTTGTTTTTTTATTCATATGAATCGTTTATCGTTAAAAGAAGTATAAAAATTGTCAACCCCTAAAAAAATATTTGGGATCACTTTAAAATTTCCGGTACAAAATTTATATTCATTGCGTTAAAATCTCTTTTTTTTTTGAATTCTTTAATATTTTGAAGTTCAAAATTCTCTCAATCTTCTCCAATTCCACCAAATTGAAAAAACTCACTACAAAGACAAAAATTATCCCGCTCTCAATCAAAGCTCAAGTGATTTGGTTCTACTAAGGTCGGCAAAACGATTTATATTGGAAATGAAATCATCAGAAAGCGAGGGAGTTGCTGGTCTGGAAGACTAAATCAGAGTAGGGGTGAGGCGGTGGCCGGTGGCGGCGTTGAAAAGAAATGATGAGTCGGAGATGGTGATGGTGGAATGGTGGCGATAGAAAATGAATTAGGTGTGGAGAGGTTGAGATATCTCACTGTTGCCGTCGAGCCGCTCTTCTCACCTCGTCAACGTCGCCTCTGCTTCTCGCTCCGTCAAAGTCGTATATGCTTCACGCTTCTTCGACGTAGTCTCTGCTTCACGGTTCGTCGTCACGTCACCGCTGCCGCTTCATACTGCTTCTCACTTCTTCGTCGTCGCAACAGTTGCTTCTAACTACTTGATTTATAAATGTTTGTCTTTGAAATAGATTATTGATTATTTTGTCCATTTGTACTTGAAATTCAAAATGATTAGGAGATCACTTTTGATTATAACTCTGTTACAGAGGTATGTGTCTTCTACCTTTAACCTTGTTTACATCACAGATAAAATATTAGATGTTTCTAATTCTAATCGTTGCCTCTTTCTGTTTGTGTTGTAACCAAGGTTTTCAGAGAAGCTACTTGAATCAGACTAGCGAAGGGGCTTTTGAAAAGGTAGACTACTTGCAATTTCTTGTAGCTTTCAAACCATGATCATCATTTTGTATTCATCCAGATTATTAGTTCAAGTACTGTCGATGGTGATTAACAAGATTCATGCTGGGTATTTGGCTCCACCATTGAGATAATCTTATCCGGAATCGAAAACCTTTAATTTCCCCTCGAGTACTAATTAATAATTAATATAAAATAAATTAATAATTATTTATAGATGTACTTACAAACTATTTAGTCCTTTAAGTAATTTTATTCAAGAGTAATATTGAATTTTTAGTAAAATACTACCTTGAGGTGTACAAACAGTTTTTTAGGGTTACCAATATCGTCATTCTATTTTTTCCAACTCGTGCTTTGACTAATTTGTAAAGATAGTGAATCTTAATTCCAATATTATTGATTTCCTTGGACTTCTTTGTATATTGTCCATTTCTATCATTTTCTTTCGTTTTCCTTTTGCATAGTTGTATATTGTCCATTTCTGGCCACTTGTATAATTATACAAGCCACAAAATCAATATACATTTTTTAGGTAAAAAAAATGATATTATATTATTTTAAAATAGGGAATATTATATTTTTATATGTATTTTTGTACAAAAATCTCTCTATACATATGCTGACAAATAATGATAACCAAATGTTAATCATGAATAATTGATAAGTTGTTGTATTGAAAAATTAACATGTATTGGTTGAAAAGTGAATAAAAGGTTGTTTTAGTCACTTACAACAATTATTATAATTTTTTTATGAATCATGCATTGATTTTTTTTTTGTTACCACCGACCAATGTGGTTCAATGGTAAGAACATTTATTCAGTTTAATAATGTCTCAAACTCTTGTAATTGCAATTGATATATATATATATATATGAATGGATCTCCTTGAAATATAATTTTCATCCACAACTATATATAAAATATTAAAATAATAAATTATAGGAATATATGATGGATTATTTGACTCAATCATGACATCTTTTGGATTAGGGCAATTGCTAATTAGGTCTTGGACTTTTTTTTAAAAAAAAATTCAAGTTGTTTATGACTTTAACAAAAGTGACCAAATTGATCCTTACATTTTTCTCAAATACCAAACTAGTCTCTCTAACTAAGTTCTGTCAGTCAACTTTAATTGTGTATGGGTAAAATTGTACTTTACTTCTAAGCAATATAATAATGACACATGCACAATTTTTTTTAACACATGTATATTTTTATTTATTTTATTTGTGAGTTTTGATTTTTGAATAATTTTGACAGCAGGGCTTGTATAATATTAACAAAAAAAAAACAATTATATAAAAATGGTAAAAGACTAAACTGATAATGAATGATAACTTTGTTTATAGAATAAGGGTATAACTGATGTTGTCTTATTAAAATATTTTTAGGAAAATTTTATTTAAAAATGGTATAAATGGTGTTTCATTAATAATATTTATAGATTTTTTTTTGTAATTATAATGGTGAATTTAATGTACAAAAGACAAAACAACTTTGTTTTAATATGACACATAAAAGGTATTTACTTACTTTAACTAAAATTATTAAAGTTAAATTTTATATTTAACACCGTGATACTGTTAGAGGGACCAATTTAGACACTTCTAAAAAGGGAGGGACTAATTTGATACTTGAGAAAAATATGATGACCAATTTTATCACTTTTGTTAAAGTCATAATAAATTTGAAATTTTAAAAATAGTCTATGACCTAATTGGTAATTGCCCTTTGTATTAAATGGATATATGAAATCTAAAAAAGTGGTTACTTAGAAGATTAAAGCAAAGAGAAACTGAACTGAAATGGGTTTCGTGGATCTTGTCATGTTTACGGTGAAATGCTTCGATAGTCTTGTATAGTACAATAAAATAAATAAAAACTAAACATGAGAAATATAAGATTAAGATTCGAAAGAAAATATAAATAAAAGTAGTAAACATTCAGTGATTTGAAATAATTTATATCATTGGGGTTGAAATAAGAAAGTTGGGTTTTATTAGTTTTACTTTCTATAGGATTTCTTTTGCCCATCCACTCTTGTCAAAATCGTTATACATTCAAATTCTCCTTTGTGAGAGCTTTGAAGTGGTATACTCAAACTCACAAATTGATTAGTGGGTAAATGAGAAATTGAGTCTCAAAGTGAGCTCATTGTGTAGGGAAAAAAAAAAGTACCCCACATTGGTTGGGTAAAGAACTTATATATAGTATATAAGTAAGTGTGTGATAATAGCTTATCAACATGTGTGGCATAGAGACTCTCTCTCTCGCGAGCAAGGGTGCAAATCAAGGACCTCGAACCTTCGATTGCACAACTCGTGTGTTACGCGACCTACGTACACGAATACCGCTCCGGTTGGACCATGAGAGTACAACCAATTATTTTTTCTTAAGTCAAACGTTTTAAATGAATGATAACGAAGAATGATAATTTCAGTTTTTGATTAAGGAAATAATTGATTTCCGTTTTGGATTCTGATACTTGCTTGATCTCTAAGTTATCAGAATCAATGATCAATCAGGAATAAATCTTTTAGAAGATTATTGTTTAATTAACTTTTCTTTATCATTTAAAACTTAGTCATTAAGCAATTTTCAAATCAATCTCTTTGACTTCGGTTACATAAGAAACCCTAGTCTACATTTCTAGGAATTAATCGTTGCATTCACGAAATTTAGAGACATTATTCCTCCTCTCTCTGTTTTCGGTTTTCTTCTTCTATGCTTGGTAAGTTCGAACCTGATTTGAGTTTGTTGAAAGTGGTTGTGCCTCACACTTCAACAGTTGAATCGTTGTATCCTGAGAGACAATCGCTATACACATACGGTGTTATATACGACGAAATTGTCTTAAGGATACCGTGTGAAACACGGGTCTCGATTCCCTAACATTTGTTTCTTGTTTGTTCTTTTCTACAGATTTGAACCAGATTATTTTTACGTATTACAAACAACAACTATGAGACGTGACTTAGCTATATATATATATATATATATATATATATATATATATAGGTCTCTGCTTTTTATTAAATTCTTACTATTGTAGGTTATTAGGTTAAATAATCAAAAATAAAAGCAAAGGAAAAATATTTTAGATTTCTTCCCAAAATCAAATGAAAATCGATCATCAAGTAAAATAGCTTCTCCGTCAAATGTTGATGTTCCAATTCCCTGTAACACAATCAAATTTTCAACTCCAACTCTATCTTGCTCTCCAATTCTCTTTTCATCTTCTTCGTTTATTTTGTTTCTTTGTACCTGGGTTTTATTCTCCGGCCTTTCCTAAAGCTTCTGGTTGAGGTGGTGACAACCCACTCGCTGGCGACGGCGACAATGGCTAATGATGATGATGGTTTACAGGTCAAGCGACTTCCGTCGAAGGTGAGTCTTTGCAACGACTCGGCTTAGGTTGATTTTTCGGGTCAAATCAGCCGATTTTCTTTCGACCGTCTAATATGACCGATTTGATTGAAACAAGAAAGTCAATGTCTGCCTAGCGAACATTGATTTTTAATCTAGCCTCCCAAAATTAGAAATCTTGGCTACGTCACTGAGGATTCTGCACCTGAAACATATATACTAACCCAGATGACTGCTTTGTTGTTGCTATCAATTAGTGAGAATTCAAGGTCGCCATTCTGCTGCTAAAGTCTCAAAAAGAAATCAACTAAATCTTCTTGCTGTACTGCTTCTCCTAGACCAATTTTTGTTGTCTTCTCTCTCTTTGTGCTCATCAAGGATGTATTCAAGTATTTGATTGCTCACTTGTTGCAGTTTCTCAAGCTTTTGCGTTACTCTACTAATCAATTGTAGAATATTGATAGAATAGTACAAATCAGCAATTACGCCAAAACCTCCGGCTATCTTCACCATTTCTGTGAGAAATGAAATGAATTGTGATTAACATTTGCGTTTTCTTCCAAAGGTCACGTACCCTCGCCGTTATTCCATAGGTCAAAGCGAAATTTTTCTCACTAAGATTGATGAGTGATCCTTCATTAGAATATAATGCTTTGATGAGATTTGACACCTCCTCTACTCTGATTGATCGGAATGATTGGACTCATTTTGCACTTAAGAGCTATACGGTGCAGATTTTCCGAAGCGGTCTCCAGTAATTGTCATATGGCGCTAAGGCAATATTGGAGTAATTATATGATACATACTTGGTAGAAAGAAGAGAGGGCCTCTGAGCAAAGTTGATGTACTTAGTTTTCATTACCTCTTTGGCAAGTTGTGGTGAAAAAACTAAAATGGTCGATAGTTCACCAAACTGTAAGCGGATCAACGGTCCTAATGGGTATAAGAGTGTATATTTTGAACAAGAACAACAAGAGAATTTCTAAACAACTTGGAGTACGTATCTCCTTTATTGTATTATCTCTGATTTTTGTTTTTATGAAAAAACTAGTACATCATCTAGTTATTTATACTAGTTCAAAGACCATTCTAGACAGTGCACATAACTAAGCACTTCCTTGGTATACACACATACATAGCACTTGGCCTTTTTGGAACACACAACTCATGGTTCCTATACATAGATACATGGAATCAACCAATGCATGTATTTAGAAAAACTAGAGCACTAAATATACCTTGGAAAATTCATTAACTTTAATACTCCTCCATAATTTGTTTTCCAGTAACTCTAAGCATATCTATGAGAAACTGAAATTTGTCCCTTGAGAGGGCTTTTTTGAAAATGTCTGCCATCTGTTCTTCTGAGCTGCAAAACTTGAGCTGAATTTCACCACTTGCTTCTACTTCACATAAATAGTGATATTTGATGGCAATGTGTTTAGTTCGACTGTGGTACACTGGATTTTTAGTGATTGCTATAGCTGACTTGTTATCACAGTATAATTCAATCGAAATTTGCTTATTTTCTCCCATATCGTCCAAAATTCACTTCAGCCAAATTGCTTGATTTGCCGCCCCTGCCGCTGCCACATACTCAGCTTCTGCAGTAGACTGTGATACACTTTTTTGCTTCTTTGAACCCCATGAAAGTATGCCTGAGCCAAGGCTAAAACAACATCCTGATGTGCTCCTCATATCATCCAAAGACCTTGCCCAGTCACCATAAGTATAGCCAACTAACTTTGCATTAGAACAAGCCTTGTACAAATGCCAAAGTCAGTTGTTCCCTACAAGTATCTGAGGACCCACTTTGCAGTTCCAAAATGGACTTGACTTGGACTCTGCATAAATCTAGATATCAAACTTGTGGCAAACATAATGTCAAGTTTAGTGGCAGTTAAGTAGAGCAAACTACCAACTAAACTCCTGTAAATTCCAACATTTTCCTTCTTGACTCCATCTTCCTTCTTCAACTTCTCACTTGGAATTAATGGAGTTACAACTGTCTTGCATCCAAGCATCTTGAACTTTGATAGCATATCTTATATGTATTTCTTTAGTGAAATGAAAATGCATTTTTTTTCTTGACAAACCTCCATTTCAAGAAAATAATGCATGAGCCCCAAATCACTCATCTCAAAAGAACTCATCATGTTATTCTTGAATCTTCTGATTATGGTTGAATTGTTTCCTGTAAAAATTAGATCATCTACATACAATGAAACATTAAGAATGTCAACTTCTTGGGTTTTAGTGTAGAGTGTAGGCTCACTCTTATTCTTGACAAACCCTTGTTGTATAAAGTAGCCATCAATTTTCCCATACCAAGCTCTAGGAGCTTGTTTGAGTCCATACAAGGCTTTTCTTAGCCTCAACATTTTTTCCTTCTTCCTCCACGAAACCTTCAGGTTGATCAACGTAGACCTCTTTTTTAAGTTCTCCATTGAGAAATGCTGACTTGACATCAAGCTGGTAAATTTTCCGTCTTTTCTAAGCTGCAAGTGCCACAAGAGTCCGAATGGTGTCTAACTGAGCAACTGGAGCAAACGTTTCATTGTAGTCCACTCCATATTGCTGAGCATAGCCTTTTGCCACAAGTCTTGCCTTGTGTTTTTGAATGGACTTGTCAGGATTCAACTTGGTTTTGAAGATCCATTTCACCCCGATTACATCTTTGTCAGTAGGGCAATTCACTAACTCCCAAGTATTATTCTTTTTGATCATCTTCATCTCCTCCTCCATGGCTTTAATCCACACAGCTTCCTTAGAAGCTTTTGCAAAATTGTTAGGCTCAATAGAAGAGAAATTACAACTTTCATAAATCTCACTCAGAGGTCTCATCCTCCTAGGTGTTTTTTCTGGTGAGGAAAACTCTTATTCTTCAATCACTTAAGGAATTCTTTCTTCTGCAACATTATGGCTGTCTACATAATTTTCTTCTAGAATTATGATGCTCGGTCTTATAACCTGCTCTCCCTCCCAATTCCAGACTGCATGCTCATCAAAGACAATATCCCTGCTTGTAATAAGCTTCTTTGTTTCAAGATTATAAATTCTGTACCCTTTGAAAATAGTGCTATAGCCCAGAAAGATTCCCTTATCTACTTTCTCCTCTAGCTTAGTTCTCTTTAGAGATGGCACATGAATGTAGCACACACAACCAAAGACTTTTAGATATCCTGCTGAAAGTTGTCTACCACTCCAAGCTTCAATTGGTGTTTGATTAGGCATAGCTTTGGTGAGACACCTGTTCAGCAAGTATACCGCAGTGTTAACTACTTCTCCCCAAAATTTTTTTGGCAAGTTTTTCTCATGAAACATATATCTTGCCATCTCTATTATAGTTCTGTTCTTCCTCTCATTAACTCCATTCTGTTGTGGAGTATAAGCCACTGTCAGTTGTCGTTCTACTCATTCTTTTTCACATAATTGGTCAAAGTGATGGGAGTTGTACTCAATCCCTCTATCACTTCGAAGATTTAAGCTTGTGACCACTCTGAGTTTCTACAAACTGCTTGAACTTTTTGAAGAGACCAAAAACTTCAGATTTTTCTTTCAAGAAATATACCCATGTCATTCTGGTATAATCATCTATAAACAGCATGAAATACCTAATTCCATTTTGAGAGGGTGTCCTCATAGAACCACACACATCAGTATGCACAAGCTTAAGAGGTTGTGTGGCTCTCCTTGCACTACCAGAAGGAAAAGATTGTCTATGTTGTTTGTATAGCATACATCTTTCACAAACAACATTCTTAGCTTCTACTAGAGGTAAGTCACTGATCATACCTTTCTGATGAAGAAGCCTCAAGGCATTGAAGTTGTAATCTTTGATGCCAAAGTGTGGAATCATCAACTGTAGCCGCCATAACTTTAGGACAATTCCAAAGAATAGGAAAGTTTCTGCTGCTTCTCATGTTCACCTTGGCAATCTCCACATCGTATTTCTTATCAAAGATTTTACACAAGTTTCCCTCAAAGTGCAAAGAATACCCGTGTTGCATCATCTGACCAACATTTAACAGATTTTGGTCTAAAGAAGGAACTAGAAGAACATCTTTAATGAATCTAGTACCTTTCTTTGTTTGAACAACCACTGTTCCTTTGCCTTTGAACTCCACCAGATCACCATTCCCCATTTTGACCTTTGTCTTGATAGAAAGATCCAAGTAAGTGAAAATGTTCTCCTTAGCTGCCATATGATTGCTATAACAACTATCAATGAACCAAGTATCATTTATTTCTTCCACTGCAGCTTGGCAAGCAAAGAACAAATGCTCTTGATCTTCTTCACAATAGTTTGCCTGGTGCTTTTTCTCCTTGTATCGGCTATCTTTTTCTTTATGGCCAAACTTCTTGCAATTTGTACACATGGGCTTCCTTTTATGAAAGCAATCTTTCTCCAAGTGATTGGTCTTTTTGCAAGTACCACACGGTGAATATTTATTTTGTTTAGCCTTCCATTTGTCTTTCTTTTGAGAAGTTTCACCATTGAACTGACCTTTATTCTTCTTTTTATCGTCACTTGATTTTGAATTCTTCAGGTTGACTTTGGATTAGAAAGCATTCTCCAGAGACTCTCCACTCATTCTGCTCAATCTCTGCTCATGTGCCTGCAAGGATCCCATAAGTTCTATAATGGTTAGAGTAGATAAATCCTTGCATTCTTCAATGGCCCCCACCACATGATCATATTTTTCAGTGAGGCTAATCAAGAACTTCTGAACAATCATTTGTTCAGTAATATCTTCTCCATATACATTCATCTGATTCACAAGATCAATCTCTCTGGTGCTATACTCTGTAGCATTCTCAGAGTCCTTCATCTTGAGATTCTCCATCTCTCTTCTCAAGCTTTGAAGTTTGATGGTCTTGACCTTTAAATTCCCTTGGAATTCCAGCTGCGAAATGTCCCATGCTTGCTTGGAAGATGTGGCCCTCATTAACCTAGGAAAAAATGCATCACTCACTGCTTGTTGAAGCACAAACAATGCCTTAGCATTCTTTTGTTTATCATTTTTGTCAACAACTGCATCAGAACTTCCTTCTACGGGAGTTGTCACCCCTTTTTCTATCACATCCCAAAGGTATTATGATAGGAAAAAGGTCTTCATCTTGATACTCCAGTAATCATAGTTCTCACCACCCAAGATGGGAATAGTTTGAGAAGCACTAAGACCCGCCATATTGATTGTTGTCTACAAAGGCTTGAGTGCAAACGACCCGATAAGATCGAACTTGCTCTGATACCACTTGTTGGGTATAAGAGTGTATATTTTGAACAAGAACAACAAAAGAATTTCTAAACAACTTGGAGTACGTATCTCTTTTGTTGTATTATCTCTGATTTTTGTTTTTATGAAAAAACTAGTATATCACTTAGTTATTTATACTAGTTCAAAGGCTATTATAGAGAGTGCACATAACTAAGCACTTCCTTGGTATACACACATACATAGCACTTGGCCTTTTTGGAACACATAACTCATGGTTCCTATACATAGATATATGGAATCAACCAATGCATGTATTTAGAAAAACTAAAGCACTAAATATACCTTTGAAAATTCATTAACTTTGATAGGTCCATATTTCTTCGATAAATCTCTAAGGCAGTGAACCAACCAGCTGGTGCAGGTTTCCTACGAAGGGTACTTTCCATGGTCCTGAAGGCAAAGAAGATGATGATGGAAGAAAAAATTTGCAGCTCATGAGTGAAGAAGAGAAGAACTAAGAATTTGTTTTCTTCAGCTGAGATCTGAAAAATGAGCTATGTACTGCATTTGTGTCAGTGTGTCAATATTTTAAGTAAACCAATGGTTCCTCATATTTTAAGGAAACAAAATGAATTTCTGCTAGATATTCATTGTCAATCCATGTCAATAATGATTCTGTGATATCCCATTTGATTAAATGAAATCTTTTGTGATATTTTACAAAGTATATACTATATAGTCAGTATATCAAACTGTGATATGACATTCCATATTGTAACGTTGGCCAAAACTAATGAATATTCGAATATTTCCGGGTACCAAATCTTGAAATTGTCCACACCAAAATCAATATTGTAATGTAAAAGTTCATACAAACAAACTAAATTGATACACATGCAGAAAGGAAGTGCAGTTAAAGTGCGGGAAATCATAGTGAAATTAAAAGGCTTTAGTGTGTGTGTGTTGGATCCCAGCTTGAGTCTTTTCAATGTAAGATCGAATCATTTAATCAGATGCACCAAATCTTCGTCTCAAATATGCCTTCCATAGATAAGAGAAGGAAGGACTGTAAAAATGTCAAGGGATGACTATTAAAATGTGACGAGGAGTGCGAATTAGCAGAATTGGTCAGGCCTATAGTTTGCTTCTGTAAAGTCTAGGGCTGGAATCTTATCATGGGTGCCTACATGGCCAAATGCCATAGTAGATTCCTATTTCCCAAAAAATGTAGAGTTCGACGTGGGCTCCAGTTTTGAAGTCGGGTTCACTAAGCGAGGTACTGTAGAATTGTTCTGGCTCACTTTTTCACTTTCAATATAATGTTATGGTTCTTGTCCTCACTACAAAACTGAGATTTTCTTATATATTGAATATCTTCTTTCAGAAATTAAAAGTGCCTACTACTGTCTACACCAGAATTATTGTGATGCAATAGTAATAGCAAGATCAGACATTATCACTAATTCACTAAGCTGAAGAATAGAAAAGAACAATTATTGTACAACCATCAAGATATATATACCCTTTAAATCATTGTGGTCCTCACAAAAATGTACCAAACCACTTATTAGTGCGTGTTGTGCACACCCAACACATGGTTGTATGCATGCGCATTGGTTAGTGATAACTACAATTGAAAGCATTAGTGCAGTAATATAGCCTCATGTGCAGAATTTACAATATCTTAAATTAATTTCAAATGGAGGCTTGTGAATCACTAGGAGGCATTAATTCATAATGAACCAAGAAAAAACAACAATCATGGAAATCCCATTCAAAGCAGAAGGCACTCACCATCTCTAGGGCTCTTCTAATGACTCCACTTAGGATGTTACTGTACTACAATTCTTCTTAAACTATTGCTTATAACATACCTCCCAAAACTGTTTTCGCGAATTTCATTAAGTTTTTTCATGCGGGTTCTAATAAGCACTGAACGGTGAGCGTCAACTCAATCCTCAGAGCCGTCCTAAGAGTTCGGTGTTGCCGGAAAGTCATATTCGTTTTGTTTTTGATTTGGATCCAACGGCTACGTCAAAATCTCTGCTTCCATCCAGAGATACCGCAAAACTCACAACATCAAACTCTTAGAAAAAGTTATCATGAGAGAGAAAGCTAGAGTGAGAAGCTCTGATCCCTACAGTCATGAGAGGTTTTCGGATTTTGGGGAGAAACTCCATTCCATTTACGTTGACAATGTTCACCCAAAAGCGGATCAGTTATGTCTATGGAGTGTGTTCGAGACCTTTGGTAAGGTGAGAGATATCTATCTTAGCTCTCTGCTGCTAACGGATGCATGAAGAGAGACTTTGCGTTTGTGAGAATCACATCAGGATGCAAGAAAGGTGGCTGACAAGACTAATGGAATACACCTTTATGGGCGGCCTATTAGCTCAAGAGTGGCTTTCTATGGTTGAAACAAGAGGAGATCATCAGCCTCAAGAGATTCAAGTGTTGTTGATAATAGAAAAGTTGGAGGACAGAAGAGAGAAGAAAAACATTGGGGTGTTAACTGTTAACCAACCACGGGAGACGAACAGGGGAAGCAGAACTTTTGCAGAGGTGGTTAATGGCAATCAGAAGAAGGTAGCGGACATGAAGTAAGATATGAAGAATGATTGTGCATCCCTGACCCTACATAGAGGCTTTGATGATAGAAGATGACTAGAAGGTGCGCTGTTGGAGAGTTAAAAGAATTCTCTAGTGTTTCACAAGTGAACAAGAGGTTCTCAGACACAGGCTTTTGTTTCTCGTGAAAATACATGGGAGGAAAAATTGATGTTGTGGTGCTTTGACTCAGTATGATTGCGTGGGTTTCATTAAGAGTAACGTTTTCTGGGATGACTCTTTCAGGTCAATGAATAGATTATAAGGATTTCGATTAACACAAATACAACATGCATAGGCGCATAATTAATCCGAATAACCTAAACATGTTTCTGTATCATGATTAATCAAACTCTAAAAGACATATTACTAACCCTTATCAATTCAAGAGAAAAGAAATAAATCGAGAAAGAGGAAGCGTACCTGAATCCATTGCTGGAGATTTGTGAACGGGTTGTGATCTTCCAAATTATCACGATCTTTATGAACCCTATCGTGTTCTATTTTGCTCTGTTGATGGGGATACAGAGAAAACAAAAGTATCGTGTAATTTGGGGACCATAACCTTAAATATATATAATAATCAAATTATTATATGTTGGCTATTTCTAATTTGGCCTCTCAACAAATTAGAAATAGCAACTCTAGTATCTACACATTAATTCCATGATAATTATACCCTTAAGCCTTAATGCTTTAAATCTTAATTAGATCACTTTAATTTAGGGTTAACCAAAAGATAACACAACACATTTAATATTCACATGTGTGGCCCCATATGATGGAATTTTCCAACAATCTCCCACTGGGCCACATATGTAACTTTACAAATGTGTATGACTTTATGAGCTCCAAAATTTTACTATCTCAATTTTAGGGTATATCCGAACAATCTCGTCAATTGATTATGCCAACATAGGATCAAAGCGGCTTTCGTCACATTTAGCGTGACTAAACCCATCAATGGTCACGTATACCAACATAACCAAATGACATAGATCAATCATGGATGCGTAGCATGGAAATTACATGCAATGTAATCTATACATATCTATTCCAACTGGTCATACTTTATTCCTTAGTGAGATAAATACTTAACACAATGTAACAGAGTGTAATTAACCGAAAACTTTATTTCTGATCAGAAAAATATCCAAATACATAAATGCATAAGTATATCCAAAATAAAAATATAGAGCAACAAAATATAAAATTATACAAACTCCCATTATAATGTAATATCCTCACACAAAATAACACCCATATGAGCAGTGTGCTCATGAAAGACCTTGGGTGGTAATCCCTTAGTAAGCGGATCCGCTATCATGGAGTTTGTCCCAATGTGCTCTATGGATATATGTTCACTCTATACTCTTTCCTTCACAACTAGGAACTTAATGTCAATATACTTTGACTTAGATGAGCTTCTGTTGTTGTTAGAATATAGCACTGCTGACTTATTGTTACAATATAGTTTGAGTGGTCTTTCAACACCCTCCAGAATGTGCAGCCCATTGACGAAATTCCGTAGCCATATTCCATGGTTTGATGCCTCATAGCATGCTACAAACTTTTTTGCCATGGTGGAAGAGGCTATGAGTGTCTGTTTGACACTCTTCCAAGAAATAGCTCCACCAGCCAACAGGTATATGTAGCCTGATGTGGATCTTCTACTGTCTTGGCATCCAACAAAATCGAAGTCGGAATACCCTACGATCTCCAATTGATCCGATCTCCTATATGTGAGCATGTAATCTTTTGTTCTCTTCAAATACCTTATAACCCACTCGACTGCTATCCAATGATCCATTCCAGGGTTACTTAAATATCTGCCTAACATACAAACAATGTACGCAATATCCAGGCGCGTACACACATGAGCATACATTAGACTCCCTACAGCTGATGCATAGGGAATCTTCTGTATCTCCTTAACTTCAAGGTTACTTTTAGGGCTTTGATTGAGACTGAACTTGTCTCCCTTAGCGACAATGGTGTCACCTGGTTTGATGTCCTTCATGCCAAACCTTTTGAGTATTGTATCGATATAGCTCCTTTGTGATAATCTAAGAATACCCCGAGAAGGATCTCGTTGTATCTGAATCCCTAATACAAAAGAGGCGTCACCAAGATCTTTCATCTAAAAAATCTTTGATAGAAATCTCTTGGTTTCATGCAACATGCCTATATCATTTGTGGCAAGCAGTATGTCATCGACATATAAAACCAGGAATATGTGCTTACTCCCACTGAATTTGTGATACACACAATTGTCAACAATGTTTATCTCAAAACCAAACGAGATAATCACTTGATGAAACTTATGGTACCACTGACGGGAAGCTTGCTTGAGTCCATAAATGAATTTTGTCAATTTACAAACCATATTCTTTGGGTCTTCCGACTCAAAGTTTTCTGGTTGTACCATATAAATTGTTTCGTCAATATCACCATTGAGAAACGTCGTCTTGACATCCATCTGATGAAGCTCAAGATCAAAATGTGCAACAAGTGCCATGATTGTCCTAAAATAGTCTTTCGTTGAAACTGGAAAGAAAGTCTCTTTATAGTCAATCCCTTCATTTTGGGTAAAGCCTTTAGCTACAAGACGAGCCTTATACCTCTCCACATAAATTTTCAAATCCCTTTGGTTTTAAATATCCATTTACAACCAATGGGCTCCACACCTTCTGGTAATGGGACAAGTACCCAAACCTTATTGTATTGCATAGACTTATACTCCTCATTCATGGCATCAATCCACTTTTGAGAGTTGGAACTCTACATGGCTTGATGGAAGTTGATTGGATCATTTTCCATCATTCAAATGTTTCCTCATGTTTCTGGAGAAATACGTAAAAAATCGTCCGGAATAGCATTTCTTCTTTCTCTAGTGGATCGCCTTAATGGCACTGGTTTTTGAGGCTGTTGAGTTTGTTCCTTAGGAACAATTACCTTATCTTGAATGTGGGGTTGTTCAACATTGTCTGGTTGAGGATCCAGATTCGCTTCTTGATTAATGACAGGTATAGAAACCTGCACATTGTTAAAAGCAATAATAGGAATCGTAACCGATTCATCCTCAAAGACAATGTCTCTAACCTTATTTCTCCCCCCAAACTCAACATCCTCAAAAAATATTGTAGTTTCCGTTTCAAAAATTGACCTAAGTGTGGGATCATAAAACTTATAGTACTTATATCGCTCAGAGTAGTCAATAAAGTAGCTGCTTACAATTTTGAAGTCTAATTCCCTTTCATGTGGCCTGTAAGGCCTTGCCTCAACTGGACATCTCAAAATATGAAAATGCTTTAGACTAGGCTTTATGCTTGTCCAAAACTCATAAGGTGTTTATCAATTTTATTATTCTTCCTCTATTTTCCTTTATCCTTAGAGGTGCTAGCCAAATGAGCACTTTCGGTTCTGTCTCGTTTCAGTCTCTCTTTCTCTTGCACACAGTAAGAAATGAGTTCATTAAGAGTCCATTTCTCCTTTTGATAGTTGTGACTCACCTTAAACTGAATATATTGTACATGAAGTGATATTAATACCAAATGCACGAGCAAGTCGTTAGACAGCTCGAGCTTCAATGCCTTAAGCTTAGAAGCAATATGAGACATTTCCATAACGTACTCCTTTATGTTCCATTTGCCCTTGTACCTCATAGAATCAAGCTTTTCAAAAGCGTGCTTGTTTCTGCCTTATCGTTTTTTCATAAAACGCTTTTCAATTTCGGCTAGGAACTCTTTGGCTTTGATTATCTTTTCAGATACCGCGCCCCTAAATGCCTCCGGAATGCCGCGCTTCATGATCATAAGACTCATGCAATTTTAGCGATCCCACTTCTCAAAGTTCTTCATTTCATCAGGAGAACTTGTATCCGTAAGAGAAGCGGGTTGCTCAACCCGAAGTGCAAGGTCTAGATCCATGCAGCTGAGAACAATGAGTATGTCCTCCTTCCAAATCCTTAAAGTTGATCCCATTAAGCATGGGTATAGAGTTGGTATTTAGTAGATATAGCAAAACATTAGCTTGAAAGAGAACAAAACAAACATACAAACATGCTCACATTAATAACCAAATACAATGATCAACAAATTCAAATAATGGTAAGTCTCATCTCAAGATACCTAGCACAACATTAATATCAAGTATTTGGACAGTAATATTAATTGTGAGTGGTACTCTTGTTGTAGTGATCAAATATTGACAATAATTAATATCAAATAATAAATCTATCTTTGAATCGATTTATTATTCATATGTAAAACCTTATAATCGTCACATATTTATCACCACTGGTGTGTGTGCAATTCGGCCAAGTATTAACCTTCCTTTGGGCCGACTAATACTCGCATGAATTTACACACACACAAACATCCAACATCCATTATGAATAATCTACACAAGAGAGGTCACTTTGGCGACATCTTGCTTCAATTAGCCCATTTAGAATGATAGACCACTTTATTTAACCTTAAAAGATATATCAAATAATGGTTGGTCCCATCTTAAGATACATAGTACAACATTAACATCAAGTCTTTAGACTATAATATTAATTGTAAGTGGTACTCTTGTTGTAGTGATCAAACATTGACAATAATTTATGTTAAATAATAAATCTATCTTTGGATCGACTTATTATTCACATGTAAAACATTATAATCATCACATGTTTACCACCACAGATGTGTGTACAATTCGGCCAAATATTAACCTTCCTTTGGCCGGCTAATACCCGTATGAATTTATATACACACACGTGATACTCTTTTAGTAGTGATCAAACATTGACAATAATTTATGTTAAATAATAAATCTATCTTTGGATCGACTTATTATTCACATGTAAAACATTATAATCATCATATGTTTACCACCACAGATGTGTGTGCAATTCGGCCAAGTATTAATCTTCCTTTGGGGCGATAAATAACCGCATAAATTTACACACATGAACATCCAACATCCTTCATGAACAATCTACACAAGAGAGGTCACTTTGATGACATCTTGTTTTAATTGGCCCATTTAGAATGATGAACTAGTTTATTTAACCATAAAAGGTATACCATAAAATATTTGAATTTGAGTTGAGCCTTAAAATAAAATAAAATAAAATAAAATTTTATTTTATTTTATAAAATTACAAAGCTGCCATTGATTTTATAAAATTATAGAATGGCCCCTTAAGTTTCAGTAATTACAAATCGACCCCTGTATTGTGTCAAAATCATAAACTGACCTAGTAATTTGTAATAATTAAAATTTGGCTCTAAAACTTTTGAAAATTACAAAGTGACACCGTAATTTTTCTATAATTATAAATCTGCCCCAAAACTTTTTCATAATTGTAAACAAGCCCTGTAAGTTTTTGAAATTATAAATTGACCCCGAAAGTTTATCAAAATCACACAATGACCTAAATAATTTACAAAACAGTCCCTTAGGAAATTCGAATTTTCAAAAGAAAGGCCTGACAAAAATCAACCTGTAAACCCTAGTTTCTTCTTGCTGCCGCCGCCTTAGCCATTAGAATGTCACCAGAAAGCGACGAACGACGGCCAAGCAGCAACGCAACCCGCAACGGATCCGGAGAGGCCACCAAACATAGAACGGCGTGATCGACGAACGACGGTCAACCTCGTCGCCTCAATTCACACCGGTCCCAGACGAAAACTTGCCCGGATTTCATGTGAGAAACCCACTGGAAAACCACTGGCCTTGGGGAGATCATGGGCTGATGCGATTTGGTTTGATACCCAGCGACCAATTTTTTTTTTTTTTAATAATTCGAAAACGTGTAGTTTTAATAATAATAATAAAAAAACTCAAAATTCAAAAGATCAAAACCCAAATAATCTATGTCACATAATTCACAAATCAAACACAAACATAATATTTTGTTTATGTATTCAACGCATATATTAAACAATAAAACAGCATTAGTCGCAACAAACAAAGTAAGTCTAGTTTTTTTTTTAATATCGAAAATTCAAATCTTAAATCCTCAATAATCAACTATGAGTAGCTCTGATACCACTTGTAAGGATTTCGATTAACATAAATACAACATGTATAGGCACATAATTAATCCGAATAACCTAAACATGTTTCTATATCATGATTAATCAAACCCTAAAAGACATTACTAACCCATATCAATTCAAGAGAAAAGAAGTAAATCGAGAAAGCGGAAGCGTACAAAAAACATTGCTGGAAATTTGTGAACGGGTTGTGATCTTCCAAATTATCACGACCTTTATGAACCTTACCATGTTCTATTTTGCTATGTTGATGGGGATACAGAGAAAACAAAAGTATCGTGTAATTTGGGGACCATAACACTATATATATATAATAATCAAATTATTATAAATTGGCTATTTATAATTTGGCCCCTCAACAAATGGCCAAATTAGAAATAGCAACTCTGGTATCTACACATTAATTTCATGACAATTATACCCTTAAGCCTTAATGCTTTAAGTTTTAATTAGATCACTTTAATTTAGGCTTAACCAAAAGATAGCACAACACATTTAATATTCACATGTGTGACCCCATATGATGGAATTTTCCAACATAGATGGGCTGATAATCTTCCTCATCAAGATAGTCCTGTTTGGATTAAGTTTTCAGGGATTCCTCTAAGCCACTGGAATGCGACCTTTTTCAAGAAGTTGGGAAGTGTCTTATGGCCTTATGGGATCTTCTTTTTATAGAAAGTGATTCTATATTGCATCGTCAGGTTATCGTCCCTGTTCTTATTTATTGTTCATTTTTATTTAATCTATCTAATAAATATATTTGTGTAATAAATAGTTTTTTTTTATAGTAAACAGGTTAACACTATCCTTATTTATATATCATGTCTAAGATTAATTATAATTATTAATTGGGTAATGTTATATTTTTTAATAAATTATCCAAAAAATATATACAATCCAACGTGGCAGTCTAGTAAAAAAGATAATGAGAGTAAAAACATGACAATTCATTAAATGAGTTGGATTATAACATTGAATTATATATATTTTTTAGATAATTTTTTTGAATCAACTCGAAACTATTTCGATGGAATGAATATCATTTATATCATTTAGCATCAAGTTATATTAATTGTGGTATTAATGAGTTAAAATATATATTGACGATGATGGCAAGAATTATGATGATTCATGACTTCTCAATAATAAATCATTGATAATTCAGCATAAAATCGAATCTATAGTGAATAGTCAAAGTATCATATATCTTTCTTTCGGAAAAAAACTTGTAGGGTCGAAAAAGGAGTGAACATAAATTAAAAAAAAATGATTACATGTTTGATTGACACAGTTGAGTTTGTGTGCTGAGCAAGGAAAATTTTGATGGTATTTATTTAATAGAAATAGAGTCGAAAATGGATTTGGATTATGTCACCGGCCAGTTGATGTTTGTGCTCAGCTCAACCAATCAATTATGGTTGAGATTTACTTAATTTATCTGTTTAAATAATATAATAATACTATATTCATTTGAATAAAATAATATTAATTTTTTTCTTTATTTTTTATATATATATCTTTAAAGAATTCATCGATTAAAAAATCGATCACAAATATATGTCCCATAAGAACTTCTTCAAACTTTGAAAAATCCTCGGGATCCGTCAATATCACAATTAATATCGTGCGTTTTTTTTTTTTTACAAAATATATATTTGGGCTGAAATTGAGCACTTTCCCTTCCATGTTTGCATTTCATGACTGCAGTGAGAGGTTTGATTCCTTCCCCAAGTATTTTCCAAATTGTGTAAGAAATTGTATTCTCAATGTCTTGTGAGTAAATATAGTGCTTGATCATATCAAATCCGTCAGTATATAGTTCATCGAAATAATTTATCTCAATAAATCGTAACATACATTTAACTCTAACTCAATATCAAAGTGAAAAGAAAAGAAAAAATAAAGATTCTGATCAAAAGGACATTCACATAATTTTTCTAATATACAGAACTTGTAGATATAGTGATTCAAGTCTGAAATTGTCCAAATCGGATGGTGATATGCTATTATATATACTTTTTAAAAGTAGACCAGTTAGTATCGCATCAACGGTCAACGGTATATCATATAGTTAATAATTAAAATTGTCTGTTTTGAAATTTCAAAGACCAATCCAATTATCACGAATTCACGATATAATATGGAAATGTTTTTTTCCATCTCGTGCTTTGATTAATTTGTAAAGATGTGAATCATAATTCCAATATTATTAATTTCTTTGGACTTCTTTGTATGTTGTCTATTTCTCCACTTGTATGGTTGTATTCTATCATTTTCTTTCGTTTTCCTTTTGTTAATTATATACAAGTTACAAAATCAATATACTTTTGTAGATAAAAAAAAAAAGATACTATATTCTTTTAAAATAGTAAATAAAGATATTATATTCTTTTAATATGTATTTTTTGGACAAATACCTCTCTCTATACCTCTCTCTATATATATGCCGATAAATTACGATAACCAAATATTAATCATGAATAATTGATAGTTGTATTATTGAAAAATTAACATTTATTGGTTGAAAAAGTGAATAAATGGTTGTTTTAGTCACTGGTGACGATTATTATAAATTGGAAGATAGATGTCTAGATGAATCATATATTGAACCTTATTTTTTTGATACCAACATTGAATGTGGTCAATAGTACGAACACTTATTCGGCTCGACAATGATTTAAGTTTGAGTAATGTTATTGCAAGTGATATATATATATAACCTTTCTTTTTGTCAAGGAAAATGAAATATATCACAATTTATTAAGGAATCTCCTTGAAACAGTTGAAGAATACTGATCATCTACTCATATGATTTTTTTTTTGATATTTTTAAAACATGTGATTGGTTATTAGTAAAGTGGTTGTTGAAACCAATCACATTTGACCGCACATTGATTGCAATGATTATATGTCATGAGATTAGATGAGGTCAGGAAAAAAATCAGATCAGTAGAGGATCCAAATTCTCAGTTGAATGACTCATTCATAACATCTTTTGGATTAGGACAATTACTAATTAGGCCCTGGAGTTTTTTTTTTAATAAAAAAATTCCAAGTTGTATGTAACTTTTACAAAATTGATCAAATTGATCCTTATATTTTTTCCAAGTGTCAAATTAATTTTATTAACTAAGTTTTATCAGTCAACTTTAATTATGTAGGGGTAAAATTGTACTTTACTCCTAAACAATATAATAATGACACACTCACAATTTTTTTTAACACATGTATATTTTTATTTATTTTATTTGTGAGTTTGATTTTTGAATAATTTTTACAACAATGCATGTATAATATTAACAAATATATATATATGGTAAAAGACTAAACTGAGAATGAATGGTTACTTTGTTTACAAAATAAGGGTATAATCGTCATTGTCTTATTAAAATATTTCTAGATTTTGTTAGATTTGTTTTTTTTAAATGTACAAATGGTATTTAGTTAATAAAATTTTTGGATTTTGTTGTAGTTATAATGGTGAATTTAATGTACAAATGATAAAACAACTTTGTTATAATATAACAAACAACGAGTATTTATGTACTTTAACTAAAATTATTAATGTTAAATTTTATATTTAACACCGTTAAACTGTTAGATGAACTAATTTAATAACTTCTAAAAGGACAGGGAATAGTTTGATACTTGAGAAAAATATGAGAACCAATTTGGTCACTTTTGTAAAAGTCGTAAACAATTTGAATTTTTTTTTAAAAACTATGACATAAAAACCTAATTGTTAATTGCCCCTTGAATTAAAAAGGATCTATGGAATCTATTTATTTTCAAATTGCATGAATTTATTGTTAATGATTTCGGTTTTTTGAGCTCAGGATTTTATTAATCAAATCGAGATGAACTCAAGATCAAGAAAATAAATGCATTTCTAGTAAATATCTACATTTATTATATTTTCTACAGTAATATAATTTAATCAAATTAAAGTTTAAGAATCAATTATTATATAAAAACAATGTATTTAAGAGAATTACAAATCTAACCCCTTGTTGTTTATAGCATCTCCAATACTGTACCAAATTAGTGTGCCAATGCTAAAATTTAACATAGAGTGTAGGAACTTTCCTCCAATACAGTGCTAAATACTGTGCTAAATTTGGTATATGTTATATAGTGTGCCAAATTTGACACACAATATAGCATATGTCAAATTTGGTACAACAATAAATGTTCTTTTTTAATTACAAAAATACCACTATATATTCTGAGATGTTCGTTGGTTATCAATTATTAAATTTTAACTGTAAAGATGAAAATGTATATTTTAATCATATCCGTAGGAGGGTTATCACATATGATAGGTGATGTTTGTTTCCGTAGGAGGTTCATCATCTTGAGGTAGTCATCTATAGAACTACAATGATGGAATTATATGCATGTGACGAGTGATGTTCTTCTCCGTATGAGGTTCATTACCTCGAGGTATTCACTTATACAATATATTGTGAATGTTAGACACATCTGATGGGTGATGTTCTTCTCCGTGGGAGGTTCATCATCTTGAGGTATTTATTTATATAATGTGATATAAATATTAAAATTTTTGGAAGTTGCCTCTAATATATTTTCATTTAATTGAATGAAAGTGTCCAACACTTAATGATGCCTACATATTCTATATGCTCACAAATAATATCTACTCCATATAAATTTAAAAAAGTTATATATTTCTCATTATTTTGCATAATTTTAAAATAAAAATTATGTGTAACTATGTTGGATTGATTAAGAGAAATATATAAATTTATGTTGGATGTAATGATATTGGATTTATAGTTCATGTTTTACAAATGTATAACCTATGAAATTATTATGGAATTGTATGGTTACGTTTCTACGTAGTAGACTAACTATTGATATTTCATTATAATTTGTTTATTTCATTGAGAACATTAATTGATTATATTCGAAATTATTATAAAGTTGGATGGTTATGTTTCTTCGTAGTGGACTGGCCATTAGGATTTTATAATAATCTTTTGATAAAATTATATAATCAATTGTGTTTTGAATATTTATGGTGTTGATGACTATGTATTCACGAAGTGAACTAGTTGTTAAAATTCCATAATATTCGTTGGATTATCAATGATTAAGGTTTTGAACTGCATTGAGGTAAAACTATACATGTGTTGATCATCTGTCTAAGAGAGTCATCACTTGTGTAAGTTTTGTGAGTAATGAAGAATAAAAAGTGATGTTCATCTCCCAACGAGGTTAATCACTTGTATGAAAGTTTTAACACGTGCGTTGTGGTCTTTGTCCAGAAGACAGATCATGATGTTGTGTTAGATTTCCATGAAGGCTAAATCATTATTTATAATGATTATGGAAATCAATATGAGCATGAATATACTGTGATTTATTCCTTTTTTTAAACCTCTACTATTTCTAAATACATGTCATTAGGATATTGGTTGATGGACCTCTTTGATGGATTTGAAATGATGCTCCAATTGGTTTTTTACCTTAGCAAGGATTCGATGATAAATGAAGTTTAGTGAACCCACTGTCCAAAGTGTTGTTAAGGTCTAGTGCCTTATTAATAGATGGAGAATAATCTACTATGAAGTTATGTCTTTGTTTATTATTTTGATAAAGATGATAGGGTACAAATACCATAAGAAGTAGCCTGAAAATTTTGACAATTCAATATATCAAGTCAAAGAAAATACTGAGGAAATAAAATAATTTACTATCGCAAGAAAAGATACCCATTTATTTATGTTTTGAATTATTTGATTAATTATCAATTAAGCTCTTAGTGAGTTATTTCTTGTGATACATTTTATATTATAAATTCTTCCAAGGAACTCGGTATTTAATAAGGATCAAGTTGTTTAGAGGTTTTATTTGAATTCATATGAATTCATGATAACATTTAGGTTATCTTTAAATTCTAAAAGTTTTATTGGATGACTTTTCTGATTTTGGTCCTGTAATGCATAGTACAATTTTTATAATAAGATTGAAAATTTAAAATAATATCTTAAAGTTTATTTAAGATAATAGATATTATATGGTGATTTTGCAAATAATAATTTTTATGGGTTTTCGAACTCTTCTCGTATTCCAACTTCTAATTTTAAGTTTTAAAATTAAATTGATGATTGTTCTTGTAGTTTAGATATAATCTTTTTAATCATATGACCAAAGGTAAAATTGAGATAATTGATTTGTAGGATATTTTGATTATTTTAAATTCTCGATTTTAAGTCTTTTGATTAATTGGATTAAAAGTAATCTCATAAAATATAAGGATAAGACTGTAAAGATTAGAAACTATTGGGAATAGTTCAGAGAACTTGTTCTGTTTTGTTTATGAGAATAATTACATCTAGGCATTATAAATTCTTAGGAGGAGAGAGTGATGTTGTTAAGAATGTATAATTTCAAAGACTTACGTTCAAGGAAGAAAGCTTATGTTTGGGATATTTATGTTGAATAAATGTCATGTTTTTTATATTGTAATTTTGGATGTCATTGGAGTTAAGGTTTTGACTTAGTTGTCAAATAGTTGCAAACTTATTGGTTGAAAATGATTTTTCAAAGTAATAATATTTTTAACTTAAATGTTGAAAGTTATGTGGTAAGATTTATGACTAAAATGTTTTATTGGAAAATTAGTATTAAGTTTGCATACTTAAAAACTTTATTGACATAGTTAATCAAGTTTCCAGACAATGGTGTTTAGTTTAATAAAGTAGTGACATTTAATAACTTTGTTAAAAGTTTTATTTTGCCATTAGATATAACTGAGAGTCAGTGGAAGTAAGTTTATTTTCCATGTGCTCTGTGTTGTCATTTATGTGATATTAAGAATTTTATCTCTAGTATTTCGAGATAAAAAGAAAAAAAAAATCTCAAACAAGCATATTTTGATAATGCTATTGAGAAAATATATTAATAGAGCACTTAAAAGAGTTAGTATGATTACAAATTTACTTATTTGAGGTACCTATTGGTAAAAGTGATAAACTTACATAAGTTTTTAATTCCTCAAGTAAATTGGAACATTCTCATAAAAAAAAGGTCATGTATATATCCGTAAATAATAGTTTGATGTAAGCTTAATATATATGTATTGATTCTATTATTACATTAGTAGACTTTGCGGATTTCAAAGCAATTTGACATGTATTATTGGATAATTAAAAAAAAGGGTTTCAAAATATTTATAGAGGTTAATAGTTTCATGCTCACATGTATGTATGAATAAGAAAATATGTGGCTTTATATATTACAACTCTAAAAAATTTTGATTGTGAAATTATATTTTAAGGTAGATTGTGATAATTTTACTGTATTTATCTTCTTTATATAATGCTAAGAGATCTCAAAGGTTTAGAAGATTTAAGAGTTGTGAGTTTCTGATAGCCAGAAGTAAAATAACTCTTGATACACTAACTAAGATATTTGACTCCGGAGGTTTTGTGGAGCATGTTGTATCCTGTATTTGATTGAAATTTTGATGTGTTTGGTTAGTGGGAGTTGTATTTAATTAGATTAGCTGTATTTATTTTATGCATGTTTGTTGTATATTCTCGAGAATATATTGTATATGCATGTTAAGATGTTTGTCATATTTGTTATTGTGTGCACACGGATGGTTGGTTATGACAAAAAATCTCACGCTTTTAGCTTGAAGGGGCACTTCACTCATAAGGTATAAAGTTTCCACCGATGAGTGAATATTACTTGAGACATAAATATTTGTCCATCTTAAGGGAGGTTTAACTCATGGTGAAAATGTTTGGCCAATGAGTATAAGATGTTTAAGACATTAAGTTGCTCGTCTTAAGCTGCTTCGGATTATGCCAAGTTGGACTTATATGGAAATAGTCATGATGATCACATTTGCATGTAATTTCCATACCACACATACATACCATTTTTCCCGGGTAGGTAGAGCTAAAGGTATTTTGATTACGTATGGTCTTATGTCGATTAAAGACGTAATGATCTTTGTACTTGGATACTTAAGATTCTATTAGACTAAGGGGAAGGAAGGTGTTACTCCCTTAAACATTCTTTGTGGTCACATATAATTGTTTGTCAATTCGGAGAGTCGTTTTCTAAAATGATTTTTTAAATCTAAATAATAATGTCTACGTAGCTCAAGTGAGAGAATGTAAGATTTTTATAAAAATTGTGAGCAACATATGACATTATATTTTGAGTTTATGAAAAAACGAATTGATTATATTGTTTAAGTAAGTGAGAGTTGACCAGATAAAGCTCATTATTAATGTGATCAATATTTATTGGGCTCGGTGCACCTTAGCTATATTAAATATATGTAGGATATGGTATGGACTATTGTATATGTGTGTGCCTAGTATTCTTTTTAGGAGTAGCCATCTTATTAGGGTTTTGATAATCCTTTATGGGTTAGGATTCTAGGAAGTTATACTATATATAGGGGGTCCTTACTCTCACTCACAACAAACATATTGTAAAATTGTCTCCCCATTAGGCTTTTTGAGGAAGGTGAGGAGAGAGTAGAGACTCTCTATTGTTTTAATTATTTTCCTTGTTTTATTTTCAGGTTATTGCTCTATTATGGATTTTAGATTAAGTCTCTACGAATTGAATATTTTCTGTTGCGTGTCCAGGTACGCGTCTGTTCATATTTATGCATACAATACGAGATCGAATTATACTCATATACATAATTCTTACATTGAACTCTTTCCAAAAACAAAAATCAAGTTTGATACAGAAATAGTAAAAACAATCTTATAGTTTTGAAATGAATTACACAATCCTTAATTGTTAGCTAAAATCCCCCAACAAGGATTAGATGTAAAAATTCCAACATTCAGTCTACTTTCACTTCAATATTATGGGAATGAGACTCATATTTACTTATTAAATCGTAAAGTGTAGGGAAGTTTTTTTTCACAATAATGAAATTGTGAGAGTAATATTTTGAGCCGTGTTTACGGGGATTCTTTTTGTCTGGTCTCGACAAACACTTAACTCAGTTGGTGTCAAATTCTTGAAAGAAAAAAAAACCAAATTTATTTTGTTAAATACACTTAAACTTAAGCTAATATAAACAAGCCTTGAGTATATTTATATAATTGATTGAGCATTTTTTGGGCTGAGGACTACTTTTTTAGTTTTATAAACAAAAAATAGCACCATGATTCTCCATCTAAGAGTAATTATCGGTACCAGTAATTGAGATAAAAATAAAACCAAAGAGATTCTCAAACTAAAACCCCAACACGATTAGATTAAATCCTTAAACCCCAACACGATTAGATTAATGTTATTTTTTTTTCAAAAAACTTGTTACCATTAACGTAAACCAAGTTTGACAAAACAAAGAATTAATCATAAATTTCACAAATAACCCATAGTAAATATAATATTCATTCAAATAAGATGGCTATTTTAAAATCTTAAATGAAGAGTCAAATTTAATCAAACCCGCATGTAGGTCCATCTATCTTCACGACATTTCCTCTTTTTTTCCGATCAATGCATATTGAAATCATAAAAATAATAATAATAATAATAATAATAACATAAACAAAGGCTGCTCTAGATCTGATCGCCAATTGTCAACCATTAACCGTGAACTAGTAGTAGGAGGATTTCAATTTTCAACACATTTTTTTTTCTCTATATATATATAGAGAGAGAGAGAGAGACGTGATCATCTGAGATTGTATCATAACCAACCAGAAAAACAATCCGGGCCTAGTTGAGAAATTGTGTTCAAAACTTGAAGAAAACAAAAGCTACTAGTTTTAGTTCCATGGCTGTTCCTGTAAAGTTTTCAGGAATGGTTTTGAACTTGTTTGTTCTGTTGTTTTTTGTTTGTGTGATGAATTTCCCAGCTATTTCTGAGGCCAAAATCCGGAGATACAAATGGGAGTTGAAGTATGAGTACAAGTCTCCTGACTGTTTCAAGAAGCTTGTGATCACCATCAACGGCAGGACTCCAGGGCCTACGATCGTAGCGGAGCAAGGTGACACCATCATTGTTGAGCTCAAGAACAGCCTGTGGACAGAGAATACAGCCATTCACTGGCATGGAATTCGACAGATCGGAACTCCCTGGTTCGATGGCACCGAAGGAGTCACTCAGTGCCCGATCCTCCCCGGAGAGACTTTCGTTTACCGATTCGTTGTTGACAGGGTACATCTTCAAAAACTGTTTTCAAATCACGTTTCAGTGTACTAGATGACAAATAAAGATTAATTTTTATGTTTGATTGCAGCCTGGAACATATTTGTACCATGCTCACTATGGAATGCAGAGAGCCGCTGGTTTGTATGGTTCGATTCGTGTCTCTCTTCCTCCGGGACTTACAGAACCATTTGCATACGATCACGATCGAAGCATAATTTTGATGGATTGGTACCACAAAAGCGCTTACGAGCAAGCTGCTGGCTTGTCCTCTATTTCCTTTCAATGGGTTGGGGAGCCTCAGGTAAATTTATTGACACAATATACCAACAAAAAAGTTACAGATTCTGTGCTTTAGTTTGATTTTATTCTTTTTCTGTTTGATTTCAGTCAATTCTGATAAATGGGAAAGGAAAATTCAACTGCTCTAGTTTGGCCTCTCCAAGCTTGAACGTCTCCACTGTTTGTAATGCAACAAATCCTGAATGCACTCCCTATATACTCACAGTAATTCCTGGAAAAACGTACAGACTCAGAATTTCCAGCTTGACTTCTCTGTCGGCTCTTAGTTTCCAGTTAGAGGTATTGCTAGCTACAGTTGGTGGGTCTCATATAGTAAACGCGTCCTATGTTCATTAGTTTTATGTGATTTGTTGCTTTCCAGGGACATAACATGACAGTAGTGGAAGCAGATGGGCACTATGTGGAGCCATTTGTGGTACAAAACCTGTTCATATACTCTGGAGAGACATATTCAATCCTAATAAAAGCTGACCAAGACCCTTCAAGGAATTATTGGGCAACAACCACTGTTGTGAGCCGAAGCCCAGGCACTCTACCAGGCTTGGCCATTCTGAACTACTATCCAAACCATCCCAGAAGATCTCCTCCAACAATCCCACCACCAGGCCCTGTCTGGGACCACGTATCACTCCGCGTAAACCAGTCTCTAGCCATTAAAGCTCGCCAAGGTTTCATCACCCCACCACCACAAACCACAGACAGAATGATAGTACTCCTCAACACCCAGAATAACTTCAATGGCTTCGTCCGGTGGTCCGTCAACAATGTCTCCTTCAACCTCCCACACACACCTTATCTGAATGCATTGAAACAGAATTTGCTCCATGCTTTTGATCAGACCCCACCTCCAGATGGATATGATTTCAAAAACTATGACATTTTCAGTGTTCAACCTAACAAAAATGCCACTACAAGTAACGGAATTTTCAGGCTAGATTTCAATTCAACGGTTGATATCATACTTCAAAATGCAAACACCATGAAAAAGAACGACAGTGAGACTCATCCGTGGCATTTACACGGTCATGATTTCTGGGTACTGGGCTATGGACCTGGGAAGTTTGACATTTACAATGACCCGAAAAAGTTCAATCTGGTTGACCCGATTATGAAGAACACTGTTCCGGTTCATACTTACGGGTGGACAGCTTTGCGGTTCCGGGCGGATAATCCGGGAGTTTGGGCTTTCCATTGCCACATTGAGCCTCATTTTTTCATGGGTATGGGTGTGGTGCTCGAAGAAGGAATTGAAAAGGTTGGCAAGTTGCCTTCTTCTGTTATGGGCTGTGTTCATGCGCCATAATCAAATTTTGGGACTGTTCAACTTATAATTTTAAAATTTTAGGACATGACTCGAAACTTCGATGTTATTGATATGTTCAACATTTTACATTTTTAACTTTTCTTTCTTTTAGTCGTTCTGGAATTGTATATTATTATATTCGTAATTGCTTGAGGAATCTATAACAAATGTATTCTTTTTTATTTATTTATTGAAAGATCTATAATAAAATGCCTTGCCAACATTTTTTACACTTTTGTTTATATGCACTTCATGAACGATGGGTCCTTTTTTTTTTTTTTTTTGTTTCCCTTTGAAATACTGATTCTTTCTATTGACTTATAACTTGGTTTCCTAATTGTTATAATAGAGAAAATGAAAAATCTTATTTATCGGTTATAAGATCTATAATTTAATCTATATACATAAACCCAATAAATATGTTGGTTTGAAAAAACTTATAACAATGGGTTGTATAAATATTAATAATCGTAAATATTTGTTTTTAAACAATATATATTTATTTTTTATTTTTTGAATTATTACACTTATATAGCAATCTTATATAGCAATCTTATAGTACAGATGTTGAAAGTTTATTACTTAAGTAACCTCATCTCATTTATATTCATCTATATATTTCTACATATCGTAAATCTTCTGTATTAGATTGGTAAAGGAAAGCATAAACATTGTTTATACATATCAATATCCAGAAGGGAATAAATAAATAAATACCACGTTTTCTTTTTCAAAGCTTTTAGTAATTGCTTGGAAAATCATTGTGTTTTTCCAAAGTCAAATGCAAAATTGCAAAGAAATTCAATGGTATTGCTTTATCAATTCCAAATGGACCAAATCCAAGCTCTTAGTAATTGCTTGAAAATTCTAATCATTGTGTTTTTCCAAAGGCAAATGCAAATGCAAAATTGCAAAGAAATTCAATGGTATTTTTTTCTACCACGAAGGCTACCATGAGACCTGGTAAATTCAATGGTATTGCTTTCTATCAATTCCACATGGACCAAATCCAACCAACAGCTATAGGAATAAACCCAATCTTATCGGTATCTCTAAATATAATCGAACCATGAGTTTGACAATTAATTGTTTTTGGATTATATCAAAGTCAGGGGCCGTTTTTTTTTTTTGGTAGGTCGTGAACAATTTTATATAGATAAAAAAATTAAAATATATAATAAAAAAATCATTTTGATGACGAATTTCAATGGAATGATGGAATTTTCATTAATATATATATAGTTAAGGGACATAATGAACATAATGTAAGAGATTCGACTAATACAAAACTAACATGCATAGACACATAATTAATCCCAATAACCTAAACATGTTTCTATATCATGATTAATCAAACCCTAATATACATAATATAACTTGTGTTAATTCAAGAGAAAAAAAAAAGTAAATCGAGAAAGCGGAAGCATACCTGAATCCATTACCGGAGGTTGGTGGATGGGTTGTGAACTTCCAAATTATCACAACCTTTCTTGAACCCTACATTGTTCTATTTTCCTCTGTTGATTGGGATACAGACAAAACAAAAGTATCATGTAATATGGTGACCATAACCCTAAATATATATAATAATCAAATTATTATATGTTTGTTATTTCTAATTTGGCCCTCATCAAATTAGAAATAGCACTCTGGTATCTACACATTAATTCTATGATAATTATACCCTTAAGCCTTAATTCTTTAAATCTTAATTAGATCACTTTAATTTAGGCTTAACCAAAAGATAACACAACACATTTTATATTTACATGTGTGTCCCCATATGATGGAATTTTCCAACACATAACCCTCAAATACATATTTTAACCAAGAAAAAACATTAAAAAAAATAATGAAAAAAATAAAATACATATGTAATGTAAATACAATAAGATCATACTTAAATTTTGACTTTTGAGGCTTCAAAGAAGTGAAAACATCTATTACAAAATCTAAATCAATTGTATTAGCAAGTTATTTTTCAATATAAACAACCATACAAGATTATTACCCGAACCAGTTAAGAAGCCAACCCAACCCGTTTATTGACCTCGGGTTCGTATCAGGTTGACGGGTTACTGGTCAATTTTAACGGCTCTATTCATTAAACATAAAATATTTCTCCCCATTGACCAACAACAAGATTGTTTTTTTTTTTTTTTAAATTTTTAAATAAAAAAATCTATTTAATTATAAATACGTCCGCAATGATGATTTTTACTAGACCATCTCTAATGTATAAGTTTAATGTGTTTTAATCAACATTTATATTTAATATGTTCTTTTTATTATTTTATCAATTAAACTTATAAAAGTCAATACTTACTATTAATATATTTATTAAATTATTAAAGAACAGTCAGATAAAATAGATTTCGATTGAAATATCATTAATGTATATTAAATTTAAATTAATTTAAATACTTAATTTTATAATTAAAAAACAAGTATTAATTATTATATCAAATTTATCGTATTAATTTGTCAAAAAGTGGGTGGGCGAAAGAAATCACGGATTTCGTAGCCACTCTTTGTTGATTTTTAATGGTGGAAACTGAATTGTTTGTTAGTGTATGTAAAAAATAAAAATAAAAAAATTGTTTGGTAGTGCATTAGTGGTCCATAATTGTTGGGTCAACTCCCCAAGTGATGGGCTTGGAGAATTGTTAATTGTGGATTGAATTTTGTCATGTATGGGGTGGTAAGATTTTATATAAGATTAGACTACTTTATATGAGATTACAATCTCAAATAATAGAGTATTATATTCTAATCCATTCTAAAATTCCAAACGATGCTATATTTAGTTAGAGCGATGATATTTGTTCCTCTCAAAATTTATACATACACCCCAAATCATCAATGTATTTTTAAAATTCCAACATTACCCTTAGATTTTTTTTTATTAAAATAATCAATGTAAATATAATTCGTTCATCATATTAAAAAAATATTTAATATTTTAAATAATTTACCAAATATTATAATTATTTACACAAGTAAAAAAAAAACTTTTTTTTGATTAAATTAATGTTTTTTATTAATTAAGATTTAAATAGTGATTATTTAAAATTATAAATATTAACTAACCGTTAAAAAAATAATATGAGAAAATAATTGAAGTTAATTAAAAAACTAAACTAACAAAAAAAAAGTCCTGAAATTTAAGCATTACATACAAATTCAATGAATGTCATTAATGAACTGAGGGTCGTTTATTTTTTCCACTTAAAACTTAATGGGTCTGAATCATAATTATTAAGTTGTTTTATTTGTTTAGTGGTCAAACTACATAAAAATACTAAAAACAACTTAAAATAAAAAGTAAAAAATGCTTAATTTTCACTTAATTACGAACTCTAATCACTTATCATATTAGTATTTAATATTAATACTTTATTATGATATTAGAATGATGTATTTATATATTATTTTTTTAGAGTGTTTTTATTGTCTCTCTTTAAAAAAAAACATTTTCTTTTTTTAGTAAAAATCAAGTTTGTTTGTAATAGAAGAAAAAGATCATGATCAAATTTGTTCATATATAATAATTATTATTAGATTGTTTTTATTTCATACTATATATATAATTGTTTAAAATGGATATAAATATAAAATTATTTATTTTCGGACAATTTTACTCTTAAGAAACAAATGTGTTGATAATACATTAAGATGTGAGGTTATACGGTATTTAGAAAAATTCAAGACTGTTCCAAAAAAACGAATGACCCCTAATTCTATTGTACCAACCGAAATTATACAGTTAGAAAAAGAAAAAGAAAAATTGTAGAACAGTGCTTGAAGCATACGGGCTGTAGCCTGTAGCACTGTGCTTCTAAAGAGAGAAAAAAAGAAAATCAATATAAGAAAAAAATAAAAATGAAAAAGCTCCATCTCCAGTTTTTTGATTCTTGGAAGAGGCGTGGCTCATCCATGCGAGATTTTTTTTTCCATTTCAATTTTCATTTAACTATTTTATAACTCATTTATTTATATATATTTTTTCAAAAATAAAAAGAAATGACATATTTGGTAATAGGTGGAGTGTACTTACAAGTTAAAAACATTTTAAATTTTTCAATAGGGTGTGTATAGAAAATGGGTGCATATACAATTTTTTTTAGAGATATAACCATAAGACATTCATTTATTTATTTGAATTATTACAAATTAAATTTGAGACAAGTGAAAGAGAGACTAGTTCAGATTGACTTGTCACTATTTTTTGTTGTTGAAATATTACAATAATTCAAGGGTTTTGAAAGGGGAGACTCTCGAACCCACAATCTCGTGTTGTTGGGGTAAAGGACAAAGGCCAACCTTATATCATCTTTTATCGCTAAATCATTTCAACATATCATAACATAATAATGGTATTGTCACACACCAACGTGCAGGTATCATAGCACGAGCACGCATGTCCAAACACACATACAACATACAACACTCTACCAGCCGATTATTATATCAGGTTTGTAGAACAAACCGGAGATGTAACAGTTTCATTCAACGGAAAAAGGACAGTAAGGACTGGGAACTAAGAATAGGTTTCCTTTCTTCCTGACAGTCACACCAAAGACCTCAGTCATGTCAAGATCTTCTGGCCTCCTCCCAGTAGGCAGTTTCCAATCAAAATGGTACAATAAATCTGCAAGTGGAAGCTCAATATTGGGCAATGCAAATGATATGCCTGGACATATTCTCCTACCGGCGCCAAACGGGATGTATTCAAAATTTGTTCCCTTATAATCAATTGAACTATCGGGAAATCTCTGACTAAAACATTTCAACTTCAGTCCGGTATTTCGGATCTCTTCACATCGCCCATGTGTTAAACTAGAACTCTAGTTTTGGCAGGTATTTCGTACCCGTTAATCTCACATCTCTCGCGGCTTTCTCTTGGAAGTAAAAGAGGTCCAGGAGGATGCAGCTTTAGGGTCTCTTTGATGACTGATTTCGAGAACTTCAGTTCATGAATGAACGATATATTATGAGTTCAAATTCGACATCGTTTGCCCTTTTTATAGATTTCCACAAGGATCTTACATCAACCTTGACAAAGAAATCTTACACAATCGGCTGTAAATTTGACACACTAAATAATTAATTTGATACTGTCATGTGCAATTTGACACAATAAGGTGGATATATTACGGGTTCAAATTCGATATAATTTATCTCTTTTATAGACTTCCACAAGTGTTCTACATCAATTTAGACCCAAAAATTTGACACACTAAGATAAATATTTGACACTATAAGGTGATGTTTGATACGATAAGGTGATTGTTGATTGTTGTAGCCCTGGTCAGGTCAATTCTAACTATATACTATGTGCCATAATTGGAAAACAATTGCCCCTTCTATGGACTTCCACAAGTGTTGTATATCAGTAATTTGATATAGTGAGCTATAATCTTTTAAGATATATATTTATATATATATATATATATATAAGGAAGCGGGGATGACAATTTGACCCTCACTCATGGACATCCACCCGAACTCCGTTAAAGTTGAAGAAGAACTAATATCAGAGAGAAACAGAGTTACAAGTATTTGAAAAGAGGTATAGCAGTTTGATAAAATGACTAGGAGAGCTTAAGAAGAAGACGAGTCTAAGTAAGTAATATCAGTTACACATGATCTTGTATATATAATAGCTTAGCTAAATTCAAAGACTAACTAACTTCTAACAAAGGAAATGTAAATTAAGGAGATGAGGACACCTCAGCATTTGAAACTACTTTGACTCAACTTGCAACAGCCTAACCTCCAAGGTTGACTTCATCTCTATCCAGTTTACTCGATCCTCTTCTTCTTTGATGAAGGACTTGATCATTCTTTTCACTGGCCACTTATACTGATAGACCAGTATATGGATATGGATACGAGTTGTTACATATACTATCAAGTCCTTCACTAGCAGATACTTTTATTGTTTGATGTACATTGTACATGTTGCATACTGCCGGTTACTCTAACAAACTCTACTCTTCGCGGCCGTGTTTGGGTGCTAAAATATAACCTGAAACGGGTTTGGGTATAGGTGTGGGTTTGAAAAAAATCCACACCCGAACCCGGTTAATAAAACAGAATCAGTAGAAAATTCAAAAACAACAAAACAGAACAGAGATCATGTTTTAGATTTGCTAACTGAACTTGGGTTGGATGGATTCCATTGAATGGATTAAGAAAACAGAAACAACAACACACGACCCTGATCATAATAAAACCCAAAACACATCGACATTTGCATGTGTGTGACAAAAAAAAGAGGTGAGTCAGAGAGAATTGAGGAGTGGGTCTTTGAGAGGTTTTTTTCTGTGTATGTTTGGTAGCTGAGAAAACTGAGAGAATGAGTGATTGCTGATAAAATTGCATTTCACTGTTGTAATATTTCTCTAATATAGTAGATTTATTCTCTGCTCTCTCAACTGGAGGTAGATTGTCACATCGACAATCTAACCAGTATAAATCTCTTGTGTTTGATTTTCTTCATTATCTTTCTTCTTCATTCTTTTCGTGTGAGTTCATAGAGTGTTCAAAAGTGATATTTCATATGGATTTTAGAATTCATTGATTAATTGAGTTAGAAATCGTTACAAATTGATATCAGAGCTAGGTTGATTCGATTTCAGATTTCTGGGGCTCAATTTGAATAGATCTTGCCGAAGAAGGTTCAAATTTTGAGTTGTAGGGATGCAACTAAATTCAAAGTTGAAAAGTTCACTGGAACAAATGATTTTGGACTCTGGTAAATGAAGATGAAGGCTGTTATGGTGAAAGAAGGACTTGCTGCTGCATTGGATGGTGCTGATAAGCTTCCAACAACTCTGACAGCGGAAGAGAGGAAGCAATTGCTGGAGAAGGCTGAGACAAAGTTTTGAGAGAGGTGAAGATGGGAACAACAGCATCTGGTATTTGGGGTAAGGTTGATACTCTCTATATGTCTAAAGCAGTTCCAAATAGAATTCATTTGAAACAAAAAAAAATTTGGATTCAAAATGGATGAACGTAAGTCTTTGGTAGATAATATGGATGAATTTAAAAAGCTTATTCAGGATCTTGAAAGCATGTCTATTGAGATGAATGATAAAGATCAGGCTGTGATATTGTTGAATTATCTTACTAAACCCTATGGAAATATTGAATTCTTATTTAAATTAATTGAAATAGCTAGAAGAACAAGAACAAAAACAAGAAAACAGAAACAGAGATCATATTATAGATTTGCTAACCGAACTGGTGTTAGATGGACTCCTTGATTCGGTTGGATTAACAAAACAGAAACAAGAACACAACCCAGATCATAATTCAAAAGCTACAACAAAATCAAGCTCAAAATCCATCACTATTGAATAAAAAGCAAGTCACAGAAACAAAGCACGGGACAAATTACATCATGTTTATTCTCATTAGATATCCAGGCAAGGACGACAAGGGATGGGAATCAACATCAAGTCATTTTTCCTTCTTACATTGAGACCGAAAGCCTCAGTCATGTCGAGTTCTTCTTCTTTCATCCCATTTGGGAGCTTCCAATCAAAATGGTACAGCAATTGTGCTAGTGGAAGTTCAATATTCGGTATTGCAAATTGTATGCCTGGACATATCCTTCTTCCAACGCCAAATGGGATATACGTAAAATTCGTTCCCTTATAATCGAGTGGACTATCAAGAAACCTCTCTGGAATAAATTTCTCAGCTTCAGTCCAATACTTGGGATCTCTTCCGATTGCCCAAGTGTTCACTACGGTTCTTGTCTTGGCAGGTATCTCATATCCGTTAATCTGACAACTATCCGAGTTTTCTCTTGGGTTGGATGGACTCCTTGAGTCGGTTGGATTAACAAAACAGAAACACGAACACAACATCCATATCATAATAAAAGCTAAAACACAACAAAATCAAGCTCAAAATCCATCACTATTGAACAAAAAGCAAGTCACATAAACAAATCATGAGACAAATTACAGCATTTTGATTTTCATTTGATATCCAGGCAAGGACGATAAGGAATGGGAATCAACATCAAGTCATTTTTCCTTCTTACAGTGAGACCAAAAGCCTCGGTCATGTCCAGATCTTCTTCTTTCATCCCATTTGGAAGCTTCCAATCAAAATGGTACAACATTTGTGCGAGTGGAAGTTCAATATTTGGTATTGCAAATTGTATTCCTGGACATATCCTTCTTCCGGCGCCAAATGGGATGTACGAAAAATTTGTTCCCTTATAATCGAGTGGACTATCAAGAAACCTCTCTGGAATAAATTTCTCAGCTTCAGTCCAAGACTTGGGATCTCTTCCGATTGCCCAAGTGTTCACTATGGTTCTCGTCTTGGCAGGTATCTTATATCCAATTATCTGACAACTATCCGAGTTTTCTCTTGGAACCGAAAGAGGCGCGGCAGGGTGTAGCCTCAGGGTTTCTTTGATCACTGCTTTCAGAAATTTCAATTCATGTATGCTGGATTCATCAACTTTGCCTTTTCCGTCCAAAACCCGCCTTACCTCAGCTTGTGCCTCTTTCATCAAACTTGGATTTTTCAGCATTTCTGACATTGCCCACTCTACTGTCGTTGATGATGTCTCACTCCCAGCAAAAAAAATATCCTGGAAAAACACTTAATAAATACTGTTTGGGTGAACAATTTACAGAACACAAGTTTTTAAAGATTCACTAAAAGACAAATTTTAGAAAATTCTTTACGCTATTCTGATATTTATTCTTATATATGAATTATGGACGGTATGCACTAGATAATTTTTATTCATTTCTAAATTTGCAGTTAATAAAATCAATAAACTAACCCAGATGACTGCTTTGATGTTGTTGTTCGTTAGGTGAAATTCGAGATCACCATCCTGCTGAAGTCTCAAAAACACATCAACTAAATCTTCCTCATCTGTTTCCTTTTGGCCTGTTTTTGTTGTCTGCCTTCTCTCTTTATGCTCATCAATGATGTCTCCAAGTATTCTATCTTGCTCCTGATGCAGCTTCTCGTATTTCGACTTCATTCCGCTAATCACTTCAACCACTCCATTAGAAGGATAAAGATCAGCAATTGAAAAACCTGAAGCTAACTCTGTGACTTTCATGACAGTTAATATGAACTTTTGTTGATCTTTGCATTTGTTTCCAAAAGCCGCTCTCGCAGTTATACCATAGGTTAGTGCAAAAATTTTCTCACTAAGATTGACCAGTGATCCTCCTTCATTCGAGTATATTGTTTTGATGAGATTGGACGTCTCCTCATCCCTGATCGGTCTGAATGAGTTGACTCGGCTTGTACTTAATAGCTCTTCTGTGCAAATTTTTCGTAATTGTCTCCAATAATTGCCGTATGGTGCAAAGACAATATCTGTATAATTGTAACTTAAGACTCTGGTAGAAACAAGAAAGGGCCTATTGGCGAAGATGACACCATGAGTTTTCAGGACCTCTTCAGCTATCTCCGCCGAAGAAACTACAATGACTGAAGATTCACCAAGCTGCAGGTGCATCAAGGGTCCATATTTCTTCGCCAAGTCTCGGAGGCGGTGATGGGGTAGTGAACCAACCAGCTGGTGGATGTTTCCAACTAGAGGCAGTCTCCATGGCCCTGGAGGCATCTTTGTGCTTGAGCGCTTGCCTTTTTTTCGATGTACGATTTTGATTGCCATGAACATGAAAATGAAGAAGCCAAAGATGACAGTTGAAGAAAGAAATTGAAACTCCATGAGTTTTCGGATAAAATTCTATGTGTAGGAAGGCACAAGCTCGATACATATAACTGGTTACAAAAGTCTTATAAAAATAAATTGCATTTATCAATTTTCTTTGAATTGTATACACCGGTAGACACTCCAGACAAAGACATTGAAATTGAAAAAAATCATTGTGTAATATTGAAAGTAATGGCCCACTTTGGATGAAAATGAAAGAATCTTCGGATTTTTTTTTATATTCATTGAACTTGTACTAGATTGGGTGAGGTTTTAATTTAAAAAAAATAAATATATGGGCTGAAATTGAGCACTTTCCCTTTCATGTTTGTAGTGATAGGTTTGAGTCCTATAGTAACTATTTTACAAATTGCATAATAAATTGTATTCTTGATGTTGTGAGAGTAAATAACCCTAGGTTATGAGTGTTGACATTTTGGTTACACATACAGTGCTTGATGTTATCAAGTCTGTCAATATTTAATTTGTCAAAGTACTTTATCTCGATAAATCCTAACATACCTTTAATTCTCGCTCCATATCAAGGTATGAGGAAAATAAAAAATAAAGTTTCATGCAAAGAGGAGATTCTCATTCATTTTCTAATTTATAGAACTTACAGATATAGTGACTCAAATCAGTGAAGTTGTCCGACTGTATGAGTATTCTTTAGCACCATACTAGATCGAACAGTGATGTGTTATTATTATATATACTTTTTAAAAGTAGACTAGTTAGTGGCGCATCAACGGTAGATGAGATTATATGCTTGAGAGCATTTCCAATACAAATATATATTTGGAGAAAATAATGGCTTCCATATAGGATAAATAGTTAAAAAGTTAGAAAATCATTCTTCAATGCAATTATCTAACTTTAATATGGAGATGATGTGACAAAAAAAAATAAGTTAGAGAATATGGAGTTGAGTTCTATGAACTCTCATAGAAATACTGATTAGAATTTCTAACTCTTTCCATCAATAATATTAAAACTCATTTAAGTGTAAAATTAACGATGATGGAGAATGTAATAATTGTTTTATTAGGACTGATCATAAAATAGATATATATATATATATATATATATATATATATATATATATATATATATATATATTTGATTTTAGATAATTGCATTGGAGTTGTGAATATACGTTTCTCTATAAAAAATTAAAAAATGGCCCCATAATAAATAGAAATGTTGATGTGACATTATTTAAAATTTTAAAAATATATATTTACATTGAAGATGCTTTAATAATTAAAAGACCAATCCAATTATCACAATATAATATGGAAATATTTTTTGAGTGACGATATTGGCATCCCTCAAAAACTGTTTGTACACCCCTTTCGTATGTACACCTCTTAAAATATTTTTAAAATCTTTGGTTCGTAAATAAACCACATTTAATACCGAAAATACCTTTTTTTTTAATTTTATTGTATTATATTTTTGTAAGTTCACCCGATAATTTTGTAATCTAATCACTTTTATTATTATTTAATATATATATTTTTAAAAGTTTATTTTGTTTTTTTATTCATATGAATCGTTTATCGTTAAAAGAAGTATAAAAATTTTCAACCCCTAAAAAAATATTTGGGATCACTTTAAAATTTCCAGTACAAAATTTATATTCAATGCGTTAAAATCTCTTTTTTTTTTTTTGAATTCTTTAATATTTTGAAGTTCAAAATTCTCTCAATCTTCTCCAATTCCACCAAATTGAAAAAACTCACTCCAAAGACAAAAATTATCCCGCTCTCAATCGAAGCTCAAGTGATTTGGTTCTACTAAGGTCGGCAAAAAGATTTATATTGGAAATGAAATCATCAGAAAGCGAGGGAGTTGCTGGTCTGGAAGACTAAATCAGAGTAGGGGTGAGGCGGTGGCCGGTGGCGGCGTTGAAAAGAAATGATGAGTCGGAGATGGTGATGGTGGAACGGTGGCGATAGAAAATGAATTAGGTGTGGAGAGGTTGGGATATCTCACTGTTGCCGTCGAGCCGCTCTTCTCACCTCGTCAACGTCGCCTCTGCTTCTCGCTCCGTCAAAGTCGTATATGCTTCACGCTTCTTCGACGTAGTCGCTGCTTCACGGTTCGTCGTCACGTCACCGCTGCCGCTTCATACTACTTCTCACTTCTTCGTCGTCGCAACAGTTGCTTCTAACTACTTGATTTATAAATGTTTGTCTTTGAAATCGATTATTGATTATTTTGTCCGTTTGTACTTGAAATTCAAAATGATTAGGAGATCACTTTTGATTATAACTCTGTTACAGAGGTATGTGTCTTCTACCTTTAACCTTGTTTACATCACAGATAAAATATTAGATGTTTCTAATTCTAATCGTTGCCTCTTTCTGTTTGTGTTGTAACCAAGGTTTTCAGAGAAGCTACTTGAATCAGACTAGCGAAGGGGCTTTTGAAAAGGTAGACTACTTGCAATTTCTTGTAGCTTTCAAACCATGATCATCATTTTGTATTCATCCAGATTATTAGTTCAAGTACTGTCGATGGTGATTAACAAGATTCATGCTGGGTATTTGGCTCCACCATTGAGATAATCTTATCCGGAATCGAAAACCTTTAATTTCCCCTCGAGTACTAATTAATAATTAATATAAAATAAATTAATAATTATTTATAGATGTACTTACAAACTATTTAGTCTTTTAAGTAATTTTATTCAAGAGTAATATTGAATTTTTAGGGTTACCAATATCGTCATTCTATTTTTTCCAACTCGTGCTTTGACTAATTTGTAAAGATAGTGAATCTTAATTCCAATATTATTGATTTCCTTGGACTTCTTTGTATATTGTCCATTTCTATCATTTTCTTTCGTTTTCCTTTTGCATAGTTGTATATTGTCCATTTCTGGCCACTTGTATAATTATACAAGCCACAAAATCAATATACATTTTTTAGGTAAAAAAAATGATATTATATTATTTTAAAATAGGGAATATTATATTTTTATATGTATTTTTGTACAAAAATCTCTCTATACATATGCTGACAAATAATGATAACCAAATGTTAATCATGAATAATTGATAAGTTGTTGTATTGAAAAATTAACATGTATTGGTTGAAAAGTGAATAAAAGGTTCTTTTAGTCACTTACAACAATTATTATAATTTTTTTTTGAATCATGCATTGATTTTTTTTTGTTACCACCGACCAATGTGGTTCAATGGTAAGAACATTTATTCAGTTTAATAATGTCTCAAACTCTTGTAATTGCAATTGATATATATATATATATATGAATGGATCTCCTTGAAATATAATTTTCATCCACAACTATATATAAAATATTAAAATAATAAATTATAGGAATATATGATAGATTATTTGACTCAATCATGACATCTTTTGGATTAGGGCAATTGCTAATTAGGTCTTGGACTTTTTTTTTAAAAAAAATTCAAGTTGTTTATGACTTTAACAAAAGTGACCAAATTGATCCTTACATTTTTCTCAAATACCAAACTAGTCTCTCTAACTAAGTTCTGTCAGTCAACTTTAATTGTGTATGGGTAAAATTGTACTTTACTTCTAAGCAATATAATAATGACACATGCACAATTTTTTTTAACACATGTATATTTTTATTTATTTTATTTGTGAGTTTTGATTTTTGAATAATTTTGACAGCAGGGCTTGTATAATATTAACAAAAAAAAAACAATTATATAAAAATGGTAAAAGACTAAACTGATATTGAATGATAACTTTGTTTATAGAATAAGGGTATAACTGATGTTGTCTTATTAAAATATTTTTAGGAAAATTTTATTTAAAAATGGTATAAATGGTGTTTCATTAATAATATTTATAGATTTTTTTTTTGTAATTATAATGGTGAATTTAATGTACAAAAGACAAAATAACTTTGTTTTAATATGACACATAAAAGGTATTTACTTACTTTAACTAAAATTATTAAAGTTAAATTTTATATTTAACACCGTGATACTGTTAGAGGGACCAATTTAGACACTTCTAAAAAGGGAGGGACTAATTTGATACTTGAGAAAAATATGATGACCAATTTTATCACTTTTGTTAAAGTCGTAATAAATTTGTAATTTTAAAAATAGTCTATGACCTAATTGGTAATTGCCCTTTGGATTAAATGGATATATGAAATCTAAAAAAGTGGTTACTTAGAAGATTAAAGCAAAGAGAAACTGAATTGAAATGGGTTTTGTGGATCTTGTCATGTTTACGGTGAAATGCTTCGATAGTCTTGTATAGTACAATAAAATAAATAAAAACTAAACATGAGAAATATAAGATTAAGATTCGAAAGAAAATATAAATAAATGTAGTAAACATTCAGTGATTTGAAATAATTTATATCATTGGGGTTGAAATAAGAAAGTCGGGTTTTATTAGTTTTACTTTCTATAGGATTTCTTTTGCCCATCCACTCTTGTCAAAATCGTTGTACATTCAAATTCTCATTCGTGAGAGCTTTGAAGTGGTATACTCAAACTCACAAATTGATTAGTGGGTAAATGAGAAATTGAGTCTCAAAGTGAGCTCATTGTGTAGGGAAAAAAAAAGTATCCCACATTGGTTGGGTAAAGAACTTATATATAGTATATAAGTAAGTGTTTGATAATAGCTTATCAACATGTGTGGCATAGAGACTCTCTCTCTCGCGAGCAAGGGTGCAAATCAAGGACCTAGAACCTTCGATTGCACAACTCGTGTGTTACGCGACCTACGTACACGAATACCGCTCCGGTTGGACCATGAGAGTACAACCAATTATTTTTTCTTAAGTCAAACGTTTTAAATGAATGATAACGAAGAATGATAATTTCCGTTTTTGATTAAGGAAATAATTGATTTCCGTTTTGGATTCTGATACTTGCATGATCTCTAAGTTATCAGAATCAATGATCAATCAGGAATAAATCTTTTAGAAGATTATTGTTTAATTAACTTTTCTTTATCATTTAAAACTTAGTCATTAAGCAGTTTCCAAATCAATCTCTTTGACTTCGGTTACATAAGAAACCCTAGTCTACACTTCTAGGAATTAATCTTTGCATTCACGAAATTTAAAGACATTATTCCTCCTCTCTCTGTTTTTGGTTTTCTTCTTCTATGCTTGGTAAGTTCGAACCTGATTTGAGTTTGTTGAAAGTGGTTGTGCCTCACACTTCAACAGTTGAATCGTTGTATCCTGGGAGACAATCGCTATACACATACGGTGTTATATACGACGAAATTGTCTTAAGGACACCGTGTGAAACACGGGTCTCGATTCCCTAACATTTGTTTCTTGTTTGTTCTTTTCTACAGATTTGAACCAGATTATTTTTACGTATTACAAACAACAACTATGAGACGTGACTTAGCTATATATATATATATGTCTCTGCTTTTTATTAAATTCTTACTATTGTAGGTTATTAGGTTAAATAATCAAAAATAAAAGCAAAGGAAAAATATTTTAGATTTCTTCCCAAAATCAAATGAAAATCGATCATCAAGTAAAATAGCTTCTCCGTCAAATGTTGATGTTCCAATTCCCTGCAACACAATCAAATTTTCAACTCCAACTCTATCTTGCTCTCCAATTCTCTTTTCATCTTCTTCGTTTATTTTGTTTCTTTGTACCTGGGTTTTATTCTCCGGCCTTTCCTAAAGCTTCTGGTTGAGGTGGTGACAACCCACTTGCTGGCGACGGCGACAGTGGCTAATGATGATGATGGTTTACAGGTCAAGCGACTTCCGTCGAAGGTGAGTCTTTGCAACGACTCGGCTTAGGTTGATTTTTCGGGTCAAATCAGCCGATTTTCTTTCGACCGTCTAATATGACCGATTTGATTGAAACAAGAAAGTCAATGTCTGCCTAGCGAACATTGATTTTTAATCTAGCCTCCAAAAATTAGAAATCTTGGCTACGTCACTGAGGATTCTGCACCTGAAACATATATACTAACCCAGATGACTGCTTTGTTGTTGCTATCAATTAGTGAGAATTCAAGGTCGCCATTCTGCTGCTAAAGTCTCAAAAAGAAATCAACTAAATCTTCCTGCTGTACTGCTTCTCCTAGACCAATTTTTGTTGTCTTCTCTCTCTTTGTGCTCATCAAGGATGTATTCAAGTATTTGATTCCTCACTTGTTGCAGTTTCTCAAGCTTTTGCGTTACTCTACTAATCAATTGTAGAATATTGATAGAATAGTACAAATCAGCAATTACGCCAAAACCTCCGGCTATCTTCACCATTTCTGTGACAAATGAAATGAATTGTGATTGACATTTGCGTTTTCTTCCAAAGGTCACGTACCCTCGCCGTTATTCCATAGGTCAAAGCGAAATTTTTCTCACTAAGATTGATGAGTGATCCTTCATTAGAATATAATGCTTTGATGAGATTTGACACCTCCTCTACTCTGATTGATCGGAATGATTGGACTCATTTTGCACTTAAGAGCTATACGGTGCAGATTTTCCGAAGCGGTCTCCAGTAATTGTCATATGGCGCTAAGGCAATATTGGAGTAATTATATGATACATACTTGGTAGAAAGAAGAGAGGGCCTCTGAGCAAAGTTGATGTACTTAGTTTTCATTACCACTTTGGCAAGTTGTGGTGAAAAAACTAAAATGGTCGATAGTTCACCAAACTGTAAGCGGATCAACGGTCCTAATGGGTATAAGAGTGTATATTTTGAACAAGAACAACAAGAGAATTTTGAATAAGAACAACAAGAGAATTTCTAAACAACTTGGAGTACGTATCTCCTTTATTGTATTATCTCTGAATTTTGTTTTTATGAAAAAACTAGTACATCACCTAGTTATTTATACTAGTTCAAAGACCATTCTAGAGAGTGCACATAACTAAGCACTTCCTTGGTATACACACATACATAGCACTTGGCCTTTTTGGAACACACAACTCATGGTTCCTATACATAGATACATGGAATCAACCAATGCATGTATTTAGAAAAACTAGAGCACTAAATATACCTTGGAAAATTCATTAACTTTAATACTCCTCCATAATTTGTTTTCCAGTAACTCTAAGCATATCTATGAGAAACTGAAATTTGTCCCTTGAGAGGGCTTTTTTGAAAATGTCTGCCATCTGTTCTTCTGAGCTGCAAAACTTGAGCTGAATTTCACCACTTGCTTCTACTTCACATAAATAGTGATATTTGATGGCAATGTGTTTAGTTCGACTGTGGTACACTGGATTTTTAGTGATTGCTATAGCTGACTTGTTATCACAGTATAATTCAATCGAAATTTGCTTATTTTCTCCCATATCGTCCAAAATTCACTTCAGCCAAATTGCTTGATTTGCCGCCCCTGCCGCTGCCACATACTCAGCTTCTGCAGTAGACTGTGATACGCTTTTTTGCTTCTTTGAACCCCATGAAAGTATGCCTGAGCCAAGGCTAAAACAACATCCTGATGTGCTCCTCATATCATCCAAAGACCCTGCCCAGTCACTATAAGTATAGCCAACTAACTTTGCATTAGAACAAGCCTTGTACAAATGCCAAAGTCAATTGTTCCCTACAAGTATCTGAGGACCCTCTTTGCAGTTCCAAAATGGACTTGACTTGGACTCTGCATAAATCTAGATAGCAAACTTGTGGCAAACATAATGTCAGGTTTAGTGGCAGTTAAGTAGAGCAAACTACCAACTAAACTCCTGTAAATTCCAACATTTTCCTTCTTGACTCCATTTTCCTTCTTCAACTTCTCACTTGGAATTAATGGAGTTACAACTGTCTTGCATCCAAGCATCTTGAACTTTGATAGCATATCTTATATGTATTTCTTTAGTGAAATGAAGATGCATTTTTTTTCTTGACAAACCTCCATTCCAAGAAAATAATGCATGAGCCCCAAATCACTCATCTCAAAAGAACTCATCATGTTATTCTTGAATCTTCTGATTATGGTTGAATTGTTTCCTGTAAAAATTAGATCATCTACATACAATGAAACATTAAGAATGTCAACTTCTTGGGTTTTAGTGTAGAGTGTAGGCTCACTCTTATTCTTGACAAACCCTTGTTGTATAAAGTAGCCATCAATTTTCCCATACCAAGCTCTAGGAGCTTGTTTGAGTCCATACAAGGCTTTTCTTAGCCTCAACATTTTTTCCTTCGAGTATTGTTCATTTCATACACTTCAATAACAACGATGATACATCAACAACGTAATCAAGTTATATTCCAATATTGAATTAATTTATTTTGAAGACCAAATTTCGGTATTGAATTTAGTACACTGATGAAATTCAATTCCAGTATTGTTACATGTCAGTTTAATTTAAAGTTACATGGCAGTGCAATTTGAAGTTACATGCAATTTCTAGTGCCATTTCCTCCCTAAACTCGGACACATTTTTGGCTCCCCAACCCTAAAAACATTTATGATGCATCAACATGTCTGCGTATCGACATATGAAAACACCATACCTATCGTTGTCCAGTTGTGCTAGTAACTTCTTTAGAATTGACTGTTGAACACCAAACATTGTCCCATTAGGTGGTATGCCTTTTTGTTGAAATATCTAGACTCCTATAAAATGGATGGAATGAAACGTAAAGTGGGGGTGATTTGCTTCCAATGTATGTCAATCTTCTTTTGGAAATGTAATGGATCATATATACAACATTTTGTTTGTCCAAATCAATTAGACATAAGATCCAATATCCATCTGGATCCCCAACCGCACACGGAACCAACAACTTCAAGAAAGGATTAGAAAACATCGGAAAGGATTAGAAAACAACTTCAATGTACTTGTTTTTATAACATGACTAACAATTCTTACATATTGAATAGACGACTAAGACATGACATTTGTTATTAGGAAATCAAGAATCAATAATACATGGCATTTGTTACTAGGAATTCAAAAATCCCTAATACATGGTATTTGTTACTAGGAATTCAAGAATCAATTTCTCAAAATTAGTTCTTAACCTAATTATGTGTGGTAGACAAGAACACATTCCACATGGCTATTGAAATATGCTCTACAACAATTTAACCCCAATACATGCTTTAAAGTTAGCTACTCAAAGATACAAAATATTGTAATTCATATATCTTAGAGAAATCAAAATCATCATGCTTATAGAAACTGAAAATTCATTACTCATGTTTTGGAATGAACTAAAGAATACATAAGAAAAAAAATTGAAAACGAGAAAGGAAAAAGGAAGAACTCGATTGCAGCCCTCTCTTCTTGTGTAGGTGCTCTTCTTTGGTTGTCGATCCTTCATTCTTTTGTGAGAGCCATGTCCGGTCTTTTATAAAGTTTTCTTCACAAAACCTAAGCTAATTTTGGGTACTAAAACTGAATCCAAACCATTTAAGAAGTCTTGGTGGATAAGAGTTCAAAATAGGAAAGTAAAGATATGACATTCCTAACTATACAAGGAATACAACTCATCCCCATTGTTCACATGATTTGGGGATCCTCCACCTTTTATAAAAATCTGGAAAAATATATTTTGGAAAGCCTTATGTCTTATCTTTTCAAACATATATGACCCTAAAATTACAAAATTCGGGAAGGCTCCCATTTTTTCATAATCCAGTAACACGTACAAACTACCCTGTTTGCACTTGGGCTCACTTTGCTTGAAATTCTGTACCAATTGGCTCATTGAAAAAATCTGGAAAATTCACACACTTAAATTCAAGATGTTAGATTTTATCTCCAACTAGCCTCATGCTTAAACTCCTCCGAAAAATGCGTTGTTCACCGGTTTACATTAAACTGCTCCTTTGACAGTTCTTGCCTTTTAGAAAATCTCTAAAAATGTAACATTATTGCCCGCTTGTTTCTCATTTGCTCTTATAAACTATACAAACAATAAACGAGATTAAAAACACAATAAAATGCTTAAGAACATAACAAGACTCCAAGATTAGAGTACAAAGATGTGTCAAAATATGATCACGTCAATGTATATCACAAACTGATGTGGGACAATTAACTTTGGAGTTTGAAGAAGATTTTGATAGAAAATTGGCAAAGAAAGTAATAGGCACTGCTAAAAGAGATGGTTCGAAGAAAAAGGCATAACTTTTAACTCAGTTGTCCGATTGCCTATTATAATATGTTTTCGGAAAGGGATTTTGGCGATCTACATTGTGCTTATTAAGGTTCCCCGATTGAGGTTGTTTGTACCCTCAAAATAGCTGATTAAGGCAGGTTGTCGGGCATTTGAAGTTTTATTTTAATTTTTAGTTTTTTCATTTTAGCTTTTATTTGTTTAGTGAATGCCCAATTCGGTCTTTTTTCTTTTAGTTAGGGTTTTCAGAGACTATTTAAACCTCTTGTTCTTTGTTTTAAGGAGAATAATAAAAAGTTTATTTCAATTTCGATATCTTTTCTGGTGGATTCCTTTTTTTGTGTTCTCAGGGCTTACGTTGGTAATCCCTTTTAACTTCCATTCTGTGTTAAGTGGTATCAGAGCAAGGATTTTTCCTTGATCGATGTCAAACAAGGAAGCCGGAAGAGCTAACCCTGATGACGCCGGTCATAGGGATGACAATATTTGGGCAGCGATTGATGAGCAACGATTGATGAGCAACGATGATCGATGGCGAGGTTGGAATCCATGTTTCATCCACTGTTGGAGCAGCGACCTAATCTCGACACCCCTACTGCCAACGCCTCTACCTCTGCCAATAGAGATGGAGTTGATAATTGCCCTTGGCCGCCCTGGAGGTGGACGTCCGCCTAGAGCGACGAGACACGAGCAATTTGAAGATCTAAGTGATGAAGACTATGATGACGATTTTACGGGTTTCTAAGGGTTTTGTCAACCAAACCGGAACCAAAATCAACCTGACTATAGAATACGTGCAGACATACCGTTGTTCCATGGTAAATTACAGATCAAAGAGTTTATGGACTGGATTTCTAAGGTTGAGAGGTTCTTCGAGATGACTGAAGTTACGGAAGATAGCATAATATGGCCTTGAAGGCAGAGTTAATGGAGAAAACATCCAATCAATTTTCCCACTACAAGAAAGACATGAGTGAGACATCCAATGCAGCTGTATACAGAAGTAGATTTTCAATGGGTGAAGGTCAGAATCAGTAAAAAAATGGCTACAGATCAGACATCGAAGGGATAGGTTCCTAGTAGTAATCCTGTTGAGATGTGTTCGACTGCAGCGGCAACAAGGGAAGCTCCACGGGTGGCACCAAACCGGTATGCTAAATCAAGCGGTTTGAAGTGCTACAGGTGTAGCCAACTAGGCCATCGTTCGAATGAGTGTCCGTCCAGGAAACCAGTAAATTTTATGAACGTGGGAGAGAATGACGAGTTCGATTAAGATGTTGAAGAATGAGTAGGCATGAACGACCTCTTGGATGGTGCCAAAATTATAGAGGAACATGGAGTATGTAAATTATGTGATTCAGCGGGTCATGTGTTCAATGAAGCTGGAGGATTTCTCACAAAGAAGTAATTTTTTAAGGCTTGCTGTAACGTCCAAGGGAAGGTATGTGATTTGATTGTTGACATTGGGAGTTGTGAGAACTTTGTGTCCAGGAAGTTGGTGGAATATTTATAGCTACGGGTAGACAAACATCCAAAGCCTTATACGATTGGGTGGATACAAAAAGGACCTACGGAAAACGTGACGGCGGTGTGTAAAGTTCCTATTTCAATCGGGCAGTACTACCGAGATGAGGTGGTGTGCGATGTAATCGATATGGATGCTAGTCACGTGTTATTGGGTCTCCCATGGCAGTTTGATATGGATGTCACCTACAGGGGGCACGACAATGTTTGTATATTTAATTGAGAAGGCAAGAAGATTGCAGTGGTTTCCAAACGGATTGCAGGTGGTGATTTAACTAAGGCCACAATAGGAGAGCAATCTTTAGTCTCTTTAGTCATGTTAGTAACTGTTGGAATATGAAGTTAAGGAGGCACAAGAGGTACATGTTATGGTTGTACATGCTCTAGTGATTGAAGGCAAGGAAAAACAGAGAGTTGAGATACCTAAGAAGGTGCAGTCATTATTTATCGAATTCAATGAGTTGGTGTAAGAAGATTTACAATATGACCTTCCACCATTGAGAGATATTCAGCACCATATTGATTTAGTTCCAGGAGCAAGCTTACCTAATCTACCACACTATCGACGAGTCCTAAGGAGAATCAGATTTTACATGGAAAGATGAAGGAATCGCGACCCATGTCAAGCAGTTCCTTTATTTTGTTAATTTGGGCATTTTCTTGTTTATTAAGTTTATTTATTTTAGCCTGATTAGGAATTAAATTTAGGTTTTGGAAATAAATCAAACTTACTTTTTAGGTAAGATTTGATCTTTGTTTTCCGGTCAAGTTAGGAGTCATGAATCTTAGAAGATTCTGATTAGTTTTGATATTTTCCTATTTTAGTTCTTTTTAGTAATATCGTATTCGAGTCTTATTAGGATTGGTTTATTATAAATAGTCTTATCATTTCCAATTATTGTAACTTTTTTTAACCTTTGATTGATTTTAATAAAATCGTTCATTTGAAACATTTATCTGTCGTGGATTCGACATGCACATTGAGGATTCGAGAGCACAATTTTCTAACAAAGATTAGGGAATGATGACCCATACATGGCGGTTCATGCTTGGGTAACTACCGATCGCTGCGTCAAGGTTCTTCTGAGTGTGCCTGAGGGTTTGACAAAGTGATCATTTTTATTTTCACCATACTCCGCTGTGTCAATTGGTATCAGAGCCACCGAGTCTACCTCTGTGCTAGGCTCAGCGTCCACGGACCGCGACCAACTACTTTCCTAAAAACCATATATTCACCCTCCATATCCCCCCATAAAAAAAAGAAAAAAAATAGAGAAACGAAATAGAAAAAAAAAAGAGTGAGAGTGTTTGTATGATAGTTTCGAGAATTAACAATCAGCCTTAGAGATAACAAAAATTGTGGATCAGTCTCAACAGTGCCAGAAATTTCAGATCAGCCTCATAAGTTTCAGATATTTCGGATTGTGCCCACCATCACACCAATTAAAGTTGCACGCGTCACACACATCTGAATCCGCTAGTGATTTTATTTTTCATAAGCAGTTCTCAGGATTCAATTTTTTGTACGTTTTTTTTTCGGACACTAATTTCGATTCTCAATGGGTTTCAATGCTTCTCTTCGTTCCAATAATTATTTTTCAAGCTATAATGATTATCAACCAAGACTTCAATTTTTTTTTCTAGATGGACATTTGAAAACTAAAGAATTTATTAATTGGTTGAAAGAAGTTGAAGAATATTTTACATATCAAAAAGCTGAAGAAAGTCTGAAAGTTTTAATTGTAGAATTTTTTTTGAAAAACGATACATTAATTTGGTGGGAAGACTTTCAAAAGGATCGAAAAAGATTTGGAGTGGATAGGATCCAATCATGGCATATGATGAAACATGTAATGCAGGAGGAATATCTTGCAAATGATTATTTTGAAGATTTTTGTCACGTAGAAGATACAGTTGAAGATATTTCGTATGAAGTGAAAATTGTCGAAGTAATAGAATGTGAGCCTTTGATCATAGAAATTGAAGACTACGATTCAACCATTGATATTGATTACACTTTAGATGTGGCTAAAGCAAAACTGGAAGCTAAATCAATTTCCATTGACAAAGTTTTCAAGGGTGACTACTTATTTGAAATTCCACACAATTTTTATTGGGGTAACTTGAAGATTGTTTTTCTTCAATTGGATTTTGAAGATCTAACATTATTGTTGCCATCTGAAGATTATTCGTTCAAGCCGGTGATTGACAAAATAGTACATTTAAAGTATCATCCACCCAAACAAAACCTTGTCAAACTCGAGGACCGGTTTTTTTTTTTTAAGACGGGGTGACTGGTGCAGGAAAAAGATGAGGGAACCGCGGCCCATGTCGAGCAATTTCTTTATTTTGTTAATTTGGGTCATTTCTTGTTTAGCAAGTTTATTTATTTTGGTTTGATAATGAATTAAATTTAGGTTTTGGAAATAAATCAAACTTATCTTTTAGGTAAGATTTGATCTTTGTTTTCTTGTCAAGTTAGGAGTCATGAATCTTAGAAGATTCTGATTAGTTTTGATCTTTTCCTATTTTAGTCTTTTTTAGTAATGTCGTATCTAGTCGTATTAGGATTAATTTATTATAGATAGTCTTATTATTTCCAATTATTGTAACTTTTTTTAACCTTTGATTGATTTTAATAAAATCATTCCTTTGGAACATTTATCCATCGTGGATTCATCATGCACCTTGAGAATTCGAGAGCACTATTTTCTAACGAAGATTAGGGAATGATGGCCCCTACATAGCGGTTCATGCTTGGGTAACTACCGATTGCTGCACCAAGGTTCGTCTGAGTGTGCCTCAGGGCTCGACAAAGTGATCATTCTTATTTTCACCATATCCCGCTGCGTCAATTGGTATCAGAGCCACTGAGTCTACCTCTGTGCTAGGCTCAGCGTCCACGAACCGCAACTAACTACTTTCCTAAACACCACATATTCACCCTCCATATCCCCCCATAAAAAAAGAAAAAAAAATAGAGAAACGAAATTGAAAAAAAAATGAAGGGTGAGAGTGTTTGAGTGGTAGTTTCGAGAATTAACAATCAGCCTCAGAGACAACAAAAATTGTGGATCAGCTTCAACAGTGTCAGAAATTTCAGATAGCCTCTTAAGTTTCAGATATTTCGGATTGTGCCCACCATCACACCAATTAAAGTTGCACGCGTCACACACATCTGAATCCATGAGTGATTTTGTTTTTCATAAGCAGTTCTCACGATTCAATTTTTGGTACTTTTTTTTTCGGACTCTGATTTCGGTTCTCAATGGGTTTCAATGGTTCTCTTGGTTTCAATAATTATTTTTTAAGCTATAATAATTATCAATCAAGACTTTGATTTTTTTCTGGATAGACATTTGAAAACTAAAGAATTTATTAATTGGTTGAAAGAACTTGAAGAATATTTTGCATATTAAAAAACTGAAGAAAGTCTAAAAGTTTTACTTGTAGAAATTTATTTGAAAAACGATGCATTAATTTGGTGGAAAGACTTTCAAAAGGATCGGAAAAGATTTGGAATGGATAGGATCCAATCATGGCCTGTGATGAAACATGTTATGCGGGAGGAGTATTTTGCAAATGATTATTTTAAAGATTTTTGTCATGTAGAAGATACAATTGAAGATATTTCGTATGAAGTGAAAATTGTCTAAGTAATTGAAGATGAGCCTTTGATCTTAGAAATTGAAGACTACGATCCAACCAATGATATTGATTACTGATGACACGTCATTGTAGTGTCGTCAAATATAGACATTTAAGTTCGGCATCGCAAGGGTGCATGTCACAGAGACTAGCACATCGGCAAGCAATGGATCATTCCACAGAGAAGTGGGATTCACCGACCGGATCTAGTTCTAGCTATTATTACAACACACTGAGCGGACTCGTGTGTTGCGAAAAAGTAGATGGTGATAAAAATAAATATTAACATAAATAAATACTATATACAATGATAGGATGGAATGGAGAGATGCATGAAACATGGATCCGCTAGGGAAATGTCTTAACCATAACAATCCTCCCAATTAAGCACTAGACTCACCTTATCCCTCAATGTGCAAGTATACCATATGCTCGTGTCCCCTTAATTAACCATCTACCCTCTCTCGAGCGCATAGATGATTTCACCCATGCAAATGCAAGAGCTAATCATTAACAAATGCACAAATCCATTAAGCTTTATGGAACACACACGAGCACTGCACCGTTTGCCAGCCTTGCACATTTCTGTCTTACTGGACAAGCACAATGGCTATTTCGATGGGCATGTAATGCGCAACCATGTGGCCATATTACAGCCAAAAGGTTCATCCACATGGCTAACCAAATACGAGATGGCAAACGAGTGAAAGCATGAAGAATACGAGATACCCATACAACACGTATGTTATATGCTCGTGTCCCCTTAATTAATCTCTACCCTCTCTCGAGCGCATAGAGATTGCATCCATGCATAAGCATGAATCCATTAAGGACGGTGGGACACACACATGAGCACTGCACCGTTTGTCAGCCTCGCACATTTCTATCTTACTGGACAAGCACAGTGGTTATTTCGATGGGCATGTAATGCGAACCACGCGATATATAATACACAACCTAAATGTCATTCACAAGGTGGCTAATCGAGTGAAAGCATTAAGTACATGAAACATCCCTATAACCACACAAGCACAAGAGGTACTCGATTTATCTTTACTAATAAATCAAGGATTCAATTTTATAAATCTCCCTAGGATGACACAAAAATGGAAAATAATTTCACCAAACAAACATGTGTAACAATGTTGATTGTTTTACAATAAGAATATTCAATTAAGGTTAAAGGTTCATCCTCTTGATTTGGAAATTATCCCTAAACCAATTCACCACCCAATCCGACCAAGAAAAGGGCAATTGTGTCCTAAAAGAACCCATTAAGTGCAAGGAAATGAACTAAGGCCAATTTAGCAACTTAATGCATGAATTGAAACCTTTTTTACTCGTAGGGGATAAAATCCCTAACACTCTAATCATTTAATACAAGACATTTTGGTCATCCATTAACATACAAACAAACTTGGGAAACTAAATTACTCTACTCCTACATTAAATTACTCTACTCCTAATCCTAATCATGCATACATATCAATTTCAAGTCTCCACACACATGCATTTCACAATAAGAGATTAAAACAATATAAATCAAAGAGCAAAATAAAACTCAAACGAATTTATGAACAAAAATACATATATAGCATATGTGAAAGGTTTATAAGTTCCCAAATTCAGGGTTACACATTAAAAAAATGAAAATTATAAAGAAATGAGTAAATAAGAGCAAACCCTTAAAGACAAGTCATCTAAAGATGCTCCAAACCTTTCTAGCTCGGATTTGGTCCTAGAACCACTCATATTTCCTTGAAATCGAATCTAAAATGGATGGAGAAGGTGTAAAATGGTTAAGGGAAGGTGTATGAGGAGCTCCCATGGAGGAAACACCTCCATGGGAGCTATTTCTCTCCTTATTTGGGGAAGAAGATGAAGAAAATAGAAGGAGATGGAATAGAGTTTGTGTGGGTTGTGGGAGATGTGTGGGAGGTGTGTGTGTGTGTGTGATGTATGAGAGGTGAGAAATGGGGGTATTTATAGTGTTGGGAGGTTAGGGCTAGAATTGGGTGTGAAATGACTAGATGCCCTCTCAAATTCGGGTTGGAAATGGCAATACTGGGCAAAAATGCGACCTTAAGGCGACTTGGTGCTCAGGTCGCATCCAGGTCGCTATTCCCTCGGGTGAAGATTTTCCAGCTTCGCGTACCATTACGAAAATCACCATAACTTCCTCCAGAAAGCTCGGAATTATGATCTATAAAAAGCGTTGGAAACTAGGCATCCGGGGTATTCCAAAAATAGGTAATAGAAAATGTAGTTCGATTTGAGGACAGAGATATGGCTCTCGAAAGTCGAGTATTCTGCACAAGCAATTCCAATTTCAGCCCTTTAACCTCCAAAACTCTTCAATTTAGCTCAACCCCTTATTTAAAGGGATATAACCTACACAAAGCTCACAAAACACATTATATACCAAAAATGCTCAAAAACAAGAACAAAAGCTAGGTAATGGGAACCTCAAATAGGTGTATAAACCGGTACGATCAATTGCACTTTAGATGTGGCTAAAGCAAAACTGGAAGCTAAATCGATTTTCATTGATAAAGTTTTCAAGGGTGACTACTTATTTGAAAATCCACTCAATTTTATTGGGGTAATTTGAAGATTGTTTTTCTTCAATTGGATTTTGAAGATCCAACATTGTTGTTGCCATATGAAGATTATTCGGTCAAGCCGGTGATTGACAAGATGGTACATTTGAAGTATCATCCACCCAAACAAAACCTTGTCAAACTCGAGGATGAGTTTTTTTATTTTTAAGAAGGGGTGAATGATGTAGGACAAAGATGAAGGAACCGTGGCCCATGTCGAGCAATTTCTTTATTTTGTTAATTTGGGTCATTTCTTGTTTAGCAAGTTTATTTATTTTGATTGATTATGAATTAAATTTAGGTTTTGAAAATAATCAAGCTTACCTTTTAAGTAAGATTTGATCTTTGTTTTCTAGTCAAGTTAGGAGTCATGAATCTTAGAAGATTCTGATTAGTTCTGATATTTTCCTGTTTTAGTCTTTTTTAGTAATGTCGTATCGAGTCGTATTAGGATTAGTTTATTATAAATAGTCTTATTATTTCCAATTATTGTAACTTTTTTTAATCTTTGATTGATTTTAATAAAATTGTTCCTTTGGAACATTTATCCATCGTGGATTCAACATGCACCTTGAGAATTAGAGAGCACTATTTTCTAACGAAGATTAGGGAATGATGGCCCCTACATGGCGGTTCATGCTTGGGTAACTACCGATCGCTGCACCAAGGTTCGTCTGAGTGTGCCCCAGGGTTCGACAAAGTGATCATTCTTATTTTCACCATACCCCGCTGCGTCAACTGGTATCAGGGCCACCGAGTCTACCTTTGTGCTAAGCTCAGCGTCCACGAACCGCAACTAACTACTTTCCTAAACACCACATATTCACCCTCTATATCCCCCCATAAAAAAAGAAAAAAAAATAGAGAAACGAAATTGAAAAAAAAAAAAGGGTGAGAGTGTTTGAGTGGTAGTTTCGAGAATTAACAATCAGCCTCAGAGACAACAAAAATTGTGGATCAGCTTCAACAGTGTCAGAAATTTCAGATAGCCTCTGAAGTTTCAGATATTTCGGATTGTGCCCACCATCACACCAATTAAAGTTGCACGCGTCACACACATCTGAATCCACAAGTGATTTTATTTTTCATAAGCAGTTCTCAGGATTCAATTTTTGGTACTTTTTTTTTCGGACTCTGATTTCGGTTCTCAATGGGTTTCAATGGTTCTCTTGGTTCCCATAATTATTTTCAAGCTATAATGATTATCAACCAAGACTTCAATTTTTTTCTGGATGGACATTTGAAAACTAATTTTTTTTTTTAATTGGTTGAAAGAAGTTGGAGAATATTTTGCATATTAAAAAACTGAAGAAAGTCTGAAAGTTTTACTTGTAGAAATTTATTTGAAAACGATGTATTAATTTGGTGGGAAGACTTTCAAAAGGATCGGAAAAGATTTGGAATGGATAGGATCCAATCATGGCCTGTGATGAAACATGTAATGCGGGAGGAATATCTTGCAAATGATTATTTTGAAGATTTTTGTCATGTAGAAGATACAGTTGAAGATATTTCGTATGAAGTGAAAATTGTCGAAGTAATTGAAGATGAGCCTTTGATCTTAGAAATTGAAGACTACGATCCAACCTTTGATATTGATTGCACTTTAGATGTGGCTAAAGCAAAACTAGAAGCTAAATCGATTTCCATTGATAACATTTCCAAGGTTGACTACTTATTTGAAAATCCACACAATTTTTTTGGGGTAATTTGAAGGTTGTTTTTCTTTAATTGGATTTTGAAGATACAACATTGTTGTTGCCATATGAAGATTATTCGTTCAAGCCGGTGATTGACAAGATGGTACATTTGAAGTATCATCCACCCAAACAAAATCTTGTCAAACTCGAGGACGAGTTTTTTTTTTTAAGAAGGGGTGACTGATGTAGGACAAAGATGAAGGAACCGCGGTCCATGTCGAGCAATTTCTTTATTTTGTTAATTTGGGTCTTTTCTTGTTTAGCAAATTTATTTATTTTGGTTTGATAATGAATTAAATTTAGGTTTTGGAAATAAATCAAACTTACCTTTTAGGTAAGATTTGATTTTTATTTTCCAGTCAAGTTAGGAGTCATGAATCTTAGAAGATTCTGATTATTTTTGATCTTCCTATTTTAGTCTTTTTTAGTAATATCGTATCTAGTCGTATTAGGATTAGTTTATTATAAATAGTCTTATTATTTCCAATTATTGTAACTATTTTTAACCTTTGATTGATTTTAATAAAATCGTTCCTTTGGAATATTTATCTGTCGTGGATTCGACGTGCTCCTTGAGGATTTGAGAGCACCATTTTCTAACGAAGATTAGGGAATGATGGCCCCTACATGGCAGTTCATGCTTGGGTAACTACCGATCGCTGCGTCATGGTTCGTCTGAGTGTGCCTCAGGGTTTGACAAAGTGATCATTCTTATTTTCACCATACCTCGTTGCGTCATTTGGTATCAGAGCCACCGAGTTTACCTCTTTGCTAGGTTCAGCTTCCACGGACCATGACCAACACCTTCCTAAACACCATATATTCACCCTCCATATCCCCCCCCCCCCCCCATAAAAAAAAAAGAAAAAAAATAGAGAAAAAAAATTGAAAAAAAAAAGAGCGAGAGTGTTTGTGAGATAGTTCTGAGAATTAACAATCAGCCTTAGAGACAAAAAAAATTGTGAATCAGACTCAACAGTGCTAGAAATTTTAAATCAGCCTCATAAGTTTTAAATATTTCGGATTGTGCCTACTATCACACCAATTAAAGTTGCACGCGTCACACATATCTGAATCCACGAGTGATTTTGTTTTTCATAAGCAGTTCTCATGATTCAATTTTTGATACGTTTTTTTTTCGTCTCATGGTTCGACAAAGTGATCATTCTTATTTTCGACATACTCTGCTCCGTCACAAACAGATATTCAATTTTGCTAACAACATCTAACCTTTAGATAGCTTTTGAGATTGTGTTGACGAAGAGCAACGACTTCAACGGTTACCAACGGCGAGAGAGGTGCGAGCGACGATGATCGACTAATAGGGAGGGATACAACATACCTTCTTCCTCCTGAAACAACACCTGAATACAAAACCTATGAATGGATCCAAATCAATAATGGGGTGCATATATATTCATTTCACAAAATTGTTACATTCATCAAAATTGAAACCGAATGCAAGAGAACCACCACAAATGACTTTCAAATTCAATCAACATTTTTTTTAAAAGACACCGTACCTTTTTCATACTGAAACAACATTCAACAGCAAAACCCATGAATGGATCTAGATCAATCAGCATCAGAGTGGAAAGGAAGTGACCACAACTATTGATTGAAGAGTGCAGTGAAAATGGATGACGGGAAATGGCGCATCGGCTATGGGCGACAGAGAAGGGTGCGTCGGTGACAGACAAATGGTGCGACGCCAATTGACGGCAGACAAGGGTGCCTTGTCCGCCGACGACGGACAAAGAGAGCAGCCGGAATCCCATTTTTTCTTTTCCTTTTCTCTTTCTTTTGCTCATAACTAGAGTAAAAGTCCCCTTTTCATTTATTTTTTAATTTCAATTCTACTAGGGGTAAATTTGTCCCAAACCGGTCAAAAGTGATGAAAACAATCAAAATTAAATTGATGGCTAAAAACAATAAATCAATAATTTTTTTGGCTCTTTATGAATTCACCCCTTATTTAAAATTATAAATATTAACAAACCGTTAAAAAAATTAATATGAGAAAATAATTGAAGTTAATTAAAAAACTAAACTAACATAAAAAAATGACCAGAACTTTAAGCATTACATACAAATTCAATGAATGTCCTTAATGAACTAAGGGTCGTTTATTTTTTCCACTTAAAACTTACTGGGTCTGAATCATAATTATTATGTTGTTTTGTTTGTTTAGTAGTCAAACAACATAAAAATACCAAAAAAAACTTAAAATAAAAAGTAAAAAATCTTAAATTTTCACTTAATTGTAAATCACTGAATTGTATTAAATGCAATCTAAAATCTTTTCTTTCGATATTATTCCTATATATAACATATTTTCAATTTCATCATAATTATATGATATATAAATTTTTATTTCAATATATTGCTTATTTTAAATAGCTTTAAAAATAAAAAAAAGAACTCTAATAACTTATCATTTTGGTATTTAATATCAATACTTTATTATGATATTAGAGTGATGTATTTATATATTATTTTTTAGAATGTTTCTACTGCCTCTTTTTTTTTTTTTTTTTTTAAAAGAACATTTTATTTTCTTAGTAAAAATGAAGTTTGTTTGTAATAGAAGAAGAAGACCATGATCATATGTGTTCATATATAATAATTATTAGTATATTTTTTTTATTCCATATTATGTGTATAAATGTTTGACATGTATATAAATGTAAAATTATTTATTTTTAGACAGTTTTACTTTTAAGAAATAAAGTGTTGATAATACATTCAGATGTGAGAAAAAAAAAACATGTCATTAAAGTTTAGATTTTAGTTCATATACGGTCTTTAGAAAAATTCAAGACCGTTCGGTCTTCAGACAAAAAAACAAATGACCCCAGATTCTCTTGTACCAACCGAAATTATATAGTTAGAAAAAAAAAATATTTTTTTTGTAGAACAGTGCTTGAAGCATATGGGCTGTAGCACTGTGCTTCTAAAGAGAGAATAAAAGAAAATCATTATAAGAAAAAAATAAAAATGAAAAAGCTCCGTCTCCAGTTTTTTGATTTTATGAAGAGATGTGGCTCCTCTGCACACGAGTATATATATATATATATATATATATATATATATATATATATATTTTCATTTCAATTTTCATTTAACTATTTTATAACTCATTTTTTTTATTTTTTTTTATTCAAAAATGAAGAGAAATGACATATTTAGTAATATGTGGAGATTACTTACAAGTTAAAAACATTTTAAAATTTTCAATGGGGTATGTATAAAAAATTGGTGCACGTACATTTTGTTAGGGGTGTAACTATCAGACACCCATTTATTTTTTACATTTCAATTTTCATTTAACTATTTTATAACTCATTTATTTATATATATATATATATATATTTTTTAAATGAACAGAAATGACATATTTGGTAATATATGGAGTGTACTTACAAGTTAAAAACATTTTCAAATTTTCAATTTGGTGTGAATAGAAAAAGGGTGCACAGTTTTTTTAAGGGTTTAACTATCAGACACTCAATTATTTATTTGAATTACTACAAATTAAATTTGAGACTCGGGAAAGAGAGACTAGCTCAAATTGAATTGTCACTATTTTTTGTTGTTGAAATATTACAATAATTCAAGGTTTTTGTAGGGAGAGAGTTTCGAACCCACATCATCATAATGTTGGTGTAAAGGATAAAGGCCAACCTCATGTTGTCTTTTATCACTAAATCGTTTCAACATATCATAACATAATAATGGTATTGTCTCATGCCAGTGTGCTGGCATCATAACACGAGCACACATATACGCACACACATAAAACATATAATACTCCACCAGCCGATTATTATCAGGTTAGTAGAACAAATCGGAGATGCAATAGTTTCATTCAACGGAAAAAGGACAGTAAGGACTGGGAACTTAGAATAGGTTTTCGTTCTTTCTAACAGTCACACCCAAGACCTCAGTGAGGTTTTTCTGTGTATGTTTGGTAGCAGAGAAAACTGAGAGAATGAGTGATTGGCGATAAAATTGCAGTTCACTGTTGTTATATTTCTCTGATATAACAACAGTGAAATCACATGGTCGATTCTGCTGGGGTTTGGTTTAGCTGCTGTCCTTTGCTTTACTGTTTTTCTTTTCTTTTCTTTTCTTGGTCGTCTGCTTTGCGTTGTGCACATGATCATTTTCTTTTCTTCTTGGTTAGTGGCTGCTTTTGTGTCTCGGTGTTTCTGGTCTGCTGTTTAGCTGTTTTGCTGTTTTGATTGTGTTTTTGCTCAGCGTTTTTGGTTGGTTGTTGTTTGCCTTTGTTTGCCTTTGGGTTGTTGCTCAAGGTTACTAATAAATCTTATCTTTTCAAAAAAAAAATATTTCTCAGATATAGTAGATTTATTCCAAACAGTATAAATCTCTGGTGTTTGATTTTCTTCGTTAAATTTCTTCTTCATTCTTTTCGTGTGAGTTCATAGAGTGTTCAAAAGTGAGATTCGATATAGGTTTTAGAATTCAATGATTAACTGAGTTAGAAATCGTTACAAATTGATATCAGAGCTAGCTTGATTCGATATCAAATTTCTGGTGCTCAATTTGAATAGATCTTGCCAAAGAAGGTTCAAATTTTGAGTTGTAGGGATGCAACTAAATTCGAAGTTGAAAAGTTCACTGGAACAAACGATTTTGGACTCTGGTAAATGAAGATGAAGGCTGTTATGGTGAAAGAAGGACTTGCTGCTGCATTGGACGGTGCTGAACTGCTGATAAGCTTCCAACAAGTCTGACAGCGGAAGAGAAAGAAGCAATTGCTGGAGAAGGCTGAGACAAAGTTTTGAGAGAGGTGAAGATGGTAACAACAGCATCTGGAATTTGGAGTAAGGTTGATACTCTCCAAGTCTAAAGCAGTTCTAAATAGAATTCATTTGAAACAAAATATTTTTGGATTCAAAATGGGTGAACGTACTTCTTTGGTAGATAATATTGATGAATTTAAAAAGCTTATTCAGGATCTTGAAAGCATGTCTATTGAGATGAATGATAAAGATCGAGCTGTGATATTGTTGAATTCCCTTACTATTAAATTAGAAGAAATAGAAGCTGCTATTATTGCTAAGGATTTAGAAAGCAGATCCAATGATAAAACGGATGCAAAAGGTCTTATAGTAAGAGGCAGAATAGAGAAAAAACGGTTTAAAAGAAATGGTAATGAAAATAATAGGTCTAGGTCCAAGTCCAAACCTAGATCTTTGAGATGTTACCATTGCTAGAGGTGTATCCATATTTTTTTTTGTTTAATATATATAATAAAAAATTAATAGTAAATGAACTTTAATGGCACTAAAAAAATTATTAAACAGTTTGATTAAAGTGATACTTTATAAATTATAATATAACACTACAAATAATAAATTATAAGACACTGATGGGGTGTTTGTGTAATTAAGGTAATGGGAAAGAAATTAATCTCATGAATTTGGTTGGGATTAATTAGTCTCATTGCAGTAGAATAAATCGGGTCAATGAGATAATTTTATCCTATTCCGTTGGGTTGACTAAACATGGGAATCGGATAAAAATAAGCCGATTCCCATCTTATCCCAACTGCCAAACGTGGCCTTATAGTGTAAGAATGAATGAAATAACATTGAGGTCTGAGCACATCTAGTTGTATAACGTTACACAATCGCTTAATGTGTACCTTTGACATGCATCTAAGAGAACAACTCTTTTAATAGTGCATTCTTATTTAAATTAATTGAAATAAAATAAAATAAATTTATTCCAACCTCTTATAGAGCAAAACAAAGCTTTTAACTAGAGGTGCCCACGGTTTGGTTTCGGTTTGAAACCGTCGGTTACAGTTACAGTTCCGGTTTTGACTGTATGGTTTTGGTTCGGAACCGCCAGTTTAACCGAACCGTGACCACCTTTACTTTTAACATAATCAACATTCCAATAGCTAGAAGAACAAGAACAAAAACAAGAAAACAGAACACATAGATCATATTATAGATTTGCTAACCGAACTAGGGTTAGATGGACTCCTTGAATCGGTTGGATTAACAAAACAAAAACAAGAACACAACCCATACCATAATTTAAAAGCTATAACAAAATCAAGCTCAAAATCCATCACTATTGAATAAAAAGCAAGTCACATAAACAAAGCATGCATGGGACAAATTACATCATGTTTATTCTCATTAGATATCTAGGCAAGGACCATAAGGAATGGGAATCAACATCAAGTCATTTTTCCCTCTTACACTGAGACCGAAAGCCTCAGTCATGTCGAGATCTTCTTCTTTCATCCCATTTGGGAGCTTCCAATCAAAATGGTGTTGGAGAATTTTCGGATCGATGGTCGCGGATTCGTCGTGCCTAATATATGTTCATAACTCATAGCAATTAATAACGTCAATAGTAGAAAAAATAGATGAGAAAAAATAAACCAATCACAACACAAGATATACGTGGAAAACCTAAATTGAGTAAAAAACCATGGGCTGTTAGGACGACAGAGAAAATTCCACTATATGACAAATTGTTACAACCATATATTCAAGGATTCTCTCTCACACCCAAACCCCAAACCACACTCACAAGATCCTCATCAAGAACCCCACAATATCCCCTAGGTCTCCCCTGAATATCACCCACGGATCTCTTACTTGATCCATTGATATTCCCTTAAATCCCTCCCCGGATATTCCCACGGGTCTCTCACCCGGATCTCTCTACTACTCTCTGATGTTACACGGTGTTCTTTTTTCTCTACACAAAAAATAACTTAATTACAAGGTCTATTTATACTAGTTACAGAGAGTTTAATATAAGAGGAAATCCTACTCCTAAACGTATAAGAATTGTTTGTTCCACATAAATACTATTTTCTATTTATGACAAGTCTTCTTATTTAAAAGAAATCATTTTCTTTTAAGTACAGGTCTTTTCTAATCTGATTAGCATAAGAACTTCTAGAAGAAAACACATTTCCTATTTTCATTTGTTCTTCTTCATCTTCAAACCTCTCTCAAACACCATCTTCAACTTCCAAACGTTATCCCACGTCTCCAGAAAGCTTCACATCAGTTGAGTCATGTTTGGTTAACATTGGGTTCACTTGAGAATACGAGCCAAAACCTAACAATTCTCCCCTTTGGCTTGAATTCTCAAGGCCTTTGTCCACAACCACGATTCTCATCACCAAGAATCAACATACCCCACCACAAGGTATAATCACCTAGGAACGAACCATCCTAAGATTTTTTTTTCTTCCTTTTGCTTTGTGTTCGTTGTTCCGGCACCATGTCGAAAATAACCTGCTGAAACTGTGGTGCAACTCCTCACGTCAGATTACCAGGGAGTTCATCAGCCATTGACATCCTTGTCCACCACACACCTTGCATCACTTTCTGACCAATGCTTTGTGCACAATTATGGACCACTAGCAGCAACATATCATCTTCCATGGCCAGTGGGGAAAACTGCCAAAAGGATAAACATGTCCTTACATCACCTAATCCTATGAAAGACCTTCCGTCCTTGCATCATATACTTGGTGAAAGACTTGCTACTAGAGCGGGGAGTGCTTTACCGGATAAGCCCCACACCACCACTAGAGACTTTGAGCGTTTAATTTTTTTTATATATATATATTCAATAAACGCCTTGTGTAGTCCAGATTGGATCTCCATGACTTGTACCTGCCACCACAAGCCAAAAAAACAAAAGTTCTCCTTAATCTCTATTTTTCTTTTCATCAAACCCACCGAGTTCGAAACCGCTTTCAAGACGTATCTTCTTTGCTAAACCATACTAGGCAACAATCATCATCATCATCCCGATTACCACCAAGTCCTCCATACGATCTCCCATAAAGACTTGTAAAAATGTCATTGCTGAACCAAGGGCTCTGATACCAATTGTTGGAGAATTTTTGGATCGATGATCCCGGAATCATCGTGCCTAATATATGTCCATAACTCATAGCAATTAATAACGTCAATAGCAGAAAAAATAGATGAGAGAAAATAAACCAATCACAACACAATATATACGTGGAAAACCTAAATCAGGTAAAAATCCACGGGCTGTCAGGACGACAAAGAAAATTTCACTATATGACAAATTGTTACAACCATATATTCCAGGATTCTCTCTCACACCCAAACCCCAAACCACACTCACAAGATCCTCATCAAGAACCCTACAATATCCCCTAGGTCTCCCCTGAATATCACCCACGGATCTCTTACTTGATCCACTGATATTCCCTTAGATCTCTCCCCGGATATTCCCACGGGTCTCTCACTCGGATCTCTCTACTACTCTCTGATGTTACACGGTGTTCTTTTTTCTCCACACACAAAATAACCTAATTACAAGGTCTATTTATACTAGTTACAGAGAGTTTAATATAAGAGAAAATCCTACTTCTAAACGTATAAGAATTGTTTGTTCCACATAAATACTATTTCCTATTTAAGATAAGTCTTCTTATTTAAAAGAAATCCTTTTTCTTTTAAGTACAGGTCTTTCCTAATCTAATTAGCATAAGAGCTTCTAGAAGAAAACACCTTTCCTATTTTCATCTGTTCTTCTTCGTCTTCAAACCTCCATCAAACACCATTTTCACCTTCCAAACGTTCCACATCAGTTGAATCTTGTTTGGTTAACATTGGGTTCACTTGAGAATACGAGTCAAAACCTAACAAATGGTACATCAATTGTGCTAGTGGAAGTTCAATATTCGGTATTGCAAATTGTATGCCTGGACATATCCTTCTTCTGGTGCCAAATAGAATATACATAAAATTCGTTCCTTTATAATCGAGTGAACTATCAAGAAATTTCTTTGGAATAAATTTCTCAGCTTCAGTCTAATACTTGGTATCTCTTTCGATTGCCCAAGCGTTCACTACGGTTCTCGTCTTGGCAGGTATCTCATATCCGTTAATCTGACAACTATCCGAGTTTTCTCTTGGAACTGAAAGAGGTGCATAAGGGTGTAGCCTCAGGGTCTCTTTGATCACTGCTTTCAGGAATTTCAATTCATGTATTCCGAACTCATCAACTTTGCCTTTTTCGTCAAAAACTCTCCTTACCTCAGCTTGTGCCTCTTTCATCAACCTTGGATTTTTCAACATTTCTGACATTGCCCATTCTACTGTCGATGACGATGTCTCACTCCCAATAGAAAATGTATCATGAAAAAACACCTGATAAATACTGTTAGGGTGAAAAATTTACAGAACACAAATTTTTAAAGATTCATTAAAAGAAAAAGATTTACAAAATGTTTTTCGCTATTCTGATACTTATTCTTATATATGGATTATGGACGGTCTGCACTAGATAATTTTATTCGTTTTTAAATTTGCAGTTAATTAAATCAATAAACTAACCCAGATGACTGCTTTGATGTTGTTGTTCGTTAAGGGAAATTCGAGATCACCATCCTCCTGAAGTCTCAAAAACACATCAACTAAATCTTCCCCATCTGCTTCCCTTTAGCAGATGATTGCTTTCATGTTTATGGTGAGAGGGTTGAGTCCTATCATAAGTATTTTACAAATAGTGTAAGAAATTGTATTCTCAATGTCGTGAGATTAAAATAACTCTTGGTTACAAGTGTTGATATTTTGACTGCACATATAATGCTTGATGTTATCAAGTCCGTCAATATTTAGTTTGTCGAAGTTCTTTATCTCGATAAATCCTAACATACCTTTAATTCTCCCTCGATATCAAAGTATAAGTAAAATAAAAAATAAAGATTCTGATCAAGATGAGATTCTCATTCCTTTTCTAATATACATAACTTGTAGATATAGTGACTCAAATCAGTGAGGTTGTCCGACTGTATGAGTATTCTTTAGCCCCATACCAGATCGGACAGTGATGTGTTATTATTATATATACTTTTCAAAATTAGACTAGTTACTTAGTGGTGCATCAACGATAGATGAGATCATATATCTAAGAGCATCTCCAATGTAAATATGCATTTATAGAAAATTGAGTACCATATAAGATAAATAGTTAAAAAGTTAGAAAATCACTCTTCAATGCAATTGTCTAACTTTAATGTGGAGATAACGTGACAAAGAAAAAGTTAGAGAATATGGAGTTGAGTTTCTAATTCTATGAGCTCTCCTATAAATGCTGACTATGATTTCTAACTCTGTCCACCAATAATATTAAAGTTCATTTAATTGTAAACTAAACAACGATAGAGAATGTAATAATTGTTTTATTATGATTTATCATAAAATAGATACATATTTAAATTTAAATAACTGCATTGGAGATGTGAACATGCATTTCTCTAAAAATAAAATTCAAAAGTAGACCCATAGTAAATAGAAATACTAATGTGATATTATTTAAAAATTTAAAAATGTATATTTACATATGAGATGCTCTAATAATTAAAAGAGCAACCCAATTATCATGATATAATATGGAAATATTTTTTTCCCAACTCGTGCTTTGACTAATTAGTAAAGATGTGAATCTTAATTCCAATATTATTAATTTCTTTGGACTTCTTTGTGTATTGTCCATTTCTGGCCACTTGTATAATTGTATTCTATCTTTTTCTTTCTCTTTCCTTTTGTATAGTTGTATATTGTCCATTTCTGGCCACTTGTATAATTATACAAGTCACAAAGTCAATATACATTTTTTAGGTAACAAAAAAACTGATATTATATTCTTTTAAAATAGGAAATATTATATTTTATATGTATTTTTGTACAAAAAACTCTCTATACATATGCTGACAAATAATGATAACCAAATGTTAATCATGAATAATTGATAAGTGTTATAAAATAAATTGAAATAATAAATAAACAATAAGTAAAATAATAAAAATAAAAGCAAGAAGACAAGAAGTAAAGAAGTAGAGAGAGAGGCGAGAAATATACATGTGTGTATTTCCTTTTATTGACTTCTAGTATGTATCTCAAAAGTTATAAAGAATGGCCTTTTTATAGGCAAGTAAATATGGGGGCTTTATTGTAATTAAATACACATATGCTTTGTTGTTTCCATATAAACTTGCCATTTTGCTTTCAAATTGACATGTGTATTTACATGTGTCATGCAAATACCAATCCATTTGTACTTATTGCGGAAAGCCATAATTACAATACTCCCCATTGGATTTCCACAATTTGTATTTTAATTTCCTAAGAAAAATCCAGTGGGATAAAAACCTTAGCAAAATATATACAATGATCTTCTGGATCAAGTTATATTGGACATGTTCAGAACTGCCTCATTAAAACCTTTTCGGTAAAATCCAGTGGGATAAAATCCGGTAAAGGAAAAAGAATACAGTATGTCCATTCAAATTTTGCTCCCCCTGAACAAAACTTCAATATTAATCATGTAATTTACAGAGCCGACGCATGCCAATTTTATATACCAGTTTCTCAAAAGTTGATGTAGGCAATGTCTTGGTAAACAAATATGCAAGATTATCTGTAGACCGAATTTGCTTATCATCGATCTGTCGGTTCTGTTGAAGTTCATGAGTACAGAATAATTTGGGAGAAATATGTTTGGTTCTATCTCCTTTGATATATCCTCCTCTAACTTGAGCAATACAAGCCGCATTATCTTCAAATATCGATGTTGGCATTTCTGTAGATAATGAGAATCCATATGTCTTTTGAATATGATGAATAACTGACCTTAGCCAAACACATTTTCGACTTGTTTCATGAAGTGCAAGGATCTCTGAATGATTAGAGGATGTAGCAACAATAGTTTGCTTTGTAGAACACCAGGAGATTGTTGTGCCATTATAAGTAAAATCGTATCCCGTTTGTGAACGAGCTTTATATGGATTAGATAGATATCCGGTATCAGCATAATCAATTTAACCTGAAAAATTGTTAGATTTCGAATAAAATAATCCTAAATCTTTCGTGCCACGAAGGTAACGAAATACATGTTTAATCCTATTCCAATGCCTTCGAGTTGGTGCTGAACTAAATCTAGCAAGCAAATTTACTGAAAATGCAATGTCTGGTCTAGTACATTGAGCCAGATACAACAAAGCACCAATTGCATTGAGATATGGTACTTCAGGACCAAGTATCTTTTCACCATCTTCAAGTGGTTAGAATGGATCTTTCTTAGGATCAAGAGTTCTAACAACCATAGGAGTACTCAATGGGTGAACATTATCCATATGGAATCTTTTCAGGATCTTTTCAACATATGTTGATTGATGGATAAGTTTTCCATTTGATTTATGTTCAATCTCTAGACCGAGACAATATTTTATCTTTCCCAGGTCTTTCATCTCGAATTCCTTTTTCAAATATTTAGCAGTTTTCATGAGCTCTTATGGAGTTCCAATTAAATTCATATCATCAACAAAAACTGCTATGATAGCAAACCCATATTCTGATTTCTTTATATAGACACATGGGCAAATATGATTATTAATATATCCTTCTTTAATCAAATATTCACTGGGGTGGTTATACCACATGCGTCCAGATTGCTTTAATCCATACAAGGACCTTTGTAATTTAATTGAGTATAAATTGTGAGGTCTTGAGTTGTATGCATCCGGTATTCTAAACCCTTCAGGGATTCTCATATAAATATCTGAATCGAGTGAGCCATATAGATAGACAGTTACTACGTCCATAATTTCAAGTCTTTCCAAGATAGCCAAACTTATCAGAAAACGAAACATAATTGTATCCATTACTGGTGAGTATGTCTCATCAAAAGCAATACCTGGTCTCTGTGAGAAACCTTGTGCTACGAGTCGTTCCTTATATCTCACAACCTCATTTTTCTCATTTCGTTTCCGTATAAAAACTCATTTGTATCCAACAGGTTTGACGTCTTCTGGTGTCTAGATTATTGATCCAAATACTTTACGCTTGTGGAGTCGATTTTGAGAAAGTTGATTTATTTATAATCTCAGGAACATGATCCTGGTAATTTATTTTCCTTTTTCGAGGAACAATATCTTTCGAACCGAGTGGCCTACCGCGCTTCTGGCATACAGTAGATGATTCTTTTGCTATCATTTTTTTAGATCGTTCTTCTCGAACAATCACCCGTGCTAGTACATTAACAGCTGGAATGTATGATTTTGTTACCCTAGTAGCATCGGTAAATGCATCTAGTAACTGATTTGCTATTGTTTGAAGATGGACTATTTTACGGACTTCATTCTCACATTGAGATGTGTATAGGTCAAGATGATTTAGACTAGGGACTTTCCAAGAAAGTTCACGCTTCTCTTCAGGAGAAGATTTTCCTAATGATGAGAAATTTCCCTCATCAAAATGACAATAAATAAATCGTGCAATAAAAAGATCACCAGTTAAAGGTTCCAGATATCTAATAATTGATTGTGAGTCTAGACCCACATATATTCCCAAACGCCGTTGGGGTCCCATTTTAGTTCTATGTGTAGATGCAATTGGGATATATACTACACAACCAAAAGTACGCAGATGAGAAATATCTGGTTGATGGCCAAATACAAGTTGTACCGGTGAATATTGATGATATGCAGTGGGACGAAGACGAATTAATGTAGTATCATGTAAAATAGCATGTCCCCAAATAGAAATTGGTAATTGCGTTCGCAATAATAAAGTTCTTGCAATTACCTGGAGACGCTTGATAAACGACTCTAGTAATCGATTCTGAGTATGAACATGTGGAACTGGATGTTCAACATCAATCCCAACTGATCTGCAATATTCATCAAATGTCTTGGAAGTAAATTCACCAGCATTATCAAGGCGTATTGACTTAATCGGATGATCGGGAAAATGTACCCGAAGCCTGATAATCTGTGCAAGTAATCTTGTAAAAGCAACATTATGTGTTGATAATAAACAAACATGTGACCATTTGATGGATGCATCAATTAGGACAATAAAATATCGGAACGGTCCACTTGGTGGATGAGTAGGCCCACATATGTCCTCTTGAATCCTTTGTAAGAACGACGGGGATTCAAAGCCAAACTTAGATTGGGATGGTTTTATTACTAATTTCCCATGTGAACATGCAATACATAAATTTTTGTGAGATAAAAGAATCTTCTGGTTCTTTAATGGATGTCCATGAGAATTTTTAATGATTCTTTGCATCATTGTGGATCCTGGGTGACCAAGACGGTCATGTCAGAGCATAAATATTTTTGGGTCTGAGAACTTCTGGTTCATAATTGCATAAACTTCTACACCTCTTATAAGGGTGTAATATAACCCAGTTGATAAAGCACGTAGCTTTTCCAGAATAAGTTTTTTGCCTAAATTATGGGAAGTAATGCACAAATATTCGATATTCTCATCATTTATGGTTTCTATATGAAATCCATTACACCGTATATCTTTGAAACTTAATAGATTTCTTCTGGATCTACTTGAATATAAAGCATCATTGATACATATTTTATTATTATTTGGTAACAATATCATGGCTCTACCGGAGCCTTCTATCAGATCTACTGAACCTGATATTGTATTAACATTTGCCTTAAGCAAAGTTAAATTCAGAAAGTATTTCTGATTCCGTAAAATCATATGTGTCGTTGCATTGTCGGCTAGATATATATCTCATGTACCTTGCTTTTTAATAATACTCAATTTATCGTTTAGAGACATATTTGTTGTGCTTCACAAAGAAAAAATAAAATGTATATTAGATGGGGTGATCAAAAGTATATATTATATAAATAATATTTACAGAAACATTTCACATGATAGCAAAAATATTACAAATAGTACTTAATTGGTATGGATATTCCAATCACCAATTGAAGTGGTCACTTTGTTATTTTGATCAACTAGAAAATCAGAAACATTAAAATGAGTAATATTCATAAAATTCGAATCCTCCATAAAGTTGGTTTCAGGATTCTTTCCCTTTTCTTTCCCTTTGATTGATGCTTGATACAGCTCAACCAAATGTTAGGTGTGCGGCATGTACGTGACCAATGATTATGACAGCCACATCTGAAACATACATCGTCATCTTTCTTAAGCCCCTTTTGGATACTTTTTCCTTTATCCGGTCTGACCTTATTAGCATTCTGCTTCTGAGGAATGTTTTGATTATAACCACCCGGATTAAAATAATCATATGCTCTTCGGTGACCACGACCACGACCACGACCACGACCACGACCACGACCACGGTAAGGATCACAACCACAATTATGTCCCCCAACAGTATTAGCATTCACTTCTGGGAATGATGCAGAGCCGGTCGGGCGTGATTCTTGATTTTTTATTAAAAGCTCATTATTTTTCTCTGCAACCCAAAGACATGATATTAGCTCTGAATATTTTGAGAATCGACATTCTCAATACTGCTGTTGTAATATCATGTTTGAGGCATGGAATGTTATAAATGTCTTTTCCAACATATCATTTTCTGTTACCTTCTGACCACACAATTTCAGCTGTGTAGTAATTTTGAATAAAGCAGAGTTATATTAAGATACTGACCTATAGCCTTGAAAACATAAATGTTGCCACTGATACCTGGCATTTGGTAATGCAACATCGGGTTGGTTATCAAAACGGTCTTTTAATTCTTACCACAGAACTTCCGGTTCCATGACAGTAAGGTACTGGGCTTTTAGATCTTCATGTAAATGGAGACGGATAATGACCATAGTAGTGGACTTGTCTTGTTCCGTTGTCTCAGCCCTTTCTTCAATGGTATAATACAAACCTTCTGATTTTAACAATAATTTGGCGTCAATTACCCAGGACATGTAGTTGTCCCCAGATACTTCTAATGCAACAAACTTCAGGCTTGCAAGTTTTGACAATTTTTATAGCTTCTGGTTATCTGAAAATCACAATCGGAGTCAAAACTTCTAGTCTGATAAAAATCTGATGAATTTAAATTTTCAGATATATAAAGGAATATTTGTAAGTAAAAAATCCAAAAGTTTCATGTTCCAGTAATGATAAATAAATCCATAAACTTCAGGTTTTTGGATGAGTGGCCAAATTGTTTTAATAAAATTATGAGAAATTAAATTGCGTAAAAGTAAATAAAATGTGAGAAACGAAATTCAGAACTACAGGTTCTGGTATTGATAAATAAAAATCTAGAATCTTCAGGATCTAGTAAGAATAAATTTAGAAGCTTCGGGTTCAGAATATAAATTTAGGAACTTCAGGTTCCAATGGTAATAAATTCAGAAGCTCCAGGTTCTGGAAATAAATTTAGAAACTTCAGGTTCTGAAAATAAATTTAGGAACTTTAGGTTCCAATGGAAATAAAATTTAGAAACTTCAGGTTTTGAACATAAATTTAGGAACTTCAGGTTCTAATGAAAATAAAATTCAGAAACTTCAGGTTTTGAAATCGTGCTAATAACGTGTTATAAAATAAATTGAAAGAACAAATAAACTATAAGTAAAATAATAAAAATAAAAGCAAGAAGACAAGAAGTAAAGAAGTAGAGAGAGAAGAGAGAAATATACATGTATGTTTCCTTTTATTGACTTCTACTATGTATCTCAAAAGTTACAAAGAATGGCCTTTTTATAGGCAAGTAAATATTGGTATTGTAATTAAATACATATATGCTTTGTTGTTTCCATATAAACTTGCCATTTTGCTTTCAAATTGACATGTGTATTTACATGTGTCAAGCAAATACCAATCCATTTGAACTTATTGTTGAAAGCCACAATTACAACAATAAATTGTATTATTGAAAAATTAACATGTATTGTTTGAAAGGTGAATAAAAGGTTGTTTTAGTCACTTACAACACTTTTTATAATTTAAAAGATAGATGTCTATATGAATCATGCATTGAACTTTTTTTGTTTTGTTACCACCATCCAATGTGGCTCAATGGTAAGAACATTTATTCAGTTTAATATTGTCTCAAACTCGAGTATTGTCATTGCAATTGATATATATAACCTTTCCTTTTGTCAAGGAAAATGAAATAGATTACAATTTATGAAGGGATCTCCTTGAAATATAATTTGCATCCACAACTATATATAAAAAATTAAAATAATAAATTATAGGAATATATGATAGATTATTTGACTCAAATCATGACATCTTTTGGATTAAGGCAATTGCTAATTAGGTCTTGGACTTTTTTTCTTTATAAAAAATTCCAAATTGTTTATGACTTTTATAAAAGTGACCAAATTAGTTCTTACATTTTTTTCAAATGTCAAATTAGTCCCTTTAACGAAGTCCCGACAGTCAACATTAACTGTGTAGGGGTAAAATTATAATTTATTTCTAAGCAATATAATAATGATACATGTACAGATTTTTTTTTAACACATGTATATTTTTGTTTATTTTTTTTGTGGGTTTTGAATTTTGAATAATTTTGACAACAGTGCTTGTATAATATTAAAAAAAACACAATTATATAAAAATGGTAAAATACTAAATTGAGAATGAATGATAACCTTGTTTATAAAATAAGGGTATAACTGGTTGTCTTATTAAAATATTTGTAGATTTTTTTAGAATATTTTATTTAACAAAGGTATAAATGGTGGTCATTAATAATATTTATGGATTTAAAAAAAATTATAATAGTTAATTTAATGCATAACAGACAAAACAACTTTGTTTTAATATGACAAATAAAAGGTATTTACTTACTTTAACTAAAACTATTAAAGTCAAATTTTATATTTAACACTGTGATATTGTTAGAGGGACCAATTTGGTCACTTTTAAAAAAAGAGAGACTAATTTAACTCTTGAGAAAAATATGATGGCCAATTTTATCACTTTTGTTAAAGTCGTAATCAGTTTAAAATTTTAAAAAATGTCTATGACCTAACCGGTAATTTGCCCTTTGGATTAAATGGATCTATGGAATCTAAAAAAGCGGTTGCTTTGAAGATTGAAGCAGAGAAGCAGAATTGAAATGGGTTTTGTAGATCTTGTCATGTTTGCAGTGAAATGCTTTGATAGTCTTGCATAGTACATTAAAATAAAAACTAAACATGAGAAATATAAAATCAAGATTCGAATGAAAATATAAATAAAAGTAGTAAATATTCAACGATTTAAAATAATTTATATCATTGGGGTTTTAAAATAAGAAAATAGAGTTTTATTAGTTTTACTTTCTATAAGATTTCTTTTGTCCATCCACTCTTATCAAAATCTTTGTACAAGTTCTCTTTCATGTGCAATAAAAGTTCAAATTCTATAATTTTCCATTAACTCGCAAAATGTTAGGAGACTTCGCTTAATAATGAAAGTTGTGATTTTATAGAATTGGGGGCTAAATAATAAAAGCTGAAAAATCATGGTACTAAAATATAAAATTCATATTTTAAAAAAAAAAATTAAAAAAAATTAGACTAATTTTTTTCTCGGGAAAAGTTCCTTCAGAAAGATTGAAATCCCACTTCCGTTAGACCATTTTTTGTCAGTTTTTAATGAATTAAAACTCAAATTTTGCATAGTTAATGCTTTCGAATTTCGATGAGTAAAATATAAATTTGCATATTGTCAACGGTGGAAACTGAGTTATTTGTTGGTGCACCAGGCCCAGGGGTCCATAATTCTTGGGCCAACTCCTCAAGTGATGGGCTTGAAGAATTCTTAATTGTGGACTGAATTTTGTCATGTTTGGGGTGGTAAGATTTTATATAAGATTAGGCTACTTTATATGAGATTACAATCTCAAATAATAGAGTACTCTAGTCCGGTCTAAAACTCCAAACGGTGCTACATTTATTTCAAGCGATGATAATTGTATTCCTGAAAATTTATATATGAACCCCGGTCAAATCAACATATTTTTTAAACTCGTTCATCATATTAATAAAATATTTAATATTTTAAATATTTTACCAAATATTATAATTAGTTATATAAATATTTTTTTTGATTAAATTACTGTTTTGTTATTAATTAAGATTTAAAGAGTGATTATTTAAAATTATAAATATTAACTAACCGTTAAAAAAGTAATATGAAAAAACAATTGAACTTAATTAAAAAATAAACTAATATAAAAAAATGACCAGAAATTTAAGCAAACAAACAAATTCAGTGCATATCATTGATGGACTAATTCTCTTGTACCAACTGAAACTGTACAGTTAGAAAAAAAAAATTGTAGAACAGCGCTTGAAGAATACGGGCTGTAGCACTGTGCTTCTAATGAGAGAATAAAAGAAAATCAATATAAGGAAAAGACTAAAATAAAATAGCCCCATCTCCGGTTTTTTGATTCTAGGAAGAGGCGTGGCTCCTGAGTCCTGAGTCCTGAGTCCTCCATAAGAGTATTTTATTTTTCAATTTTCATTTATCTATTTATAACTCATTAATTTAATTAATTTTTTTCAAAAATGAAGAGAAATAACATATTTAATAATATATGGGGTGTGCTTACAAGTTAAAACATTTTAAAATTTTCAATTGGGTGTGTAAAAAAAAAGAGTTGCACGTATAGTTTTTTAGGGTACCAAATATCGACACTCGTTTATTTATTTAAATTATTACAAATTAAAATTTAGAGTTGGAAAAGAGAGACTAGTTCAAATCGGTTTATCACTATATATATATATTTTTGAAATATTACAATAATTTATGGTTTTTAAAGGAAGAAAGTTTCGAATTCATAACATCGTGATATTGATGTAAGAGATATAGAAAAATCTCATATTATCTTTATCACTAAATCATTTCAACATATCATAACATAATAATGTATTGTCACACTCCAACGTACTGGCATCATATATAGCATGAGCACGCATGTCTGAGCACACATACAACATACAATACTCTACCCGTTAATCTCACATCTCTTGCGGCTTTCTCTTGGAAGTAAAAGAGGTCCAGGAAGATGCAGCTTTACGGTCTCTTTGATGACTGATTTCAAGAACTTCAGTTCATAAATGAGGGTTTCATCAACAACACTTATTTTCCCATCAAACACTTGTTGTACTTCAGCTTGTGCATTTTTCATCACTCCGGAATTTTTCAACAGCTCTGCTATTATCCACTCTACAGTTGCTGATGATATCTCGCTTCCAGCACTAAAAATATCCTGATAAAAGACCAATAATAAAAAAATAGTTTAGCAAATATATGGTCACAGAAGTTCTTCCACATATGTTGGACAACAACACCGATCAAGTATAGGATCCCAGGATTCCAAATAGATAACATCGGTTTCTGTTTAGAATTTCGTACGTATGGCATTCCCATACCTGGTAAAATAAAATCTCTCGTGTCTTTCCACAGATGATGGACAATATATGTTCCTTTGCTCAATGAAAAATTAAGTCAAGGAGGCCATTTTTCAATTGCTGATTAGTAATTGAAGAAAGTAATTGACATATAAGAAAATTATCAGGTGCATATGAGTAATATTCATGCAGGATCATATGATAATCGCTCTATAGTGTTACAATACTGATTGTCACATTTGACGATCAATATCCCGCACGGGAACTACTAGTCCACGTGACAATCATCATTGATCCCACATGAGAAATATGTACAGGATTCTGCACCTAAAACTTACTGTTAACATATATACTTACCCAGAGACACTATAAGAAAAATTATCAAAGATAACAACATACGGGCATTAAAAGCTTGTTGTAGAAATGATTATCTACGCAGGCACATAAAGGCCCGTTGTATATATTTACATTAACAATCCACCTTTATTGTCTGTTATAATAAAATATACATTGAAAAAGGGCAAATAAAGGTCCGTTGTAGAAGTTTTACATTTACAACGGACATAGTCTGTTATAGATTATAATAAATTATTACGGATAATGTCCGTTGTTAAAGATAATTGGTGGAATTTTTTTTTTAATTTTTCATTTCCCGCTAAAATTAAAAACTTTTCATTTCCCACCAATAACAAAAACTCTTTTATTTATACTTCTTCATTCTTTAAACAAAAATTCAAAGATTTTCATCTCCCACCAATAACAAAACTGTTTTATATATACTTATTCATTCTCTAAAACTATCATTTTCTTCATGTTATCACACTTTTGTCTCTCTCATTTAATCATTTCTTTTTTATTTTCTCCAAAATATGTTTCAATTCTATATTTCTATTGTTTTGATTTTCTTGATGTGTAATTAAAAGTTAGTTCTATTATTTTGGGTTTATGTTCTTCGTCATCTCCTTTGTGTCTTACTATAACACATATAATAATTTTTATAGTTTGGTTTTTAAGATGTTTGCTTAATTAAAAAGAAGTCCTATTTTTCTGGGTACTTTATTGTATAAGTTTATTTGTTTTATATATAATTGCTATTAATTCTCTTATTTTTATATTATTAGTTTTTAATTTATCATTTTATTTTAATTATGTAAGTGTTAATTTTGGTTTTATATAATTTTTTTTTATGAGTGTGATAATTATTATTTCTTCACTTTTTTAGATATTTTTTTCTTTTTATGTAACACACAAGATTTCTACAAAAAAAAAAAATATTGATATTGAACTAGAGAAAGAATGGGTGAATAAAATATGGATTCTAGAATCATATAAATTTCTCCATAAAAAAATTGTATAAATTTCAATTTCAAAAAGCAAAAACAAAAATAATTAAAATTTCTAGAATTTTCGGATGGACAAATATGAATTCCCCCAATATTGTTTTTTTAAAAAAAAACGTAAGAGTTTCTAAAGCAGACAAAACCTGTTGTTAATAAAGCATTGACAACGCGCGTTGACTGTGGTAACTACTTCATTTACTACAGTTGTTGTCCGTTGTAGATTACATTATTTATTACGGATAGTGCTCGTTATCAAAACATGATATTTTCCATCACAGCTAAATAGATAGCGTACGTTGTGTCCGTTTTAGATACACATCTACACGATTTTCTAGTAGTGAGATGACTGCTTTGTTGTTGCTATCAATTAGGGAGAATTCATGGTCACCATCCTGCTGCTAGAGTCTCAAAAAGACATCAACTAAATCTTCCTGCTGTACTGCTTCTCCTAGACCAATTTTTGTTGTCTTCTCTCTCTTTGTGCTCATCAAGGATGTGTTCAAGTATTTGATTACTTACTTGCTGCAGTTTCTCAAGCTTTTGCCGTACTCCACTAATCAATTGTAAAACATTGGTAGAAAGGTACAAATCGGCAATAACGACGAAACCTCCGGCTATCTTCACCATTTCTGTGACAAATGAAATGAATTGTGATTGACATTTGCATTTTCTTCCGAAGGCCACCCTCGCCGTTATTCCAAAGGTCAAAGGGAAATTTTTCTAACTAAGATCGATGAGTGATCCTTCATTAGAATATAATGCTTTGACGAGATTTGACACCTCCTCTTCTCTGATTGATCGAAATGATTGGACTCGTTTTGCACATAAGAGCTTTACGGTGCAGATATTCCGAAGCAGTCTCCGGTAATTGCCATATGGCGCTCAGGCAATATTGAAGTAATTATATGATATATACTTGGTAAAAAGAAGAAAGGGCCTCTGAGCAAAGTTGATGTACTGAGTTTTCATTACCTCTTTGGCAAGCTGTGGTGAAGAAACTGAAATGGTTGAAAGTTCACCAAACTGTAAGCGGATCAACGGTCCATATTTCTTCGTTAAATCTCTAAGTCAGTGATGGGGCAGTGATTCAGTGAACCAACCAGCTGGTGCAGGTTTCCTATGAAGGGTATTTTCCATTGTCCTGAAGGCAAAGAAGATGATGATGGAAGAAAAAGTTTCCAGCTCCATGAGAGTGAAGAAGAGAAGAACTAATTGGTCGTTTGTTTTTTTATTTAAAGTCTTATAAAACCTTAATTTATTAGACATATGGATAAATCTTATAAATTAAGATATTATGATTTATTTTTTTTCATTTTGGATGACTTATTACAAATGTAAAATTGATTAGGTTGTGTAAGGGTTTCTTTAAAATTGGGAATTTTTGGAAAATTAATTTTTAGGATTTTATTATGTATGGATAAAATTGTAAATGTATGAATTGTTAGGAGATATATGAAAATTTACTAAAAAAACTCTACTGTACTACATTTTTAATAAGGCAAAAGTCAATTTTTTTTTCCTTTTTCTAAAAGACATATATATCTTAAATTAAGATATAAGTCAGAAAAATAAACAAGCTGATTTATCTTAATTTAAGATGTAAGAGACAATAAGTCTTACTGTGAAAAAAAAAAAAAAAACATCCCCTATGAATTTGTTTTCTTCAGCTGAGATCCGAAAAATGAGCTATGAACTGCATTTGTGTCAATGTGTCAATATTTTAAGGAAACAAATGATTCCTCATATTTTAAGGAAACAAAATGAATTTCTGCTAGATATTCATTGTCTGAAATCCATGTCAATAATGATTCTGTGATATCCCACTTGATTAAATGAATTTTTTTGTGATATTTTACATGAATTTTGAGCAGAGTATATACTATATAGTCAGTATATCATATTGTGATATATGACATTCCATATTGTAACGTTGGCCAAAACTAATGAATATTCGAATAATTCCGGGTACCAAATCTTGAAATTGTCCACACCAAAATCAATATTGTAATGTAAAAGTTCATACAAACAAACTGAATTGATACACATGCAGAAAGCAATTGCAATTAAAGTGCGGGAAATCATAGTGAAGATTAAAAGGCTTGAGTGTGTGTGTGTTGAATCCCAACTTGGGTCTTTTCAATGTACGATCGAATCATTTAATCAGATGCACCAAATCTTCCTCTCAAATATGGCTTCCATAGATAAGAGAAGGAAGGTCTGTAAAGATATCAAGGGATGACTATTAAAATGCGACGAGGAGAGCGAATTAGCAGAATTGGTCAGGCTTATGGTTTGCTTCCGTAACGTCTAGGGCTGGAATCCCATCATGGATACCTTACATGACCAAATGCCATAGTAGATTCCTGTTTTCAAAAAATTGTAGAGTTCGACGTGGGTCCGGTTTTGAAGTTGGGTTCACTAAGCGAGGTATTGTAGATTTGTAGTGGCTCACTTATTCACTTTCAATGTAATGTTATGGTTCTTGTCCTCACTCCAAAACTGAGATTTTTTGACATATTGAATATCTTCTTTTACAAACCATGCATCCTTATATCTCTATAGCTAATTATATTATTATTATTTCATTAATTTCGTATTTTAATAAATTTTATGAAAAGGGACGATAGGTGGATTTGGTGAGATTAATCTCTAAAATAAGGGTTGAAATATGACTACCACTATAGAGGAGGGGTCTCCTCAATCCTCTTCGACCATGGAGATTTTGAAGTCTCCAGCCGCCAGGCCACTTGGGTCTTGCTACCTTGGAACCTTTGCTGAACTGACATTGGCCACTTATGTTTAATGTTCTTGTACCAAAACCAACTAAAAATCAAAAAGCCTTTATTTTGGACATAGTTGTTAACACAAATTGCAGTGAAAAGTTGAAATGGATTGGTTGGTGATGGTTTGATAATACCATTTTTGTCGCATTTTGTTGAGAATGTTGGGTGATGTCTAATTCACCCAATCACCCGTGCCTAAAAATAAATGGTGGATCCACCACTATTAGCAATTTATCACCGTAATCATGCACATTTGCGTTCAACTGTTTAAAGCCTTCATTTCAGCTAGAAAATGTCACCATATGAAAAAAAATATAAAAACCAACAATCCATCCCCCACTACCTCAATAGAAATGACACGAAAGAGAGAAAAAAAATTATCTTGAACATTGAATTATTTCAGCTTGGTCTGTTGGACTTCATTATTTCGTTTGTTATCGAACTCTAATATTAACTATACTTTAATATATATTTTTTCTAGTGGTGTGTACCAAGTACGTCCCCCTTTCATGTTAGTAGTAGGTAGTTTAAGTCCGGAGAGATGGGTTAATATCCAGACTATATGCATGTATAGGTTAAATTTGGGGGGTCAGGGCATGACAAGACTTTTTTTTAAATATAAATGTAAATAAAAAATTGGAGATAAAGAATTAATTACACATGTTTGAAAAAAAAAACTCCAAGAGCTGTCAACCAATGCTTGCTCTTAATTTACAATATCATAAATTAATTTCAAATGGAGGCATGTGAATCACTATCAGGGCAGGTATAGAGATTTTCGGGGCTCGAGACGGATTATAAAAAATTAGGCCCTCGACACAGGGTAGACCTTGAGATTTTTACAATAAACTATAGAAAACGAATCCCAAATAATTTTATTAAACAAATTGTACCATTATATAGTATTGAATTCAGTCCATGCATTAGATTGATGCAAATCATAGTGTTAAGACAATTACTATGAACAAAAAATAATATCATTTGGCGAATAAAAAGTTAATAGATCGTTTGGTCATCGAAACTTGACACATCTATCAAAATTCAAATCTTAAAAAACAAAATTCTAACAAATTTAGAAAAAAAAAAACAGAAAGAAGTGTATCGATTAAATTATCTTTGGAACAGTTACGAATTCAAGTCTTTTACGAGCGAATTACGTAAATTTGTTTGAATTTTTAAGGTTCTATTTCTAAATTTTGTATGAGATGAGAGTTGAAAAAACCTAACTTTGATAATATATATATATTGACAGAACATACCCTGACTCCTCTCTTGAGTACGAGAGAGGCCCTGTGGGCTGTACTTTTACTAGCATAATAAAAGAAATTTCGATTAAAATTTTCATAGAAAATACTTGCTTTTAAACCTAAAAAGAATATAAGGAAAATATTGAAAATATTGGAGAGTACAAAATGTACAAAACCGCAAGTCTTTTATTGTCATTTTCGTTCATTAAAAAAAATTGTCAAAAAATAACCGATCGGACCAAAAACCGACCGCCTTTAAAAACTAACTTGTCAAAATCCCGACCAGAAAACCGACCAGGTCGAGTAAGAAGCCGACCACGACCGAACAAGAAACCGACCACGACCGAGCTAGCCGAGTGGGCAGAGTAGAAATCCGACCACGTTCCGACCATGCCGACCATACCGACCACACATCTCTAAATATATACATGAAAATTAAAATGAAAGATTTTTATGCTTCATGATGTCATCGAGTGACCCACCTCAAAACTTCTGAGTCCGCACAACTGAGCAACTACTTGGATAAATATTTTTAAAGTAAAAGGATGAGCGATAATGCCCAGTGAGTGAATAAAAACTTTTAAAAATATTTCTAAACAACTTTTCAATATGCATTCAGTAATATATAATATATCATTTCATCATATCAAAAGATTTCCATAGTAAAAGATAATATATCTACTTTCGTACTTAATAACTGAATGCATCTCTTTTCTGGACAAGAATAAGATAATTTATAAAATCTTAATCTGCACCAAATTAGTACTCAGGGATATCTTCAATACGTAAGCTGAATTTCTTCGTGCAAACGCAGAGTCGGGAATAACTTCTGGTCATACACGTGCGAAGCGACTCAATACTCTTTTACATCTGGTCATACAAGTGCAGAGCGACTCATCTGACATACACATGTATAGAACGGCCTCAAAAGCCAATAATAATCATAAATGGGGAAGGGTACAGACATGATACTTTTATAAAAATCATAATCTCTTCTTGATATTTATAAAAGTAATAACTAATATTTTCGAGTGCTAATATAAGCATAAAACATACTCAGTTCTCTGTATAATCTCCATAAATCATTAAAAGAAATAACACTTAAATGATTTGCAGCAATTAATCTTAAGCATAAAACTGGAAACTTTTGAGTTAAAAACAAAACTGAAAACTTAATTCACTCACAACTTATCCTGCAAGCTTAATTCGGACCAAGTATGCTAGGTTCCCCTACTTCGTCTTCTTTCCTTAACAACCACACAAAATTCAATTAGAAACTGGAATTCAAAGAATCAACTGAAAATCTACAGAATCACAAGAGACTCCACTGACTTCTCTTCCTTTTTCTTCCTTCTCTTTCCTTTCTTCCGCTCGATTCTACTGCTTTCTAACTGATCATGTTTATCCTTCTTTATATACGTATGGAAAGACAGCTAAAGTTGTGAGCTAGTTAACTAAGCTCATAGCTATCTGTCAACTATACAGACTACAATTGCTTACTCACCAATTCACTTTTCATTTCACGTCTATCCCTTTTTTTTTCTTCAAATTGGGCCTAAATGGTTTGGGTGTTACATATATACACACGAATGTGTGAATGGTAAATGGTTTTATAAGAATGTTGTTAGTGTTTAATGTGAGTTTTTTTTTATATGTAAAAAATGAATGTGGGCTTTAGAAAAGAAAAAAAGAAATAACGCGTTACTTAGCTTTTAATTAAGAGTGACGATATTTATACTCCTCAAAACTGTATGTACATCCTGATTTAATATATTTTGAAAATCAAATATTGCCCTTGAGTAAAATTACTTAAATGACTAAATTGTTTGTAAGTACACACCAATAATTATTAATTGGTTTTATATTAATCATTTGAAAAAAAAAAAAAGTTTCTTATTAATTGTTTGATATGATAATAAAAACCTTTCTATTTTATCAAACCCTAACTTCTATTTGAAATATTAATTTCAATTTCTTTCAAGGAATATAATTGATTGAGTTGACCAATAATTTACTGCTATAATCGAGTGAAACAAAAATCAATACAAACAATAAACTTTCTATTGTAAAAAAAAAATAACTTTCTTAGAAACAGATGAATAGAGATACACTGTTATATGTTGAGAGCCAGTAGTTTTTCAATTCGGTGGAACTGGAGAATTTTGAGCTTAAAAAAATAAAGAATTTTAAAAAAGTTTTAATGCAATGATAATATATATTTTTTCAAACAATTTTTTAGTGACATCAAAGGGTTTTGCAGGAATTAGAATTTATTTTAAGGAGAAATTATTTATTTGAATAAAAAGGTATAAAATAATAAAATTTTAAATAAATCTGATTAGGTAAAAAAATAGTGAGGTGTGCTAACAAAAATATAATATAATAAAATTAAAGAAATGGTATTTTCAGCATCAAGTGGGATTTATTTACAAAACATAGAATTTAAAAATATATTAGGGGTGCACTTACGAAAGGGGTGTACACACAGTTTTTGAGGGGTGTCAATATCGTCACTGTTAATTAAAGTGGTCATTTTAAAGTAAAGTGGGCATTTCTTTTAATTTTGTGTTGGTTACTAGGTTTTTTTAAAAATCACATGCAAGTTAGTCCAATTGCAAAATATATAGCTTATATAAATTAAAAAAAGTGACGATAATGACACCCCTCAAAAACAGTATTTACACCCACTTCGTAATCAAACCCATTAAAAATTAAAAAAAATCATTAATTTGTAATGAAACCCCACTTAATGTCAAAAATGCCCTTTCATTAATTATACTATATTGTAATTAGGGATGACAACGGGTCGGGTTCGGACGGGTTTTACAAAATCCAAACCCTCACCTGCAAAAAATTTTCTCACTCACGCCCGCCCTCGAACCCATGTAGGTAAACGGGTTCGCGGGCGGGCACGGACCCGCTGGTTATGGCTACACCCATACCCTCACCCGCGAACCCACCAACCAATACGGGTTCGCCGGTGGATGCTTCACCCGCGGGATACCCACAAACCCGCAACCCGTAAAGCTACAAATTTTCACTTGTAATTTCTAAGTGGAATCACTTGTTTCATACTTAGTTGAATTAAGTTTCCATCTCTAATTCCCTACTTGATACAAAACAATATTAACCATAAAAAGAAAATAACCAAAAATAATTCAAATAATCATAATCTAGGTTCTTAAATGTTAATCCATAAGTAGTTAACTACATAATCTATAAATTCATAATACACAAGTCCATGAAAATATCAAAAGTATAAAGAACACAAATAAATAAAAAGACAAGTTCACAAATCACAACCACACCAAACTTTTTGATCTATCGTCTCATCTCCACTTCCAAGTTTCATCACCAAATTTATCACCAAGTGTTTCACAAATCACTTCCATGTTAATTCCTACAATATTAAATTGAAAATATTAGGTATACATTCAATTAAAATCAATAGTTATAAACTCATTAATAACGAAATTATTTTACCCCATCAAACATCATTCATTATCATCTTCTTTCTCAAATGCTTCAAATTTGCTTTCCACTGCTGAATCAAATTAGAAGCAAAATATGAGTTTTAAAATATAAAATAAATAATATAACATATTCAATAGACAATATTCATACCATTTAATTCGGTCCATAACCAATCTTGAGTACACATTGATGCCTCTATTGTTTTGTGCATGCAACCTACTACGGTGAGGACTCACAAATCTACCGTCAATGTTAAAAGCCAACTCAGATGCAATCGTAGAGACAAGAATAGCCAAAATATCTCTAGCTATGCATTGCAAAGTAGGATACTTAGATGCATTTACATTCCACCACATTAATATGTCAAAATTATCGGCTCTTGGAATGACAGGCCCATCCAAATAATAATCCAACTCCGTCTTCATTTGAGTAGTAACAGAAGAGGCCGAACTAAGAAACTGATCAAATATAGACAAAGAATTTAATCTTGAATGAACCATTGTTGGTTGAGACGATGAAACAATTGTAGGATCATCACTTGAGGAATAACTTGAAGCTTTCAACTTTCCCTCATACTCTCTAACTATCCTCAATAAAATATCTTGAGCCTATTTTATCTCACCAGAAGCTTTGTCTCCATAGATAATAATAAAGTAACTGTCAATGATTTTCATCTTAAATCTAGGATCCAAAATTGTTGCCACAACCATTAAACCATGAAACTCACTCCAATAACTATCAAACTTTTGTGCCATAACTAATGCCATTAGTCTTATTTCTTCAACTGTGGATGTACCCCATTGACTAATGGCATACCTAATGTCACACAAGATTGGTAGATAATTGTTGGCCGTAGGATACTTGGTTCCTGAAAATTGTTCAGTTGCCACAAAAACACTTCAAGCCTATCACTAATCTCTTTTGCAAACACCCAATCATTCTCTGTTGGCACACATTTAAATTGTGAATCTCTTTGTCTTAAACGAGGAAAAACAATCTTATAAATTAAAGCAAAGCGAATCATTAGAAATTTAGAGTTCCACCTTGTTTTACAATCTAAGGTCAAATTTTTAGTGCTCACAATTTCTAATTCACGAACAATTTCAAGAAACTTTTCCTCTCTCTTCGGTGATCCTGTCCAATAAGAGACACTATCCCGAATCCTATCAATACTATCATTAACTACCAAATTTAATATATGCGCAGAACAACGCATATGAAACATTTCTTCATTCAACAAAGTTGAGTCCCTAGAAAGCTTGTCTAAGATAATTGGAATCATAGCATTATTAGTACTACAATTATCCACAGTTAACGCATATACCTTTTTCTCAAAATGCCAATCTAGTATGCAATCCATCATCGCATCAGCAAGCACCACAGAAGTGTGTGGACATTGAACATGTGCAAACCTATAAAATATAATAGCACAAGAAACTATATTAATAATTAAAACTATTAAGAAATTACAATCACATGCTATTAATAAATTACAATTAATTCAAGTAAATCTATAAAATAGGTTTGATATAGTACCTTATGATTCAACTTTGTAATGCCCACTCATTGTCCACAAAATGTGTTGTGATTGCCATAAACCCCTTCCTTTGATTATTGCATGTCCACATGTCAGTAGTGATTGCAACCCTCCATTTAATTCTCTTTAATAAATCTAATGTTTTAACCCTCTCATACTCATACATTTTCATGATATCACTTTTCAATGTATTCCTAGTGGGTATTTTAAACATTGGTTGAACCGAGGTAAGAAATCTTTGAAACCTGGAATGATCTACAATACTAAGCGGGTACTCATGCAAAATGACCATATTTGCAAGCTCTCTTCTAGCAATATCTTGATCAAATTGAAAAGTACTAAGTTTTACATCTCCCTATTTTGTTTTCATTGCTTTTAGCATTTGTTTAACATCATGAAATACTCTACGGGGACATCGCTCCAAATTTCCACGCAGATGAGTTGTTCCACTTCTACTCTTTGCCGATAATCTCTTTTTACAATTTTTACAAATAACAGTCAATACATCATCATGCTTTTCTCTATCAAAATGGAGCCACACATTCGATGTCAACTTTCTTTTTCCATTTTCAATAACATTGCTATCACACTCAAGAGCATTAAATTCAACATCTATATTAATAATCCCATCACTAGTTGATTGTCTAAGCAACGGACGTTGATGGTCTTGGCCTTGGGTAAAACTTGTTCCCGTTGATGGTGTTCCAGACATTTTAATTTTGTATGTACCTATAGCTATATAATCAATAATAAATCATATATATATATATATATATAATCATAAATCCATAATACAAATAAAATAATAATAAATGTATCTACTATCTATATCTAATATTAGTTATATATTCTGTGCAACCATTCAAGCATTTAGAAATAAAGCTTCAAATCAACAATACAAAAAAATTCGAATTAATTCAACTCATTCAGTCATTTAGAAACTAATAAAATATATACATATAGCTAATATATACCATATATTGGACTACTAGCTCGAACTCACAACCTATGTATCAACATCAACAACAACGGTTCTTCAAGTAGACCAACACCTCAAAGTGATCAAAATATAAGGCACCAAAAATCGAATAAAGGGTAGGTCTGGTGTATATCTAACTGAGAGATACATGACCTGTGTATCTAACTTGTGTGTATGTTCATAAATAATCATCTCTATAAATTCTTTGGTTTTTAATAAAACACAGAAGCTCTCTTTAGTTCTTCAATAACCATTTTTCAATTCCTCTGTTCTTTGAGGACTTTAATCAAACACCAATGTTACTGTACATCTGTAATACTGCATATTAAAGGAAGCAATCCTACTGCAGTAATTTATTAAATGCCAAAATTTAGACGGTCAGGACAACTAGAAACAGGCACAACACAAAAGGAGACACAATAAACGAGTGACCAGAACAAACTAACACAACAGAAAGTCTAATGGCTCATCAGCAACCTAAGTACCTAACTGCTCTGAAACTGATGATAAGGAGTAGGCTAACATGTATATAAAGTTCTAAACCCCCTAATCATCTTTAGAATTCTTTAATTTGCAGCAAGTGATACCATAGAAGTGCTATTGTTTGAACCAGACATTCTACAAATGTAATAATGACAACTATGTGCCACTTGATAGATGTATATATGTCATGATTTGAAAGGTACTATAAGTAGCCTGTTAGGCTCATCCAGCAATAAACCAACTCTACAACCTTATAGCTATTACTTCTGGACTAACAAGTAACAAGACCGTAAAAGTTGACAACAAGGAGACACAAGCAAGCAACACAATAGAATAAACCAACCCAAAACAGAGAAAAGATCCGGTCAAAAAATTGACAACATAACAGACTAAAGAAAGATAGCTTGATTATCGTTGATGGACTGAAAGCACACAACGAACAACACTTGAATAGCTACCCAAGCTCTTCAATTCAAACCATGAGGAATAAGGACAATGACAGCAGACACCACCACTTCAAAAAACCCATCACAGTTAAGCTACAATATAACTCCCATGACAACCTTTAAGCACACAAAAGAGAAAGCGGTAAAGAGCAACATCATCAAAGGACATAACCCAAACATCCAAGCCACTAGAAACATCCAAGGACATAACCCAAACATCATAAATACCAATATTAAAGTAAATATATAATATAGTATATAGTGATTAAAAGAAAACAAGATCTGCTCGAGCTTGACATTTGAAGATAGAGAAAAATGTCTACTTGAGCTCGACATTTGAAGATCGAGAAAGAGAGAGAGAGAGAAAGAGTACTACCGTAACGGTGAAAAGATGATGAAGAGCGACGATCAGAGATGAGGCGGTGGTCGGGGACGAGCGATTTGCTGGTTGCTCTTTGGTTGAAGTTGTTTCCCTGTTGAACTGTTAACGGCTGAGAAGAGTGGTAACTGGTAAGAGAAACAGCTGAGTGAAAAATATGGAAAAAAAGGTAGGGTGTCAATGTTTTGATATTTTATTTTCTTAATCAAAACTACGTAGTTTCAATATATGATATTTTATTTACACGGGTTCACGGGTTCACGGGTTGACCCGAGGGTCTGTTTTTCTAATTCGCACCCGCCCGCGAACTCGTTGGGCTTTTATTTAAAAGGATTCGCGGGTCGTAATTTCACCACCCAAACCCGACCCTAGAGGATCGGGTTCGGGCGAGTGCCCATGGATGCGGGTTAAATTGCCATCCCTAGTCATGAGAGGAGGGCTCAAGGAAGACAAACGTACTTCTTCATCGGACAAGTCAATGGAAGAGGGGCAATTGAGGGATTTTGGTGAGTTTAGAGGTGAATGGTCCAATTTTTAAGTCTTTTGGAAAAGGGCATAAATGGACTGGGTCTTTTAGTGGAGATGGACAACTCAAAGCTCTTTCAAGCCCAACCAAATCCCAAGCACGGTCTTCTTCAGATGGCCCCAATGAAATTAGAAGGGATAGTGAAAAGAGGGCTAAGAGTGACTCAGCCAAAGGCCCAAAGCAGATTAGAATCATGTTTTACGAAAGGAAGTGAAGGTAAACACGCAGAGAAAGGCCAATGAAGTAGCTAGTAGGAAGAGGCTGTATTGGAATTTAGAGGAGGAGATAGCCAAGGTTATAGAAAAAGGGGTGACCTTTGGCTATGTGTTCAACTCAGATGAAAACAAATTGGTCAAAGTGTGGGAAAGAAAAGAAGTGGGGAGGCTGTCATTATTAACAGAGAAGATGTCGAACCAGAGTGACAAGCAGGGGAAGTAACGGTCCCAAGGTGGAATTTAGAAGAGGAAGTAGCCAGATTGATTGAGGTTGGTCCGGCTTTGGGCGTTGATTTCAACGGTAAAGAGGAGGAGATAGTGGTCGTAATTGCTCGAAGAGAAAATGAAGACGAGGAAAGATTGGCTGTTGAATATTGCAGTTAAGTTTTCTTTCCTTTATTGTTTAGTTTGGGCTGTTGTGCTTTTTAACGTTGGGAAATGCTATTCTTTTCAAAAAAATGTCCTAAAAATATATACAATCTAATGTGGTAGTTCAACCCATTTAATAGATTTTTCTCTTATTATTTCTTTAACTGGACTAGAAATGTATATTTTTTTTGTTAAGTATTATGCAATTGGTGGGGTTTGAACCCTCACCACGTATGTGGTAGAAATGTGTATTACTGGTTCGATTAAGAAGTGATGTGCAATAAGAAATATAATATTAATAGATAAATAATAACAAGGAAAACAACAATAAATTACAATATAATTTTATAATAAGAAAATTTATTTGTATTTATAATGAATTTAGTTTAAATTTATATAAAATAATTGATTAATAAATATTACTAGACATGTTTTTGAATTTGTAATTCTTCTAATTATTGGTAAATTTTTGGATTAGTTGATTTTAAATAAATTGAAGTTATAAAATAAAGAAAAATACTAATGATAAAATAAAATAAATTAAATCATAATAATATGTGGATTATTTTAATATACTAAAATTATAATTTGAGATTTTAGAGTTTATTGATGTGATCCATTAGGTATGTCAAATTAAAACTATTAAAAATAATAATATATTATTTAATATATGATAAAATTGAATTAATTAACTATAAATTGTGTGTAGTTTAGAAGTTGATAATAACGGAAAAGAGAAAGTTAATTATTTTATTTTAGAAGAAAATCAAATTTGATTAAGGAATAAGAAAAGATATTAAAAAAATATTAAAATCAAACATGTAAGAGTTAGGACTTGAACCCTCGTTATCCAATAAAATGGACACTCTCTATTAGAGCTGGCAATTCAGGTTCATGGGTCGGGTTGATCTCAACCCGACACGACCCGAATAATATTAACCCTTAACCCGACACGAACCCGTTTAATTAAACGGGTTGACCTTTTAAAACCCAACACGATACGAATAAATATACGGGTTAGACGGGTTGACACGTAACACGTTTAATAATCTAATCGGGGTTATAATGAATCGAGTTTCAACCGTGTGACCCGTTTAACCCGAACCCGTTTAACACGGATAGTGTTGTATTGATGAGACCAAACCAAACAAAATTACAAATGACTTCCATGTTTTTGTTGAATGATCATACAAAGCATGTATCAACAAGATTTACATGTTATTAACCAAGTATTACACTGTTAAAAAGATAAAAAAAAAGATTGAAGAACAAGATCGACCACAATCCGCCGCCGTGAATTAAAGGAGTCCAGCTCGACCAAGATCCGTCACCGTCTCTCCAAACCGGTGGCACATCAGTTGCTGCAGCTCTCCGGCATCGTCGCAGCACTGTCGCACCAATAACCTAATCCCACCCAGAATTCGTCGATCATCAGTCGCCGCTGCTCCGTCTTAGTTTCGTCGATCATCAGTCGCCGCTGCCCGCCATCGATTTCAGTCACCGCTGGTCATCAGATTTCCACCGTAGATCATCAGTCGCCGCTGATTGAGAGGATATCTGAATTTTAAAATAAAAGAGAGCAGTCGAGCACAGTGAAATGAAGAAAAAAAAAGGAGAAAGAGTGAAAGGGAGAGAGTGAGATATGATTTTGGTGAAGTTAGGGTTAAGGATTTGAGAGTGTTAGTGTGATGGCTGCTGTTGTAACCTAAGAATGCTTTTATATAGTATGCTAAAAGTCATTTATAACCCTTGTAATAAGAACAATTATAAATGTATCTATATGACTAAACGGGTTAAACGGGTCACCCGTGAACCCGTTTAGTCAAACCCGGCACGACCCATATAATAAATGGGTTATACGGGTTGACCCGATTATGACCCGAACCAGTTAAGAAGCCAACCCAACCCGTTTAAGTACATCGGGTTCGTGTCGGATTGGCGGGTTACGGGTCGATTTTGCCGGCTCTACTCTCTATCCATTATATATAAACAAAATAGATTTTCTTAAAAAAATACTGAGGTAGGGCACGAACCTCACATGACCTTAATGTGGGTCAGGCTCTGCTCTCTTGGGGGTCGATGCTTACAAGAGGAGTTGGAGTCTATATGGAAGGGGGCATCTGGTGTCTAATTATGTTATGGAGTTAGGATTTTATTTTGTTTATTTTTATTTTTATTTTTTACAATGGAAGCTTGTATTTCCAATAAAAGATGTTTGATATTAGTAGGAGTGTTGAAAAAGATTAAGAACAAGATTAAGGGGTGTCTTCGATTAAGATTTTAATAGATAATCTTACGGTGTTAGGATTTTATGAATTTATGTGATTTTAAAGATTATTAGGATTATAAGTACTTGACTTTTAGGATTTTAAAAAGAGTTTATGGACTTTATTTATAAACTATTGAGATTATACGGATTTTATTTATAGATTATTAGGATTTATTCATAAGAATATTGTATTAGATATCTATGTTTGATTACACGTTTCTTTTTTTTACATTAAACTATGATTACAATTCTATTTTTCTCGATCTTCTTGAATTCAAGTCCATTCTCTTCGTCTTCCACCTCTTCACCCACACCATCTTCCCCACCGGTCTACCACCCACTCTCTCTTCCCAAGTTCCCACCACCCACTCTTTGATCATCATCTTTCCCACTCACTTTCAATTTTCTAATTAAAAAGCCAAAAAAGGCAACAATATGAAAGCAATAGGCCAAGCAAACAAAGAGAGTAGCAGAGAAAGCAAAACAACGGACTTCAGGCAACGCCAGCAACCACGCTACAACCCAGGTCTTCACTAATTTTTATTTTATTTTTATATATTTTGGTGAAGAGATTTTCAAAAGCATGCTTCACCATAACTAGATCTGGGAGATATTTTTTTTAAAAAAAAAATAGTTGATGGTATATTTGTTATGAAGATTTGATGAGAATTGCAGTGCAGATTTGAGAAGTAGGAAAGTCTAGATTGTATTATGGGAGAGGGCGAGACAATTTTGAGGTCCAACTATTTATAAAAATCACTAACAAAGTTTGAATAATCCATTTTATCATAAAATTCTACAAATCTTGATCCCAATCTAATACCACTAAACAATTTGATGCTTCTTAAAAGTCTGGATCTAAACCACAAGACTTTTAAAAAATCTTAAAAGTCATGATCTAATACCGTAAAACTTTAAAAAAAATCATAAAAGTCCTAATCGAATACCATAAGACTTATCCAACAGGTTAAAAAGTCTCATTCCAAAACCACCAGACTTTTAATTCTAAAAATTGTCTAATATAATCTTGAGACAATACACCCTCTAAGCTTGTTCTTGGGAAGAAAATTGAGTTTTGACAGTGTTAAAGGGTAGGTGAGGCGACTTGTGGAAAGTGGCCTCACAAGTCATTTTTCCCTCTGGAGAAGAACTTTCAGCATCGCGCATCATTACAAAAATGACCCTAACGTCCTCTTAAAAATCTGGAATTGCAATTTATAAAAAGCACTAGAAACTAAACATCCGGGGATTTCCGAAAAGTAGTACCACGAAACCAAGTTCGATCAGAGGTGGGAGATATGACACCCGAAAGTTGAGTGTATTGCATAAGCCATTACCATTTCAGTTCAAATAACCTCTAAAACTATTCAAGTAAACTTAACACCTTATTTATGGTAAATTAACTACACAAAACTCAAAAAATATATTAATGCACAGATAAGCTCGAAGAGGAAATGGTGAGATATATCATCTTTTTAAAGGTCTGTTGTGATGATGTCACCCTTTTAATAACTTAAGTTTAAAAGGCACCTATTATGGTGAACTGCCCAAATTACCCCTAAACTTTAATTTTTAAAAACGCCCATTCTGAACTCGTTGGTATCTCCCCAAAAAAGTTATCTGAAAAACTTGACTCTCTCTTCAGATTCTGCAGTAGAAGGTAACAAATATTTATGATCTTCACTTAAATTTCTTTTATGCATTTCAGATATTTTACATTCATTTATGTGTGGGTTAACAATGTATCCATTCCTCGATATCAATGTATCCATTTTAGATTCTGCACTAGAATGTATGAAAATGGAAAACATCCGTGCTTTTTTCTTGTGTGACCGAGAATATTTAAAGATGAATCGAGCTTTTGTTTAGTTTGAAAAAAACTCCATAATTTGAAAAAAATACTCGATCCCTTAGGAAAAGTTCTCGATCCCTAAGGAAAAGTTCTCGATCCCTGGACAAAAGTTATTGAACCGTTATAAAAGTTCTCGATAATTTGACAAATAATCTCGATCCCTTAAAAAAATTCTCGATCCCTTAAAAACTTTCTGGATCCCTTAGAAATATTCTCGATCTCTTAAAAAAAATTCTCGTTCCCTTATTAAAAGTTCTTAATCCCTTAGAAAAAGTTATTGATCCCTTGTTAAAAGGTCTCGATCCCTTGTTAAAAGTTCTCGATCCCTTGATAAAAGTTCTCGATCCCTTTAAAAAGTTCTCTAATCTTTAGAAATGTTCTCGATCCCTTAGAACAAGTTCTCGTTCCCTTGTTAAAAGTTCTCGATACTTTTAAAAAGTTCTCAAACAGTTAGAAATGTTCTCGATCCTTTAGAAAAAGTTCACGTTCCCTTGTTAAAAGTTCTCGAACCTTTATAAAAAGTTCTCGATAATTTGATAAATATTCTCAATAAAAGTTCTTGAATCGAACCTTTTTAAAAGTTCTCGATTCTTTGTAAATTATTCTCGAACCCTTGAAAAAGTTCTCGATCCCTTATAAAAAGTACTCGATCCATTTTAAATTTTTGTAATTGTTAGTAATTGTTAGTAATTGTAAACATAATTTATTTTATCTGTTAATAATTGTTTGTGATGATGATTTTTACAGGACAATGAATCGGGTTAGATTAGTAATATCTTACAACGGTCGATGAGAGCAATTACCTGATGGAAGTCAGAGGTTTCTTGGTTCCGATAACCAAGGAATGTATGTGTCCAGAAATATGACTTATGATGAGCTGGTGTCGATCGTATAAACTGTTATGAAGTACGATGTGAACAAATACATTGCTGATCTACAATCTATATCAATCGTTTCCGGGACAACATGTCGCACATTTATAAGAAATGACGACGATGTTTTGTTTATGCTAGGGGAAGATAGGGTAATCCCTTAATATGTGTCAGTTTAATTGAGAGGGCTGCAGGAGGTGTCATCGGTGAAGAAATCCCTCCTCATGATAACACCCAACAGTTTCGATCTTCAGGCGGAAGCAACCAGTTGTTCACAGAAAAAAGTGGGATTGACGGTAGGAAAAACCTATGTGGTGTCCCACCGGAAGTAGCCGACCATGGTGATATAGTTGGAGCTCAATTGAACGATGATTTCGGTTGTCAAATTGAAATGAACGCTAGACAGTACAACCACCAATACAATGAGATGTACAATGACATGAACAATGAGCTAAACAATGAACCTCATAACTTACCAATCCATGAGGTGGCTAATGAAATGAATTTGCAAGTACCGAACAACGAGGAAGTTGAAGAACCATTAGAAATGGAAAGACATGCAAGACATGTACACAGATATAGTTCCACTGCAGTAGATATAGCTGGGACATCTGAGGTCTAGCCTGATGTAACTCCAGTTGATTCTGAGAATGCTAGAACGTGGGTTATTCCAGGAGCAGAATCATACTCGTTTGGTATGTGTGGAAGCTGGAATTTGGTAGAAGATGAACCTACCAGTATGATATAAAAAGGTCAATTTTTTCCTACTAAAAAGGATTTGAGGAGATTGACTGGCCATTTTGCACTGCGGCACAACTTTGAGTGGAAGGTGAAAAGGTCAAATAAGACAACATTACATCTGGTTTGTTTGATGGACAACTATACATGGAAGTTAAGAGCGGTTAGGAGAGATGAAGCGTTATACTTTCAAGTACGAAGTTTTATCAACAAACACACTTGTCCGTTGAAGGAGATTCACTATCGCCATCGACAAGCTAGTGCAGTCATAATTGGAGAAGTGGTTGCACCTAGATTGCAGCAACAAGATGGTCGACTAATGCATCCGAATGGCATAATCGCCGACATGAAAACAATGTATGGCATCCAAATAATGTACAGTAAGGCACATCAAGCCCTTGGTTATGCATTGTCACTTACCTATGGAACGCATGAGGAAAGCTTCCAACTACTGCCATCATTCGGTTACGTGTTGGAACAACAAAATCCTGGAATGACTACTGACTTACAATGCGATGAAAATGGTAAATTCCTATACTCTTTTATGTCGTTGGGTGCCTCACTCAGAGGATTCCAGAGGTGTATGCGTCCAGTTATTGCCGTTGATGGTACCCATTTAAAGGGTAGATTCGGGGGAACAATGTTTGTTGCAACTGCACAAGATGGGAATGAACAGGTTTATCCAATTGCTTTTGGGTACGGTGACTCAAAAAAAACGTATCATGGGAGTGGTTTTTGGATTGCTTGAAAGGTGCCCTTGGCCATATAGATGATTTGGTTTTCATTTCTGATCGACATGCAAGCATTGAAGCAAGGATTTCTAAAGTGTTACCTTATGCCACACATACCATATGTTGCTGACACTTTTATGAAAATATTAAGAAAATATATCATAGAAAGGATGTGGCCGCAATAATGGATAAAGCAACCCGAGCGTACACCGAGTTGCAATATAACCGGCACATGAAAGAGTTACGTAACTTACACCTGAATGTATATGAATATGTAACTAATGCCGGTCCACACAAGTGGTCCCGTGTTCACTGCCCTGACAGAAGGTATAGGGTGATGACAACAAATGCTGCAGAATGCATTAACTCATGCCTTAAATTTGCACGGCAACTGCCTATGTTGACTTTGGCAGAGTTTATTAGGAATATGCTACAGCGTTGGTTTCACGATCGTCATAGGGCTGCACAATCCATGCGTCAATAGTTGACCGACGCAGCACATTTTGTGATCCTGAAACGTATTGAAAAGTGAAATTTTATGACCGTTAATCCAGTTGACTGGAATATATTTTCGGTGAAACGGACTGGAAAACAGTGGATCGTTGACTTAGCCCGGAAGATCTGCACATGTAACAAATTCCAAATGGACCTTCTTTCATGTTCTCACGCTCTCGCTGCCGCAAGGTACATCTTACAATTTTGTGTACGGTTAATATTACTTTAACATCATACAATTTTATCATCGTTTTCAATGTTTGTACAGGGATCGAAACATGGATTTCACATCCCACTGTGCGGACTACTACAAGCTACAAACACTTATTGATGAGTACTCGGTTCCTATTATGACGGTTGGACATCCTTCCACTTGGATTTTGCCATCTGACATCGCTGAGAGAGTCGTTTTGAATCCAAGCTCCAGGAGACAAGCAGGCCGCCTGAGGGCTTCACGCCGTATCTCATCTTTGGAGAGAACATGCACACAGAACTGTAGACGATGTCAACAACCAGGTTATAATTCAAGGAGATGTTCTAACCCAGCTTTTACTGATGAAGATCCTAGCATAGTCATTCCTGAGGAATATAGATGCAAGTGTAGTATCTGTCATACTGTTGGTCACAACAGACAGACGTGCCCTACTAGAGACGGTGGGACCGTGGAATGAATTGAGGCGTTATCATGATGACATTTTATAATTTGTTTTCGTATGACTTGTTAAGTAACTGAAATGCAATTGTATTTAAATATGATTTGTATATATACAAATGTAAAAAATTTTATGCAAAAGAATTGGTAAATATACAAAACTGTTGGTATATATACAAAAAAAATTGTAACTATACAAAGTAATTGGAACATATACAAAAGAATTTGGTACGCATACACATGAATTACTACAGAAATCTATACGGGCTTGGAGTTTGCAAATATTTCAACAGTCATCTTCTCCCGAATGATCCCCATATCGTATTCAAACCAATCAAAATCGTTTTTGTTAGCTAGTATGTACTCGATCAATCTCGACGTGTGGGGACCACAGTTACCCCTGTAGTTGGACACATTAACAAGCGTTAATAAAACATTAGGTTTATACTAATACAATCTTAAAGTGACTATTACGTAATGTCTTACGATTGCATCTGTTGGGGGATATGTTTTCCCGACACGATGCTGATATCAAAGGGCTTACTTGTCTTCTCGAATTTCAACAGTCCAACCGCTCGTTTAGTGTGAAACCTGGCCTGATGCAATATCGAGGGAACAAAGTAGTGCAACGACTATGAACATCTTCCCGCATGTGAGGTCCACAGTCACCAGCAGCCAATGTTGGTGCCCAATGTTGCACGGTATCAGTACTTGTAAATGTCAACAACACAGAATTGTAAGGATGTACAAAGACATTTATATATACAATTGCAAACCATGTCAAGTAACACTTACCATGTCAAACTCATGCCACGGATGACATCCATTCGGGGCACCCCCAAGGACCGTCGTAAGGTCGTCATCCTTCCACCAAGACGTCAAAAGATTTCAACGGTTGGGGGTGATCTGCCCGTGAGAATCGGGTTGCATCATTTTCCTGTACTGGTGCTCCAGATAGGACTGTAGAAAACAATAACTCAAATTTAATAATGTTTGCCATACAAACCTAAAAGCTTGCATAATCATTACTAATTCTAGTACTTACAAAAAATTACGAGTCCAATATGTTAACCATCTGACTATACACATTCGGGAAAGCCCGTTCATGCTTCCGAAGAATATGGAGGTACGCGTCCATATGCTGGGAATATAAACACGTTAAGATATGTTAGGATGCTTACACATCTAAAACAAACAGTAAAATCAGGATTTGCGGTTCCACATACCTCATCATCAACATCCATGAAGTTGGTCTGCAACGATGGAACCATGCAGCATCAACAAGTTCTAGCAAATCGACATCACGTCTGCATTAATGTTCCATCAGCTACACATTTATACAATGCATTACAAGAAAAACAAAAACCTAAATGACAATGAATTTTACTTACAATTCCTCGTTTACGTTCTTCTTGAAGGCTCGATATGCCTTCAACTGAGTATCGTCCAGCAGTCCCTTGGGATTAAATACGTGGTCAGGTCCCTCTACCATTACCCTCGCCCTATTAGGTAAGCACAGATCTGTGTACGGGCTAACCAACTGCCAACCGTGCTTCAGTACACGTATGTATTATTGAACTCCGCCCGATAGGGTGTGCTCAGATGAGGATGAGGATGAGGGAGGGGGAGCCTGCTGCTAAAGGGGAGGTGGAGGGGGAGCCTATTGCTCGGTAGTAGGTGGAGGGGGAGGGGGAGCCTGCTGCTCGGTCGGAGGTGGAGGTGGAGGTGGAGGTGGAGGGGGAGGGGGAGGGGGAGCCTGTTGCTTGGACGGATGTGGAGAGGGAGGTAGAGCCTGTTGCTCAAACATCGGTGGCGGGAGAGCCTGCTACTCTGACGTCGGTGGAGCCTGCTGCTAGCTTAGAGGTGACGAGGGAGCCTGCGGATCTCTTTGTGCGGGAGGGGGGCTGGCTGCTCGCTCAGAGGGGGATGAGGAGGGGGAGGGGGAGGGGGAGGGGGAGATTGAGCCTCACTATCCAGAAATGCCTCTCCGGTACGTGAATCCTCTGTATGGGTCCTACAGCCTTGAAGGCCCCTGATCAATGCAAGCAACTCTCTATGTTGTTACTGTCGATCCTCATCGCTCTTCCGAAACAAATCGAGCAACTCTCGGTGCTGTTGTTATCGATCCTCCTCACTTTTCCGGAGGGCTTCACTCAACTTCTTCAAGTTATGTTCTAAATGGGCCTGAAATCATGCAACTTTGTTAATACGAAAACAATTTACAACACCTGTTAATAAAAAGAAAACTACCATCTCCACTTACCTCCCCATCAAGTCGAACGCCTGCACGGGAATCCCCTGTAGCGAAACCAGTTTCTGGGATGGTAAACCGAACCTACTTCACTCACCGGTGAGACGGCTCAGATTCGCCAGTGTCCATGCCTCTGAATTCTGGACCTGTAGGGTCTGAAGCCTCAGTCTCTGAACACCTCCCACCCTCACCCTCCTTCTCGAGACGAACTGCACTTGTAGTCTGCTCAGGGATAGTAGGAAGGTGAACTCTGTCGTCCTGTACATACGGGCTCCCCCCATCACTTAGGCCTGTAAAGTACGGGGCCACCGCCTCAGCTACTGTGGGTACGATTTCCGTCCTCGTCGACATCTGAAAGCGCATTTAGATGAATGTCATTGTTACTTATCGTAAGTAAAAAAAATTACTTAACAAAAAAATAAATTACCCTAGCACTAAAAATCTTCTCCAGCTTCTTTCCTCTAGGTTGTTTGGTCAATTCTCACTTCAACAACCGAGGGGAAAGGTCTGTAACCATTTGAGTCCCGAAAATGACACCCAGTCGGGGGATCACCTCAAAAGCAAAATTAGCATCAAAGATACGTACAGTTATAATCCAAAACAATTTTTGAGTCAAAATTAAATGTACATGTTGGAAATCAAATTTCTTACCAAAAGGGCGTGTGATAGACCGTAAATGTTATACCCCTCCACGGAATGTCCAACATCGCCCTATGATTGTTACTGTCTCTCCTCACGACGTCGCGGTAAGGCATGCTTGTATGAAAATATAGAATGCATATAGACGTGTGCACCCCACGGGAACGCATCGAAGGCATTGAGGTCCTCTACCAACCAAAACTGCCAAACTGGAATCTTCAATCTCTCATCCACCCCCATCAGTATCCAGTTCAACATGTAAATGAGGCACAACTTCACAACATCGTACGCCTGTTGAAACTCTCCCTGGGTAAGAACAACCCTCAAGGCATCCAACGATACCTCATCTTGTCCAGGAAAGTACCGTTGATGTATGTCATTCTCAACTGCAATATACATACTCGTGTCCGGTATGACTCCAAAACGTAATCCGGTGATGAGGCTAAATTCCACCTTCGAAAACCTCACCACATGGTTCCCTAACAAGAACCACATCTCATCTGTCGGCCTATCATGGTTCAACTCCCACAAACGCAGCTGATGAATAACACCACCCGAAAAATTCATCTCCCGGTGCATCGACATGAAATGCCTGAAACACGAGGCCATGAACCGACCCCGATCCTCAACAACAAACTCTTTAGGGACCCGATTAAGTGCATCGTCTATACGGGCGAGGCTTCAAAATGGTCGTGTCGGGTCAATTTTCCCTTGAACCAATCTCCCTTTGCAGTTTTAAGCAATTCCTTCATACTGCTCGTCATCTGCAATGTCAAAGAAACAGTACATCAGTAAACTGCACAAAAACTAGAAAATATTCTCGATCGTTTGAAACAAATTCTCGGTACTTTTAAAATATTCTCGATCATTTGAAAAAGTTCTCGATTTGTCTAACAAGTTCTCGATCCTTTGCAAATAGGCTCGATCCTTTGAAATTAGTCTCGATTCTTTGTAAAACCTCTCGATTAATTGAAAAATATTCTCGATCATTTGAAAAAGTTCTCGACCGTTTGAAAAAAATTCTCGATCGTTATGAAACTATTCTCGATCTTTTGAAAATACTCTCGATCTTTTGAAAATACTCTCGATCCTTTGAAAAACCTCTTGATTCTTTGAAAATGTTATCGATAAATTTAAAAAATCTCGACCCTTTTAAAATATTCTTGAACCTTTGAAGAACCTTTGAAAAACCTCTCGATCCTTTAAAAAACCTTTCGATTCTTTAAAAAATCTTCTCGATCATTTTATAAAATCTGGACCCTTTGAAAAACATTCTTGATCGTTTGAAAACATTCTCGATCCTTTGAAAATAGTCTCGATACTTTGACAAACATCTCGATTCTTTAAAAAATATTCTCGATTAGATGACAAATCTTCTCGATTCGATCATTTTAAAAATTCTCGATACTTTGAAAAACATTCTCGATCGTTATCAAAATTTTCTCGATCGTTTTTAAAAATTCTCGATCCTTTCAAAATTGTCTGGATCCTTTGAAAAACCTCTCGATTCTTTGAAAAATATTCTCGATCATTTAACAAAAGCTCGATCACTTTGAAAAACATTCTCGATCACTTTCAAAAACCTCTCGAATCTTTCTAAAAAATTTCCTCGATCTCGCTTGAAATATTCTCGATTTATTTCTATTTAAAAGCAAAAATTTCTCGATACCAGAATATTCAACCTCATTTCAAACCCAAACCAAAACCACAACCAGTCTCAACCCTAATCTACAAGTTCAATTAACAGAACAACTCTAATATGCAATAATAAGTTATGAACAACATATCGATAAATAAAACAAACTGAACTTACCTCTTTCATCGCTGCGAAATGTACTGTATTGTCGTTCCGGTCAATATACTGTCGATTTGATCTCCGTTGATTTCGTTGTCGTCGTTTTCTTTCTCGGTTTCTTTCTCACTGTTGCTTTTCTCAGACTCACAAAAAGATAACTTTTCTCTCTTTTTCAATTTTATGAGGGTATTCTCGTCTCTTTAGTTTAAATGGTGCCTTTTAAACTTACATTACTAAACCGGTGACATTTGCACAACACCCCTCTCAAATAGTACCATTTATTTATCGACCCCTAAGCTAAAAAACGAGTACAAAAATGATAGGAATTTGGGACCTAGGTGTAAATATGGTCCGATCAATAACTTGGGGTTTCAGACTTTCTTTTGGACCTGCTTGACAACTCCACATTGGATGCTCCTGCAAAAATATCCCTCACAAAAGATGATTCCAACGATATACTATTTTCCCAAATCCGATATTGTTTGCCCCTTTTATGGACTTCCACTAGTTTCCTACATCTAATTTGACTCGAAAATTTGACACAATAACACTAACCCAGATTACTGCTTTAATGCTGTTCTTGGTTAGCGAAAAATCAATCAGGGTCACCATGCATCATGCTAGAGTCTCAAAATACATCTGACATAGTGGGGTATGGCGAAAATGAGAATGATCACTTTGTCGAACCCTGATACACACTCAGACGAACCTTGACACAGCGACCGGCAGTTAACCAAGTATGGACCGCCAGGAAGGGGCCATCATTCCCTAATCTTCGTTAGAAAATGGTCCTCTCGAATCCTCGATCTGAAATTTTTGGCACTGTTGAGGTTGATCTGCAAATTGTAACACTGTTGGGCTGATCCACAATTTCTGTTGTCTCTAAGGCTGATTGTTAATGGGTTTCAATGGTTCTCTTGGTTTTAATAATTATTTTTCGAGCTATAATGATTATCAACCAAGACTTCGATTTTTTTCTGGACATTTGAAAACTAAAGAATTTATTAATTGGTTGGAAGAAGTTGAAGAATATTTTGCATATCAGAAAACTGAAGAAAGTCCGAAAGTTTTATTGGTAGAAATTTATTTGAAAAACGATGCATTAATTTGGTAGGAAGACTTTTAAAAGGATCGGATAAGATTTGGAATGGATACGATCCATTCATGGCCTATGATGAAACATGTAATGCGGGAGAAATATCTTTCAAATGATTTTTTTTGAAGGTTTTTGTCATGTAGAAGATGCGGTTGAAGATATTTCATATGAAGTGAAAATTGTCGAAGTAATTGAAGAAGAGTCTTGGATCTTAGAAGTTGAAGACTGCGATCCAAGCATTGATATTGATTGCACTTTAGATGTGGTTGAAACAAAACTGGAAACTAAATCAATTTCTATTGATAAAGTTTCCAAGGGTGATAACTTATTTGAAAATTCACACAATTTTTATTGGGGTAATTTGAAGATTATTTTTCTTGATTTGGATTTTGAAGATCCAACATTGTTCTTGCCGTCTGAAGTATATTTGTTCAAGCCAGTGATCGACAAGATGGTACATTTGAAGTATTATTCACCGAAACAAAACCTTGCCAAACTCGAGGACGAGTTTATTTTAAGAGGAGGAGAATACTTCGTGGAATGGGAAGAGCTAGCAAAAAGGAATCGCTATTGTCCAAACCTCTACAGGTGTCCAGTGGTCCAAGCCGCAACCAATAGGCATCGCCAGTGGCGAATAGCTTGGACATCTTCTGCATTCCCTTAGACGATTGTTGTGGTGCCGTTGTGGATTTGGGATGAACTACGAAGAGATTTTTCGGTTGGCGTTTACCACTCCCACAAGATAAATATGGGTTCTTCTTTGTTTACCTGTCTTTCCGTGTGTTTCAATTGAACTCGAGGACGCGTTCTTTTTAAGAATGGGTGATTGATGTAGAACAAAGATGAAGGAATCGTGGTCCATGACGAAAAGTTTCTTTATTTTATTATTTTGTTAATTTGGGTATTTTTTCTTTAGTAAGTTTATTTATTTTAGTTTGATTAGGAATTAAATTTAGGTTTTGAAAATAAATCAAACTTACCTTTTGGGTAAGATTTAATCTTTGATTTCTAGTCAAGTTAGGAGTCATGAATCCTAGAAGATTTTGATTAGTTTTGATCTTTTCTTGTTTTAGTCTCTTTTTAGGAATGTCGTATTCGAGTCTTATTAGGATTAGTTTATTATAAATAGTCTTATTATTTCCAATTATTGTAACTTTTAAACCTTTGATTGATTTTAATAAAATTGTTCCTTTGGAACATTTATTTGTCGTGGATTCGACATGCTCTTTGAGGATTCGAGAGCACCATTTTCTAACGAAGATTAGGGAATGATGGCCTCTGTATAGCGGTCCATGCTTGGGTAACTACCGGTCGCTGCGTCAAGGTTCGTCTGAGTGTGTCTCAGGGTTCGACGAAGTGATTATTCTTATTTTTACCATACCCCGCTGCGTCAATTGGTATCAGAGCGACCGAGTCTGCCTCTGTGCTAGGCTCAGTGTCCACGGACCATAACCAACTACCTTCCTAAACACCATATATTCACCCTCCAGCGAAAATAAGAATGATCACTTTGTCGAACCCTGAGACACACTCAGACAAACCTTGACACAGCGACCGGTAGTTACCCAAGCATGGACCGCCAGGCAGGGGCCATCATTCCCTAATCTTCATTAGAAAATGGTGCTCTCGAATCCTCAAAGAGCATGTCGAATCCACGACAAATAAATGTTTCAAAAGAACAATTTTATTAAAATCAATCAAAGGTTTAAAAGTTACAATAATTGGAAATAATAAGACTATTTATAATAAACTAATCCTAATAAGACTCGAATACGACATTCCTAAAAAGAGACTAAAACAAGAAAAGATCAAAACTAATCAAAATCTTCTAGGATGCATGACTCCTAACTTGACTAAAAAACAAAGATCAAATCTTACCCAAAAGGTAAGTTTGATTTATTTTCAAAACCTAATTTTAATTCCTAATCAAACTAAAATAAATAAACTTACTAAACAAAAATACCCAAATTAACAAAATAATAAAATAAAGAAACTTTTCGACATGGGCCACGATTCCTTCATCTTTGTTCTACATTAGTCACCCATTCTTAAAAAGAACTCGTCCTCGAGTTCAGTTGAAACATACGGAAAGATAGGTAAACAAAAAAGAACCCATATTTGTCTTGTGGGAGTGGTAAACGCCAACCGAAAAATCTCTTTGTAGTTCATCCCAAATCCACAACGGCACCACAACAATCATTCAAGGGAATGCAGAAGATGTCCAAGCTATTCACCACTGGCGATGCCTATTGGTTGCGGCTTGGACAACTGGACACCTGTAGAGGTTTGGACAATAGCGATTCCTTGTTGCTAGCTCTTCCCATCCCACATAGTATTCTCCTCCTCTTAAAATAAACTTGTCCTCGAGTTTGGCAAGGTTTTGTTTCGGTGAATAATACTTCAAATGTACCATATTGTTGATCACTGGCTTGAACAAATAAACTTCAGACGGCAAGAACAATGTTGGATCTTCAAAATCCAAATCAAGAAAAATAATCTTCAAATTACCCCAATAAAAATTATGTGAATTTTCAAATAAGTTATCACCCTTAGAAACTTTATCAATAGAAATTGACTTAGCTTCCAGTTTTGTTTCAACCACATCTAAAGTGCAATCAATATCAATGCTTGGATCACAGTCTTCAACTTCTAAGATCCAAGACTTATCTTCAATTACTTCGATAATTTTCACTTCATATGAAATATCTTCAACCGTATCTTCTACATGACAAAAACCTTCAAAATAATCAATTGAAAGATATTCCTCCCGCATTACATGTTTCATCACAGGCCATGAATGGATCTTATCCATTCCAAATCTTGTCCGATCCTTTTAAAAGTCTTCCCACCAAATTAATGCATCGTTTTTCAAATAAATTTCTACCAATAAAACTTTCAGACTTTCTTCAGTTTTCTGATATGCAAAATATTCTTCAACTTATTCCAACCAATTAATAAATTCTTTAGTTTTCAAATGTCCAGAAAAAAATCGAAGTCTTGGTTGATAATCATTATAGCTCGAAAATTAATTATCAGAACCAAGAGAACCATTGAAACCCATTGAGAACCGAAATCAGAGTCCGAAAAAAAAAACTTACCAAAATTTGAACTCTGAGAACTGCTTACGAAAAAATAATTCACTCGCGGCTTCAGGTGTGTGTGATGGTGAATGCAATCTGAAATATCTGGAACTTGTGAGACCGATCTGAAATTTCTGGCACTGTTTAGGTTGATCTGCAAATTGTAACACTGTTGGGCTGATCCATAATTTCCTGTTGTCTCTGAGGCTGATTGTTAATTCTCGGAACTATCACACAAACGCTCTCATTCTTTTTTCTTTTTCTCTTTTCAATTTCGTTTCTCTACTTTTTTTTTCTTTTTCTTTTTTTATGGGGGGATATGGAGGGTGAATATATTGTGTTTAGGAAGGTAGTTGGTTGTGGTCCGTGGACACAAAGCCTAGCACAGAGGTAGACTCGGTCGCTCTGATACCAATTGACGCAACGGGGTATGACGAAAATAAGAATGATCACTTTGTCGAACCCTGAGACACACTCAGACGAACCTTGACACAGCGACTGGTAGTTACCCAAGCATGGACCGCCAGACAGGGGCCATCATTCCCTAATCTTTGTTAGAAAATGGTGCTCTCGAATCCTCAAAGAGCATGTCGAATCCACGACAAATAAATGTTCTAAAGGAACAATTTTATTAAAATCAATCAAAGGTTTAAAAGTTACAATAATTGGAAATAATAAGACTATTTATAATAAACTAATCCTAATAAGACTCGAAAACGACATTCCTAAAAAGAGACTAAAACAAGAAAAGATCAAAACTAATCAAAATCTTCTAGGATTCATGACTCCTAACTTGACTAGAAAACAAAAATCAAATCTTACCCAAAAGGTAAGTTTGATTTATTTTCAAAACCTAAATTTAATTCTTAATCAAACTAAAATAAATAAACTTACTAAACAAAAAATACCCAAATTAACAAAATAATAAAATAAAGAAACTTTTCGACATGAGCCACGATTCCTTCATCTTTGTTCTACATCAACATCAACCAAATCTTCATCTGCTTCTCGTTGGTTAGTTTTTACTGTTCCAATTCTCTCTTTATGCGGATGTTTTCAAGTATTCTATATCTTGCTCCCATTACAGCTTCTCAACTTTCGACTTCCTTCTGCTAATCATTAAAATCACTCCATTAGAAAGGTACAAATTAGCAATTGAAGAACATGAAGTTATCTGTAAGACTTCCATGATGTTTTCCAATGGACGCTCTCACAGTTCTACCGCAGGTTAATTAAAAAAATTTCTTAGTAATATTGACTAGTGATTCTTGGTTGGAATATATTGTTTTGATGAGATTGGGCATCTCTCTTCCTTGATAGATCTAAATGATTGGATTCGGCTTGTACTTAATAGGTCGACTGTGCAAATTTTCCTTAACTGTGTACAATAAATTGCCATAATGTGCAAAGTCAATATCTGTAAAATTATAAGTTGAGTTTGGAGGAAATAAGTAAGGGATTATTTATGCCATGAATTTTCAGGACCTCTTCGTCTATTTCTGCCAAAGAAATTAACTACAATGTTAAGTGCACGTTTGATGGAACCAAATATAAAATTTGATTTGCTTCAAGCGAAATCATAACCTCCCAAATGTTGGCACCGATAAACATAGAACTGATAGAAATTACCACATAGGTGTTATTATTGATAGCAAGTTGTATTTAAACAAGATGATAATATCCGATAATTCGAACTTTACCAAGCACAATCAAACAGTTCAGATGTCAAAATACAATCAGATGCAAGACACAGAGGAAAATGGTAGAAAAACACGAACAAACCAGATCTTAATAAAAGCTAAATTACAACAACAGAAAGTTCAAAATCCACCATCATTATTGAAAAAAAAGAAGAAGCAAGTCACAGAAAGAAACAGAGCCTGGGTCAAAGAAATTACATTGTCTCATTTGACGTCAAGAAAAGGACGATTAGGAATGGGAACCAACATCAAGTCATTTTTCCTTCTTAGAGTGAGACCGAAAATCGCGGTCATGTCCAGATCTTCTACTGTCATACCACTGGGAGGCTTCCAATCAAAATGGTACAACAATTGTGCGAGTGGAAGTTCGACAATTGGTATTCCAAAATGTATTCCTGGACATATCCTTCTTCCAGCGCCAAATGGCATGTACGAAAAATTTGTCCCCTTATAATCGGGAGGATTCTCAAGAAACCTCTCTGGAATAAATTTATCGGGTTCAGTCCAATACTCGGGATCTCTTCCGATTGCCCAATTGTTCACTATGGTTCTCGTCTTGGCAGGTATCTCATATCTGTAAATCTGACAACTTTCTGTGTTTTCTCTTGGAACTAAAGGTGCAGTAGGGTGTAGCCTCAGGGTTTCTGAGAATACTGCTTTCAGGAATTTCAATTCATGTAAGCCAGACTCATCAACTTTGCCTTTTACATCAAAAACCCGCCTTACCTCAGCCTGTGCCTCCTTCAACGCCCCTGGATTTTTCAGCAGTTCTGACATTGCCCACTCTAGGGTCATGGATGATGCGTCACCCCCAGCAGTAAAAAGATCCTGAAAACATTAAAACCCCACTAGTTACAAATTCGCTAAAAGACAACATTTCGGTAAGTGTATTTTTATCTTCTAACAATTAATTTGTATCAATAAAAATATTTTTGTTCTGAAATTGTTTTCTACTACAGAGAATTGAAAATCAGCAAACTAACCGCAATGACTGCTTTGATGCTCTCGTTTGTTAGGGGGAATTCGAGATCACCATCTTGCTGGAGTCTCAGAAGTACATCAACTAAATCTTCCACCGCTTCTCCTTGACCTGTCAGCTTTCTCTCTCTATGCTCATCTAGAATGTTTTCAAGTATTCTATCTTGCTCCCGGTGCAGCTTCACCAATTTCGACTTCAATCCGCTAATCGCATCAAGAATTCCAATAGAAGGGAATATATCACCAATTGAAAAACCTGAATCTATCCGTAACATTTCCATGACAATTGATGTGAATTTTCGCTGATCTTTGCATTTATTTCCAAAGGCTGCCCTCGCAGTTATACCATAGGTTAATGCAAAGATTTTCTCAGTAAGATTGACCGGCATTCCTCCTTCATTCGAATATATTGTTTTGACGAGATTGGCCGTCTCCTCATCCCTGATTGAACTGAATGATTTGACTCGGCTTGCACTTAATAGCTCTGCATTGCAAATTTTCCGTAATTGTCTCCAATAACTGCCGTATGGTGCAAAAGCAATATTTTTATATTCGTAAGTTCTGATTTTGGCATAATAAAGTGCTGGCCTATTAGAAAAGTTGATGCCATGAGTTTTCAGAACCTCTTCAGCTATCTCCGCCGAAGAAACTACAACGAATGAAGCTTCACCGAGCTGCACGTGCATCAAGGGTCCATATATCTTCGCCCAGTCTTGGAGGCGTTGATGGGGTGGTGAACCAACCAGCTGGTGGATGTTTCCAATCAGAGGGAGTCTCCATGGCCCTGGAGGCATCTTTGTGCTTGAGTTCTTGGCTGTTGCTAGATGTACTATTTTGACTGCCATGAACAAGAAAACAAGGAAGCCATAGATGAAGGTTAAAGAAGGAAATTGAAGCTCCATTTGTTTCAGAGAAAAAAAATTAATGAGAACAAAGTGTATGCCAAAGTGGTTTATAGGTCCAGCCGGCCTTGCCTGTGGTTTTTTTTTCCTGATTTAGGATTTTTTATGTATATTTTATGTTGTGTGATTGTTTATTTGTCGCTCATTTTACTTTTCTTTCATAGACGTTAATTGCTATGAATTATGGATGAATATTAGACATGTCATTTTGCATTCGTTGATTGAAATTCCCAACAATGTTGTTGCCAGTCACCGATGACAGAGCACTTTGTTCATGGGATGGGTAAATCACCGATAAAAATTTTGATTTGGAAGATTATATTTATAGTTGTAATTTAAAAAAAAAAATTGATATCAAGATCGAATGAGAGGTCACCAGACCTGTTAGCTCAAACGTATAATTACTTCCACATCACATTGAGGAGAAGCCTCGTATTGTTGTTTGAGATATTATATATCTCTAATTATTTATTTATGGATAAGTAAATATTGCTAACAATAATTAATTGAAGGTTTAACTACACTCTTATTTTTTATTTTTTTGAAAGGCTCTTATTTTATTTATATTCCATATTTCCATTACTATAATGTGGCCATTAAAATTATTGCATCAACTACCATTCATTATTGTGATCATGTGGATAATTTGGATAAGAAAATATTGTAAACAATTTGAAATCGAAGGTTAAACTACTCTCTTATTATATATTTTTTTTAAAGACTTATTTTATTTGTATTCCATACTTCCATTACTATAACGTGGGCATTAAAAATATTGTAACTGCCATTGATTATTGTGATCTTGTGAATAACTCATGGACAATAATTGAAGGTTTAACTACTCTTTTATTTTATTTATATTCCATATTTCCATGACTATAATATGGGCATTAAAAATACTGTAACGATTACGATTCATTATTGTGATCTTGTGAATAATTCATTTAAACCAAACTTGAAAAAATAAAATTATTGAAAAAAGAATAATTTATTATTGTTGAGCTCCACTTGTGTGTGTGGGAGATCTTGGTATAATTGGATTTAGGCTAAAGAACTATTTAGACACCTAAGTAGGGCCACGGGGTCCAAACCCATGCATGAGTGGTCCAAATCCATGTACTTACATGATGAAAACTGCCTAAGCAGTTGAGAACACATGTAACGTGTTCTGATAATGTCTGGCAGAGATAGTGTAAAGAGAAAAAGGAGTGCAATAAATAAAACAGAGTGTGAATGTGAAGCACTATGTGGTCTTGCGTCTAACAGAGAGCAAAATTGATAAAAACTGATAGATGTGGAAAAAATCAAGAGAATTTTCTCTCATCTTTGTTAGAGTGTGGGTACTTATATCTTGATCAGAGAGTACTTTCCGATTGTATGATCGTCATCCGACCTCCGGTGATATGATCCTTGTTCGATCCAGCTTCCACTGTAGAATTCGGATTTTCGTATGGTTAACAATAATAATTTGAATTCACTTTGTTTATATAAGAATTTATCTTCAAACATTAATTTTATAATCCATCCCATAGTTTATTTAGTAACATAAACTAGTACAAACAGGCCAAAGATTGATTTTTAACTTTATATTCTCATGCACATCACCTCTGTGCACATGTGGTTATGCACCTCACTTCCACATTAGTGGTGAGGGGATCAAATCCGTCATACACGTTTTAGATGTACGTGTAGGGATTTTTCTCCTCAGTATGTGAGGTAGTTATCTTCAGTTATATGAGCAAATATTTAGGTTACATATATACTATTTGTAAGAATAGTCGTGGGGGCTCATTGGGGCAAGGGAAAGTCCCACCACCCCATTTCTAAAACCTCCCCTCGCCCCCGCCCCCAAACCCCTTTTGGGGGAAGTGGGGATTGGGGTGTTTAGGGGGATGGGTGACTCAGCCAAAGGCCCAAAGCAGAATAGAATCATGTTTTACGAATGGAAGTGAAGGTAAACACGCAGAGAAAGGCCAATGAAGTAGCGAGTAGGAAGAGGCTGTATTGGAATTTAGAGGAGGAGATAACCAAGGTTATAGACAAAGGGGTGACCTTTGGCAATGTGTTCAACTCAGATGAAAACAAATTGGTCCAAGTGTGGGAAAGAAAAGAAGTGGGGAGGCTTTCATTATTAAAAGAGAAGATGTTGAAACAGAGGGACAAGCAGGGGAAGTAATGGTCCCAGGGTGGAATTAGAAGAGGAAGTAGCCAAAGTGATTGAGGTAGGGGCGGCTTCGGGATTTGATTTCAACAGCAAAGAGGAGGAGATAGGGCTCATGATTGCTCGAAGAGAAAATGAAGACGAGGAAAGATTGGCTGCTGAATATGGCAGTTAAGTTTTCTTTCCTTTATTGTTTAGTTTGGGCTGTTGTGCTTTTTAATGTTAGCGCTTGCTTGGAATGTTAGTATTCTTGGTAAGGGTGAGGAAAAAAGGATGGTTAGGAAGTCTGGTTAATTAAAAAAATTTCTTAGTAAGATTGACTAGTGATTCTTGGTTGGAATATATTGTTATGATGAGATTGGGCATCTCTCCTCTTCCTTGATAGATCTATGATATGTACCAAATAAATGGTGTACAACATGCACGCAACCATGCATGCAAAAGAAAGCCTTTTTGAAGAGTTTGAATTCGTTTAGGTTAGTGGAATAAATTAGTTGGGAGGATGAGGCAGCAGGATGCTATCTCTCTTTAGGTGATTACATTTTAACTTTCGTATTTATCTTTTTAGTTGATTTGTTATTCACAACCTATATATGGGTTCTGTTGATTAATAAAGAGCATGGAATATTTAACTTAAAATCTCCTCTAAATCTGCTTCTTCCTTCTCTTCCCAAAATTCATTCAAATTAGTGGTATCCGAGCCAAGTTTGGTTCATAGATGCCGAGTTTCGTAACGAAATTTACAAAATTTTAGCTCTTCATGAGTCCAAATTTGACCAAATACATTATACCCTCAAAACTATCATGATAGAACTCCAAGCCATGCACCTCTCTCGCAGCACATCTGAAACCAGAATCAACCCATTCGCTCTTGGAGATTCCACACATCCCCCTAACCAGTCCAACACTTTCAACTCCACCACCGCTGTTTCGCTTTGTTCTCCACCTGACCAAAAACCGATCCCGTGTTCTAATACTACACATTTGTTTCGTCAGATTACAGGCCAAGAGGCTTGTGAAAGGAGCGAAAAAGGTGTACCATATTTTTGTGCCACACCCGAGGAATTGCCTAGCCAGTCAGCGTTCACAAAACCGATTCCAGAAATTTTCTTTCATGTTATGGCCGGAACCAACTATCCTTGGACCATTCGAATTGTTGACAAATTGAAGAACAAAGGAAGGTATAACTCAAAAGGGAATACATCGGCCCAAGTCGGAAATTATGGTGAAATGGGATGGGGTGCTGTAGGAAGATGCAATATTGGAAAACGAGTGGCGTATCACACAAACTTATCTCGACTATATCCTTGCGGACAAGGATAATTTGAGAGGGTGTAATGATTTGTACCAAATAAATGGTGCACAACATGCACGCAACCATGCATGCAAAAGGACACCTTTTTGAAGAGTTTGTATTCGATTAGGATTAGTTAGTGGAATAAATTAGTTAGGAGGATGAGGCAGTCATCAGGATGTTCTCTCTCTTTAGGTGATTACATTTTATCTTTTAACTTTCGTATTTATCTTTTTAATTGATATCTTTTTAATTGATTTGTTATTCACAGCCTATATATGAGTTGAGTTGATTAATATTAACTTAAATATCCTCTAACTATGCTTCTTCCTTCTCTTCTCGAAATTAATTCACATCAGTCTAAATGATTGGATTCGGCTTGTACTTAATAGCTCTACTGTGCAAATTTTCCGTAACTGTACAATAAATTGCCATAATGTGCAAAGCAAATATCAGTAAAATTATAATTTGTGAGTTAGGATGAAAGAAGTAAGAGCAATTTTATGCCACGAGTTTTCAGGAACTCTTCGGCTATTTCTGCCAAGGAAACTTCAATGTTATGTGCACATATGATGGAACCAAATATAAGACTTGATTTGCTTCGAGGGAAACCAGAACCTCCCAAATGTTAGCACCGATTAACATAGAACCGATATAAATTACCACATAGGTGTTATTATTGATAGCAAATTGTATTTAAACAAGATCGTAACATACAATGATTGGAACTTCACCAAGCACAATCAATCAGTTCAGATGTAAAAATACAATCAGATGCAAGACACAGAGGAAAATGTTAGAAAAACAAGAACAAGTCAGATCATAATAAAAGCTTAAACACAACAAAATCAAGTTCAAAATCCGCCATCACCACTGAATAAAAAAACAAGAAGTTACAGAAAGAAACAGAGCCTCGGTCGAGAAATTACATGGTCTCATTTGATGTCAAAGAAAGGATGAATAGGAATGGGAATCAACGTCAAGTCATTTTTCCTTCTTAGAGTGAGACCAAAATCCTCGGTCCCAGATCTTCTTCTTTCATACCATTGGGAAGCTTCCAATCAAAATGGTACAACATTTGTGCGAGTGGACATTCGATATTTGGTATTGCAAATTGTATGCCTGGACATATCCTTCTTCCAGTGCCGAATGGGATGAACGAAAAATTTGTCCCCTTATAATCGGGAGGACTCTCAAGAAAGCTCTCTGTAATAAATTTCTCAGCTTCAGTCCAATACTTGGGATCTCTTCCGATTGCCCAAGTGTTCACTATGGTTCGGGTATTGGTAGGTATCTCATATCCGTTAATCTGACAACTATCTGAGTTTTCTCTTGGACCTAAAGATGCAGCAGGGTGTAGCCTCAGGGTTTCTATGATTACTGCTTTCAGGAATTTCAATTCATGTATGCCAGTCTCATCAACTTTGCCTTTTACATCAAACACCCGCCTTGCCTCAGCTTGTGCATCCATAATCACCCTTGGATTTTTCAGCATTTCTACAGTCGTTGATGATGATTCACTCGCAGCAGTAAAAATATCCTGAAAACAATTAACACCCACTAGTAACAAATTCGCTAAACGACAACATTTCGGTAAGTGTATATTTATCTTCTAAGATTGACCGGTAATCCTCCTTCATTTGAATATATTGTTTTGATGAGATTGGACCTCTCGTCATCCCCTATTGATCTGCATGATTTGACTAGGCTTGTACTTAATAGCTCTGCTGTGCAAATTTTGTAAGCATTATATGTATAAACATAATTAAATCTCGTATTGTTTGCATAAATATGAATAAACGTATATCTGAAAACGTAACGGAAACAATCAAATTCGTAGAGTCTTAATCTCGAATCCATAATAACGCAATAACCTGAAAATAAAACAAGAAAAATAATTAAAACAATAGAGAGTCTTTTACTCTCTTCTCACCTTCCTCATATTGTCTAATGGGAAGACAATTTTGTAAAACGTTCATTGTGAGTGAGAGTAGGGACTCCCTATATATAGTATAACTTTCTAGAATCCTAACCCATAAAAGATTCTCAAAACCCTAATAAGATGACTAGTCCTAATAGGAATACTAGGCCCACACATATACAACAACTCATACCATATCTTACATATATTTAATGTAGCTAAGGTGCACCGAGCCCAACAAATATTGATCACATTAATAACGGGCTTTATCCGGTCAACTCTTACTTACTTAAACATTCTAATCAATTCGGTTTTTCATAAACTCAAAAATAATGTCATATGTTACTCACAATTTTATAAAAATCTTACATTCTCCCACTTGAGCTACATAGACATTATTATTTTAGATTTGAAAATTCCTTTTAGAAAAAGACTCTCATAATTGACAAACAATTATATGTGGCCACAAAGAATGTTCAAGAGAGTAACATCTTCCTTCCCCTTAGTCCAATAGAACCTTAAGTATTCAACTACAAAGATCATTACATATTTAATCGACATAATACCATATGTAATCAAAATACCCTTAGCTCTACCTACCCGTGTAAAATGGTATGTATGTGTGGTATGGAAATTACATGCAAATGTGATCATCATGGCTATTTTCATATAGGTCTAACTTCGCATGATACGAAGCAGCTTAATACGAGCAAACTTAATGTCCTAAGCATTTTAAACTCATTGGCCAAACACTTTGACCATGAGTTCAACCTCCCTTAAGACGGGTAAATCTTTTTGTCTTAAGTAATATTCACTCATCGTCATCGGTGAAAACTTTATACCTTATGAGTGAATTGTCCCCTCAAGCTAAAAGCTTGAGATTTCTTGTCATAACCAACCATCCGTGTGCACACAATAACAAATATGGCAAATATCTTAACATGTATATACAATATATTCTCCAGAATATGAAACAAACATGCATAGAATAAATGCAGTTAATCTAATTAAAGACAACTTCCACTAACCAAACACATCAAAAATATCAATCCAAAGCAGGATACAGCATGTTCTTCAAAACCTCCGGAGTCAAATATATTTGTTTAATGTATCAAGAGTTATTTTACATGTGGCTATTAGAAACTTACAACTCTTAAATCTACTCTCACCACAATATCTGTATGATTAAACCTCTGAGATCTCTTAGCATTATATAAAGAAGATAAATACAGTGAAATTATCACAATCTACTTCAAAATATGATTTCACAATCAAAATTATTTATATTTGCAATATATAAAGCCACATACTTATTTATACATACATACATATGAGCATGAAATAATTAACCTCTGCAAATACTATGAAATCTCCCTTTTTTTTATCACTATCTATTGATACATGCCAAATTGTTTTGAAATCCTCAAAGTCTACTAATATAATAATATAATCAATATATATATATTAAGCTTACATCAAATTATCATTGCGGATACATACATGACATTTTTCTTATGAGAACACTCCAATTTACTTTGAGGAATTAAAACTATATAATTTTATCACTTTTACCAATAGGTACCTAAAATAAGTAAATTTGTAATCATACTAACTCTTTAAGTGCTCTATTAATATATTTTCTCAATAACATTATCAAAATAAACTTGTTCGAGATTTTTTTCACCTCGAAATACTAGAGATAAAATTCTTAATGCCACACAATTGACAAAAAGAGTACATAGAAAATAAACTTACTCACACTGACCCTCAGTTATGTCTAATGACAAAATAAAACTTTTAACAAAGTTATTAAATGTCACTACTTTATTAAACTAAACACCATTGTTTGGAAACTTGATTAACTATGTCAATAAAGTTTTAAAGTATGCAAACTTAATACTAATTTTCAAGTAAAACATTCAAGCCATAAATCTGACCATATGACTTTCAACCATTTAGTTTACAACTATTTGACAACTAAGTCAAAACCCTAATTCCAATGACAGCCAAAATTACAATTCAACAAACATGATATTTATTCAACATAAATATCCCAAACACAAGCTTTCTTCCTTAAACGCAAGTCTTTAAAATTATACATTCTTAACAACTTCACTCTTTCCCCCTAAGAATGCATAATGCATAGATGAAATTATTCTCATAAATAAAATAGAACAGGTTCTATGAACTATTCCCAATAGCTTATATTTTTTACAGTTCTATCATTATATTTTATGATATTACTTTTAATGCAATTAATCAAAAGACTTAAAATCGAGAATTTAAAACAATCAAAATGTCCTACGAATCAATTATCTCAATTCTACCTTTGGCCATATGATTAAAAAGATTATATCTAAACTACAAGAACAATCATTAATTTAATTCTAAAACCCAAAAGCAGAATTTATAATACGAGAAGAGTTCGAAGACCCATAAAGATTATTATTTGCAAAATCACCATATAATATCTATTATCTTAAATAATCTTCAAGATATTAATTCTCAGTCATATTATGAAAATTGTACTATACATTACAGGGTCAAAATCGGAAATATTATCCAATAAAACGTTTAAAGGTTAAAGATAATCTAAATATTATCATGAATTCAATCGAAATCTAATAAAACCTCTAAACTACTTGGTCCCTATTAAATACTGAGTTTTTTGGAAGAATTTATAATATAAAATGTATCACAAGAAACAACTCACTAAGTGCTTAATTGATAATCAATCAAATAATTTAAAACATAAATCAAGGGGTACCTTTTCTTGAGATAGCAAATTATTTTATATCCTCAGTATTTTCTTTGACTTGCTATGTTGAATTGTCAAAATTTACAGACTACTTCCTATGGTGTTTGTACCCTATCAACTTTATTAAAATGACAAACAAAAGACATAACTTCATATAATAGATTATTCTCCATCTATTTATAAGGCAATAAACCTTAAGAAACTTTCCACAATGGGTTCACTAATCTTTATTTATCTTTTAATCCTCATTAAGATAAAAACCAATTGGAACGTCTCATAAAATCCATCAAAAAGTCCATCAACCAATATCTTAATGATATGTATTTAGAAATAGTAGAGGTGTTTAAAAAGAACTGAATCACATTATATTCATGCTCACATCAATTTCCATAATCATTATAAATAATGATTTAACCTTCATGGAAATCCAACACAACATCATGATCTGTCTTTTGGATAAAGACCACAACACACGTGTTAAAATTTTCCTACAAGTGATTGACCTCTTGGGGAGATGAGTATCACTATTTATTCTTCAATGATGAGTATCACTCTTTATTCTTCAATGCTCACAAAACTTACACAAGTGATGACTCTCTTAGAAAGATGATCAACACATGTATAATTTTACCTCAATGCAGTCATTGATAATCCGAATATTATGGAATCTTAACAACTAGTTCACTATGTGTATAAGTGAATACCTCGAGATAATGAACCTCCTACGGAGAAGAACACTACTCATCACATGCATATAATTCCATCATTACAGTTCTATAGATGAATACCTCAAGATGATGAACCTCCTAAAGAGATGAACACCACTTATCACATGTGATAACTCTCATACAGAGATGATTAAAACATGCATATTCATCTTTGTAATTCAAATTTAATATTTGATAACTAACGAACATCTCAAAATCTTATTGATTAGTCACTACGTGAAACATAATCATCAAATTCATGAGAATATTCTATCAATTATTAAAACTTACCAAATTAATAATTGTTAGCTAACTATATTCTCAAAAATGAAATGATTAGTCACTACGTGAAACATAATCACTCGATTCACGAGAATATTCAAAACAAATTATTAATTTTAACCTCATCAATAATCGATAACTGACGAATTTCTCAAAATCTTAATGATTAGTCAAACATAATCATCCGATTTACGAGAGAATTCTAGTAATTATTGAATCAAAATCATTAATAATTGATAACTGATGAATTTATCAAAATCTTAATGTCTAGTTCACTACATAAAAACATAGTCATCCGATTCATAAGAAAATTCTATAAATTATTAATTTTTTAAACAAACTAATAATTATCATGAAATCTTAATGATTAGTCACTATATGAAATATAATCATCCGAAATCATAATAATTATTTGTGAACTGCAATTATTTTCACACAAAAATTTAAAAATTTTGAAAAATTGCCTTATGATTTCGATAAATTTCAAATTGACCCCTATATTTATCAAAATATTAAATTGGTCCCAAATATCTTTTAAAATTATAAATAAACCCCAATACATGAACAATTACACATAGATATCTCAAAGTTATATTAATTTTAAAAAGGACCTAGGCAAATAACAAAACAGTCCTCATATTATATCTAATTACAAAACAACCTAGGACAATTTCATAACAGTCAAAAACTTAATCTAATTTACAAAAAGAAGCCCCTAGCAAAATCAAACCAGTGGAAACCCTAGGTTCTCTTTCGCTTCCGCCGCAGCCACCATACCGTCACCTAAAGGCAAGGCACACGGCAATGCAACCAGCGTACGAATGACGGCGATCGATCCTCTGAAATCGATCGAACGAATGGCGGCACAAAATCGAGAGGCAGTCGATCTGACCAGATCGTGATCGAGATCACGATCAACGATCGGCGATCATCATCCTCGTCGCGAAGCTCACGCGTTTCGCACAAGAAATCCACCGGAACCGTTCAGACCTGGTGGCTTTGACCGACATCGATGGTGGGTCTAGGTGTGAAACCCATCGACCCAAGTGATTAGTGACCCAGGTCCTGTGAGTTCTGCACATGGGCACAGGTCGAGTTTGAAAACCCAAACACTGGTTCAATATGGATCGATCTGATCCAATCATAAAGAACAGCGGGTCTGGGTGCACACCCATCAACCCAACAGACAGAGATCAATGATCTGATCTAACAACTGATATATGTTGTTATCTTAAAATAATTGTCAACATAATTTATTTATTTATTTATTTATTATCGGTCTTAAATGATTCAAGTAATCAAATCCAAACATATCGGTATGTTAAAGCATACAACCCCTTCTACACCGAATTCGTACCAATAAACATGTCAAAACAACACAAAATAAAACTTATATTTTAATTTTTATTGTTTAATGTTTACTTATCATGGTAGTAATAATAATTCAATATGGTGTATAAAAATAAATAAACACAGATGATCTAGCCATGATAACACTAGATTTCGAGCCCCTCTTCCTATGCTTATTGCTCAATTCTCGAGAAAAATCAAGTGTTTAATGGCTCGATTAAGTGTATTTGCAAGATTTTATATTAAGGACATCATATGGGGGTTATGAGTGAAGATTGGGACCCAAAAGAGCTGGAAATTGGAAACTTGGACAAAATGACGAAATATATCGCTGTTATGATTTCCGTCATGGGAGACCACGACACATCACGCGACAGCAACTTTTCTAAAGTGTCGTTTGTGATGTCATCATGGGAGACAGCGACATGTCATCATGGAAGACCGCGACATGTCGTCATGAACAACCGCGACATACAGGGTAGCGACAGTCCGCCGGCAAGCGTTTCTTGGTTAATTTCTGACCTATTTTTGGACCCATATAAATACACATCTTATATTATTGTGAAAGAACATGAGCCACACGAACTTTTGGACTACTTCCACCTCCATCACCATCCTTAGACACTTGAATCCATCCATCCATCCATCTTGGAACTTGGGAAGCAAGAAGAGGAAGCTTACAAGTCAAGGAACCTTAATGGCCAACTTTGGTTTCTCCTTTCACTCTTCTTTGTTTAATTTCCTTTCTTTGATGTGTAACTAATTTCTATGTTAGGGGATTAATGTAAACCTATTGAGCAACTCTTTGTAATCCTAGTCTAATGGTTTTTAATTAAATATTTAGGTAGTCTCTTTTATTGGAATATATGCTCTAATTCCTTCACTTCTATTCAAATGAGACCTCAATGAATGTTTGTGTTAGGATTAGTTTATCTATGATGTTGAAGGTTAGATGTGGGTGACCATCCCATTTAGTCTTTAACTACAAGCTTAATAATTGAGAAAATTTCCATATGCATGACAATGCTATGTGTTATTTGGTTTAGAGTTTTTAATTAAAAACTAATTCTAACCATTGCTCATTACATGACCGTGTGTGAGTAATTGGGAAGATTAGATGCTTCATGAATCAAACCCTATCAATTGGATTTAAATGCTTAATTGAGACTTGTGGATTACATTGAGAAGTTTAATTAGGTTGCATTGATTCCCTAGCATTCTTTCATATGCATATTTTAGTGTGAGCTTTTGTGTTATTTAGTTTATTGCATTTTTACAAATTAGTGAATTAAAATACCAACTCAAGACAAGCATTATGCATTTAGTTTTCATGCACTTAGAATAGGATTAAATTAGACTAATTAGTGTTCGACTAGTAGAATCACCGATCTCAGTGAACGAACTTTCTTTTAAATTGATTAAGATCAAAAATACTGCAATCAATTTTGGCGCCGCTGCCGGGGATCAGCGTATATTCATTAGTTGTGCCTAATTAGTTTGATTTAGGTAGTGTGTGTCATTTTATTTTATTAGTTAGTTTTATTTTCATTTTTTTTAGTTTCTTTTTCTTCGTTGGTATTTTGTTTTTGTTGTTTAAGGGCAAACATGGTGTATGAAGCGGACCGTCAAGGTAGAGAAATGGTATTTTATGAGACGGAAGATGTCCAAGCCCAAAATTTTCAAAGAGGAAGAAATGATCCATATTCTAACTCTTACAATCCGGGCTAGTGCAACCATCCCAACTTCTCATGGTCTTACCCAAACAAAACTTTCAAGAACCAAGCTTAGAACTACCAAGGTCAAGGGTTAAATGGGCAGCAGTGGAACAACTCGGGTAATCGAGATGTGACTTCATATTAGCCTAGGAAGAGTCTTTTGGAGGACATTGTGACTACACTTGCTCGGAGTTCACAACAGACAGATCAGAACTTGAATAATTTCCTCCAAGCAACAGAGTAAAGGTTCACCAACTTAGAGGCATCAGTGAAGAAGTTGGTGACACAATTAGGGCAGGTAGCTGACACAATTCATAGGAATGAACAAGCTAAGACAGTGACAGTTCTAAGAAATGCCCAAGTGTTGGACACCGGAAAGACAAGTGGAGAGCCTAAGAAGGAAAATGCTAAAGAATCGGAAGAGGAAATTGAGGTAGAGATTTTGGTAGAAGAAGAGGAATTAGAAGTACAGAAGATTCCTGAGAAGACATCCCTACTACACAAGTCACCCGATCCCTACATCCCACCGGTTTCATTTTCGAGAAGGTTGAAGAAAGTCACTACCTCAATTGATTGCCTTGCTGTGGATACACTCCAGGTAGAAGACTATTCTAGGAATCCAATTGAGTATTTGGATGAAATCCTAGCACTCTTTGAGGACAAGGGTGAAGAAGGCAATCATGTCAAAGAATTTTGTAAGGAAGATGCATCCTTAGAGACCAATGGGCTTAAGAGTGAACATAAGTATTTAATGAAGGAAGTGGAAACTCTTAGGATTGAAAGGGATGAAGTAATCAAAAGAGTGGAAGATCTTGCTAGGCTAGTAGAAGAGCAAGAAGAAAACTTTGCCCAAAGCACTCGAAAGATGCAATGGCAAATTGAACAAAAGGACAAGAAAATCAATGACATCAAGGAGGAGTTGAGCGGAAAAGAAATTGCTTTAAAGGTAGCAAAAGTCAAGGAATGTGACTGCTTAGTGGAGCTTGAGAGAGCCGAACAAACAATTGAAACCTTGACTAAGGACCGAAGCATAGATGAAGAAACTCTGCAACTCCACACCATCGAGAGAGATGTAAACCATCCAAGGACAAGAATTAAGAAGATCGGAGGTAGTTCATCCAATTTTCCTTACAAATATCATTTTTGCCACACTAGGGGTTATAAAAAGTCTCAATGTATTGAATTTATGGAAGTGTACAAAAAGAGACGAAATATGTCTAAAGGAAGGCCAAGGAAGATTCGACAAGTTTGGGTCCGAAAAGACGAACTTCACAAAGCTAGAGACACTATCATTGATGGGAAGATTGCTTGGGTGAAAAAGATAGAGCTTCAATGGCCATGGTGCTTTTACCACGTCTTGCCTAGACGTTAAATAGTGCTCTTGGTGGTAGGTAACCCACCTAGGTATCTTTCTTTTCAATAACTTTTAATTTTGCATAATAATTGTGAATGGTAGTGATTCTACTTCACTTCCAAGTCTAAGGTGATCCACACCTTAATTGATTAAAAGAATAACTGTGTTGATAGTGGAAGGTGTGGAAAAGCATAGGTTTGGGGGTGATTTTTATTTTCATTTTATTTGCAAGTCTAGTGATTACCAAACTCAATTGTTCAAGCAAATGCCCTTGATATGTTTATTGTTGATTATGTGTGCAGATTAGGCACTTAGGCCATTGAAAAGCCTTGAAAAGGAATTTTTCCAGGTATGTCACTGTCATGATGTCGTCATGGACGACCGCGACTGTTCCACTCGACAACAAAGAAGAGTTGCTATCGCCTACAGTGTTGCCTATGCGTCTCTGCTGTTCCAAACGTGACACCAGAATTTCAGGACCAAAACGAAGAGGCGGTGTGTCGCGGTCATGGATTCTGTCATGGAAGATCGCAACATGTTGACCGCAACAGTTCGTGGTAGGGTAGCCTCTCACCAAAAGTTAAAACCCCAATCACGACAATTCTCCCTCCACGCGACATCGAAGACTTCCAACCTACACAATTGGTAATTCTTCATCTTTTTGCTTACTTTAGGCCCTTGCTAGTCCCAAATCCTAGTTCTACTTTGATTTACACATTCTAGGGTTGATTTGGAGAATTATTGGAATCTTTGGGGTTGAAGCAAATTTATGCATATTTGTGTGAATTGAAAGGTTGGTTTTTGTTGTAAAGTTTATTGAAGCATTTTTGTAGTGATTCTGTGTTTTTAGAGGATTTGTGGGTGAGATTGACTGAAAATAATAAAAATTGGGGTACATTTGGCCACCACCACCACCACCACCTCATTATTTGCTTTAAGTTGTTCTTGTGTAGCTAGACTTGTTTTGTTGGTTTTACTGCTTTCAGTTATATTTCGTACTTATTTTAATTACTTTAGTTATTTGATTTCTATCGTAGTGGTACTTTTGCATCTTTTCTTTTGTTTGTTTTATTTGCGATTAGACTAAGGGTGTGCGTTGTATTGTGTTGTGGTTGATGTTTAATTGTCATTAAGAGCTTTCTATGCCATCTTGATCGAGCCCTTATGCATTTTATTTTATTTTATTCTATATTGTTGAATTGTGTTGTGTTGGTTGTGGTATAGGCGCCTTTCTCGCCGGGCTCTCATTGTCAACATTGGGGACAATGTTGAGTTTAGGTTTGGGGGTGTCGATACTGATTTCGGTCATTTGGTTTTATTGAGTCCTAAATTTCATTTTGAGTCAAAATTTTCAAAAATAGTCGCATGGCCAAAATTTTCGAGCTTCAAGTAGCTTGGGTGTGATGCTTTGAGTGTGTGTTTGTGTGAGAGTTTATTATGCATAATGTGCTCGATTGAGCATCCTGTTGTCACTCTAGGGTCTCACTTGCACTTCATGGGCTTGTCCCATCCTTTGGTGTTTAAGTTGAGGGGACTCACTGCTCAATCATCTTGTTCTAATAGTGGAGACCACCTAGTGAGTTCACAAATACAAGCCGTAAAAAGCGCATTTGAGTGTTATCATTGTTTCTTCTTAAACACTTATCTCGTCAAGCACATCATTTTCCATAGGACATCAAATTGCATTATATTTGTGGATTGCTTTATGGATACTTACATTCCCTTGATAGATGAAATGGTGGAAATGATTTTAGGCAATGTGTGTGCTTAACTACTCATATTAGCCTAAACAAATTCCTTTTCCCTATTTGTGTGCTCCCAAGCCAATTTTGAGGCCAAACACTTACCTTTCTTTTGCAACAACATTACACCATATAACTAAACCTAAACACATGCCTACCCTTGTTACCAATCTTGTTAGGATGTGTTGTGTTGTGAGAAAGGTGGAAAAGCTCTAAATATTAAAAGTTAGCACGTATTTAGGCTATATTTGTAAATGTGCAAGGCAACAAGCACAAAAATGTAAAAGTGCGAAAATGTGCACTTACGAGACAAAGTGCCAAATTTATTGAAAAAAAGAAGAAGAAGAGAATAAGAGCCTTGTATGTAATTGTAAAGTACTTACTAGTAGAGTACTCATGTATAGCACAAGTGTAATGAAAAGTCAAGCCTAATCACTAGTGCCACAAGTGATTTAAATAGAGCTTAAGTATTGGGTGTATTGTGTAGTGTCTTAGCAAGATTGGTGACTTTTGAATTCCATTTTCTATTCTTTGTTCACCATATTACACCCAATGGCCCCATTACAACCAAAGGGAAGACCTAAATGATCTACTATGAAATCTAGGTTGGGAATGTTTGTTGAAGTATGATCTTCCACATCCATGGAATTTGATTCATTTCTTAGATTAGTTCACCAAAATAATAACGTTTCATTTATTATTGTATGCAAGTATTTGATTCCCATACATAACTATATCCTTGCATACTTTGCATGAGTGTGAACTTAGGACTCCAAGAGGAAAGAAAAGAGAATGTCCACGTGAGGTTTAGAGTCGAAGCGAATTATGCTCGAGGTGTGAGAGTGAGTAGTTCTCGAAATGAGAGCACTTTAGGTGTGGGATTCATGTTGTTTGAGTGTCCCGTGAGTGCCTTCGAGTTGCTTGAGAAGGTTTTGCATGTGTCTACTCTCCTTATCCACACCTCTTTGCATCTCATCATCAGTTGAAAATGCGACTTTTGTGTCATTGTTGTTTGAATTTATTTTGTTTTTATCGAGTCTTCGTGTTGTTTGCTTGTTTGTTTTTGTTGGTGTTTTCTCTTGATTTTGCTCGAGGACGAGTAAAAGACTAGGTTTGGGGGTGTTGATCGAGCCATGATAACACTAGATTTCGAGTCCCCCTTCCTATGCTTATTGCTCAATTCTTGAGAAAAATCAAGTGTTTAATGGCTCGATTAAGTGTATTTGCAGGATTTTGTATTAGGGGCATCATATGGGAGTTATAAGTGAAGATTGGGACCCAAAAGAGCTGGAAATTGGAAACTTGGACAAAATGACAAAATATGTCGCTGTTATGATTTCCGTCATAGGAGACCGCGACACATCACGCGACAGCAACTTTTCTAAAGTGTCGTTTGTGATGTTGTCATGGAAGACCGCTACATGTCATCATGGAAGACCGCGACATGTCGTCATGGACAACCGCGACATACAGGGTAGCCACAGTCTGCCAGCACGTGTTTCTAGGTTGATTTCTTACCTATTTTTGGACCCATATAAATACCCATCTTATATTATTGTGAAAGAACATGAGCTACACGAACCTTTGGACTACTTCCACCTCCATCACTATCCTTAGACACTTGAATCCATCTATCCATCTTGGAACTTGGGAAGCAAGAAGAGGAAGCTTACAAGACAAGGAACCTTAATGGCCAACTTTGGTTTCTCCTTTCACTCTTCTTTGTTTAATTTCATTTCCTTGATGTGTAACTAATTTCTATGTTAGGGGATTAATGTAAACCTATTGAGCAACTCTTTGTAATCCTAGTCTAATGGTTTTTAATTAAATACTTTGGTAGTCTCTTTTATTGGAATATATGCTCTAATTCCTTCACTTATATTCAAATGAGACCTTAATGAATGTTTGTGTTAAGATTAGTTTATCTATGATGTTGAAGGTTAGATGTGGGTGACCATCACATTTAGTCTTTATCTACAAGCTTAATAATTGAGAAAATTTCCATATGCATGACCATGCTATGTGTTATTTGGTTTAGAGTTTTTAATTAAAAACTAATTCTAACCATTGCTCATTACATGACCGTGTGTGAGTAATTGGGAAGATTAGGTGATTCATGAAACAAACCCTATCAATTGGATTTAAATGCTTAATTGAGACTTGTGGATTACATTGAGAAGTTTAATTAGGTTGCATTGATTCCCTAGCATTCTTTCATATGCATATTTTAGTGTGAGCTTTTATGTTATTTAGTTTATTTTATTTTTACAAATTAGTGAATTAAAATACCAACTCAAGACAAGCATTATGCATTTAGTTTTCATGCACTTAGAATAGGATTAAATTAGACTAATTAGTGTTCGACTAGTAGAATCACCGATCCCAGTGAACGAACTTTCTTTTAAATTGATTAAGATCAAAAATACTGCAATCAACAGATACGGTATCAAAAACATTCAACCTATACAACAATACGATTGACTTTGATACCACTGTACGCATTATATGTACAAAGATAATTAAATATCGTATTGTTTGTATATGTATGAATAAACTTATACCTAGAAGTGAACCAATTCGTAGAGTCCTAATTCCAAATCCATAATAACGCAATAACCTGAAAATAAAACAAGGAAAATAATTAAAACAATAGAGAGTTCTATTCTCTTCTCACCTTCATCAGATTGTCAAATGGGGAGACAATTCTGTAACACGTTCATTGTGAGTGAGAATAGGGACCCCCTATATATAGTATAACTTTCTAGAATCCTAACCCATAAAGGATTATCAAAACCCTAATAAGATTACTAGTTCTAATAGGAATACTAGGTCTACACATATACAATAGCCCATACCATATCCTACATATATTTAATGTAGCTAAGGTGCACTGAACCCAATTTTTTTTGATCACATTAATAACGGACTGTATCCGGTCCTCACTTACTTAAACATTCTAATCAATTCGGTTTTTCATAAACTCAAAATCTAATGTCATATGTTGCTCACAATTTTATAAATATCTTACAAATTTTTCGTAATCGTCTCCAATAATTTCCATATGGTGCGGAAGCAATATTTTTAAAATCGTAAGTTGTGATTTTGGTAGAAACAAGTGAGGGCCTATTAGCAAAGATGATGCCAAGAGTTTTCAGAACCTCTTCAGCTATCTCCAACGAAGAAACTACAATGATTGGAGGTTCACCAAGCTTCAGGTTCATCAAGGGTCCATATTTCTTCGCTAAGTCTCGGAGGCGGTGATGGGGTGGTGAACCAACCAGCTGGTAGATGTTTCCAATCAGAGGGAGTCCGGAGGCATCTTTGTGCTTGAGTTCTTTGCTTTTGGTAGATGTAATATTTTGACTGTCATGAACAAGAAAACGAGGAAGCCAAAGATGAAGGTTAAAGAACGAAATTGAAGCTCCATTTTTTTTTCAGAGAAAACACAAGTTCATATATGTAGTTGTCACTCCCACACAGAACGCCACACACTAGTGCAGGAGAAAAACAAATCAATTGGACATAAATTATCACACTACAAAAGAAAAAAAAATGAATGAGAACAAAGTGTTTGATGAATCTGATATTCCAATGTATGTGTGTTCAATATGTATAAATGGAGGTCAATTTATAGGTAAGAGTAGTGTTAGATAACCTAAAATTTTAACTCAAATGATGTGGTAAGTGATTTGTCATCACCACACAAAACATTGGATGATGTAGTTAATAAAAAAATCACTTACCACATTGTTTGAGTTAAAATTTGGGTTAAATTTTCGGGTTGACTTACATTATTGTATAGGTAAAAGCACCTCAGATGCAATGCTAAATTATTGTTCTAATGCAATAATTTGACACAAAGTAAAAGCACCTAAGATGCAAGCTAGTTGTGCCAAATTTGGTATATACTCTTTAAAGGTCAGGGTTATTTTTATCATTTCATCTTTATCTCTTAAATTAATATACATTGCAAATTAAAAATGAAACAAAAATTAAAAATTCAATAAATTTAGTATTTTCTGGGTTAAAACTTGAAAATGAAGTTGAAATTAGGATAATGAAGTTGAAACGAAGTCAGGAATACATGCTACCAGCTAATATGTTGTGCAAATGATGCTTTCGTGTCAACGTTGTGGAGAAATCAATCAAACCCCAATAGCAAAAATCTATCATGATTTGCACTTCAACCTTTGTTTGGCAAGTCCCCCTGCTCCTGGAGATCCGTAAATCTCCATGGTTGAAGATGAACCATCCACGAGATTCTTAAATCTCCATGGATTGCAACCTTGTAACTCCAAATCAAGATTTCACCACATATTATTCTGGATTGATACTCACTTTTTGTGTCGTTACCAAATTGCGATTATCAAAAGATATTTTTATTAATTTCTACGCAATGTGCTCTAAAAATTGAAAACAAGTAAAGCGGCAAGCCAGGGTATCGTCCATAGGAAAGAGTTATCCGTCAATCGTATCATGTTATAGAGTTTATTGATAGCAATATAAATATAATGCGGAAGTTGTGAGAATGGTGTGTGAGCGGTGTATGCATAGTACGGGTGTGTGCGAAGGAAATGTAAATGAAAAGAATTCAAATAAAAACAAAGGAAATATGGAGGGGTGAGAATGATGATTAAATAAAAGGATGGATAAGAGATATGCATGAGAATGATCACACAAGGGGCGATAAGTTCACCATACATAGGTGCACATAAGGTTGATTGTTAGGCATTAAGTGCATCAAGTTCAAGTTAAGGGCTTGATCTCTCAATTATAAGATTCACAAACACAAATCACTCCCCAAAGATCATGGCTAGAGCAATTGTGCTTGTAATCTCAAGTAAAGGATTCGAGACACAAATCACTCCCCAAAGGTCATGGCTAGAGCAACTGTGTCTCTAATCCTACCATTAAGCATATGAACATATAATCAAAACCTAATCTTGCAAAAGTCATGTATAGAACAAGTTTCATCCATTCTTAAAAGCTAAAAGGTCAAGGTTATACTCGGATTGGTCCTCTTAGGCATAACCAAAAACCCACAAACACTCAACCCATCCATACAAGTTAATTTCGACATTCCAAAGACATACACACACAAATGGGATATTTGATTACAACTACTTCTATAGTTAATTTAATCTACTCCTAATCCCATCAACGAAGATATATCAATTTCCTATCTCCACACACATGCATATCAAGATAAGAGATTATCAATAAATACAAGAATGAATCAAAATCTAAATGAATATAAAAACAATCAACATATATTGAGCATAAATTCGGTGTACAAATATTCCCAAGTGGAGATTACACAATCAAGAAAACTTGAAATACAAAGAGAATGAGTTTAAAGGAGACAACCCTTGAAGAAATGCCTCCAAGTGCTCCATGAATCCCTAGCTCAAAATCGGTCATAGAACACTCCCATCTTCTTGCAATCAACTCTAAAAAATGGTGGAGAATGTATAGAAATGGGTGGTGGTGAGCTTCCGATAGAGGTAGGAGCTTTGAAAGCCTCTCTCTCTATCTCAATCTTTTGAAATGGAAGAAGATGATGATGGAGTGTGGGCTGCTGTTTTAGGTCTATGTTAAGTGAAGAGAAGAGAATAAAATGATGTATTTATGGTTAAGGAAAGTTTAGGGACGACTTAGGGTGCGAAAGGACACATTTGCCCTATAAAAAATGGCCTAAAACTGACCTACCGCGGTCTGGCAAGACGGCACACCAACAACATCAATTTTTGAGTTTCTAACATCGCACACCTTTATGAAAACACGCATATCTCCCCTAACAAAACCCGGAATTATGATCCATAAAAACCATTGGAAAGTAGACTTCAGAGGCTTTCTAAAAATAGGTGGTATGAAACCCAGTTCAATCTGAGGAGAGAGATATGACCCTCGAAATTTGAGTGTTCTGCATATGCCCTTTAGAATTTCAGCCCACAAACTTTTGGAAAACATGGTTGACCAGTGCCGCGGTCTCTATGTCGCGCTCTAGCTCAACAACGGATCCACCACGGGACAATGGTTTGCTTGCCGTGGTTGACCATGAATCACGCGCGACAACTTTGTATGGCTTCCACTCTTGACTTCTTTTTGCTCATTTTGACTTCCCAAACTTGACTTTAAGCTCAAAACCTTATTGTAGGGAATATGTACCTACAAAAGGCTCGATAAATATATTATATAAAAAAAAAATACTAAAAAACGAAAAATATATATATATATATATATGGTCTTATCATGGATCAACACCAGAAAACCAAACTCAAACCAACTAAAAACCTAGACCCACAAGGGTGGACTGTAATAGAGGGCTGTCACGACTATAGCCGGGTCAGCTATTTGTAAAATAAATAAATTATTGTTATATCTTCTTACCTCTCATCTCAAATCTGTCATCTATCTCTCAATGTCTCACATCACACGTCAAACCAACTCACAATCCTCTCTCTCTCTAACAATACACAAAGTCACCATCATGTCCCAGGTTCCAAGTCTCTCTCCCTCTCTAACAAATCTCAATGAATATAAAAATATATTCATATTCTTTTAACCAAAAAAATAATAATCATATTCTATTCTTCATTTCATATATATTTTAGTTAGGATTTTTTTTCGAGTTTACAAGATAGAGCTTTAGATTTCTTATTCATAATTTCAAGTTATTATTTTATTAATTTTTTATAAATTTATTTTATGATAACAATTTATCATTTACAGTGTTATATTATAATTTATAAAGTACTACTTTAACCAATTTTCTTTAATAATTTTATGATACAATATGAAACAATCGTGCATTTATACTTTGGAATAAAAATAACAATAAATTATCGGGTTGTGGTAAATCAAGTTCTTCATATAATATTCAGGATGAGATCTTTTTCATTTCAATGGAATAAATATAATGTTATTTTATTGAATATATATATATATAAGTTTTAGCCCACCTAAGTAAAAAATCCTAGGTACACCCCTGCACACCCAGCACACTGGTGTTGGTCTCCTAGCCGACGGCCACCACAAACCCAACCACCACCCACCACCGACTCAAATTCTTCTCTTTTCTCTCTAAAACTCACAAAAAAAAAAATCTAACTAACAAATGCCACAACTAGCCAAACATAACCAGAAATCAATTATCCAAAATCTAAACACCACTATCACTAATAAATAAAAACAAACCGAATTTGAAAAAAAAAAATGTTGAACACAATCACAAATTTTAATTTATGTTTCGCCTTCTCAAATCCTAATCGCCTCACCCAACACAATTTTTTTAGATTTGTTTATGTTTATGTTTAACATCATTTGCTATGTTTCTTCGTATTAGAGAAAAAGAAGCTAGACTACAATGAACGTGATTTGGTACAACTCTTGGGTCTTGGCTTTTCTGAAGTGAATCTTCTAATAGAGGACATATAACAACCGAAAATGCGAACATTCTATTAGTGATGAACTATTTTTGACAGCGCTAATTGTCGTCGGTAATGGTTCCTTTTCCGACGGTCATATTAGTGCCATCGAAAATGAGTCAAAACGTAATACCACATTTTCGACGGCCCAATAGCCGTCGAAAATAGTCGAATAAGCCGTCAATGTTGTTTGCATTTGAAATGAGCAAAACTGTAATACCACATTTCCGACGATCCAATAACTGTCAGAAATAGTCTTTATGCCGTCAGAAATTGGGAAAATGTAATACAAGGTTTTTGTGCCGTCGGAAATAATGAAAATAACAATCAATAATGCCCACGTTTCTGACGGCATAAAAAGTGTCGTCGCAAATGATAAAATTTAATTCGAATTAATTTTAAGGGCAATTATACTATCGAAAATGCTGTGCTTTTTTCTACGTTATTTGTTATGACATTGTCATGGAAAAAATAATTAAGTTATTATTATAATATTAATTAATAAATTATAATGGAATGTATGTGATAATTTATACACATGAAAAAAAATGTGACTTGTAAGTCGATATTTTAAATGTATTACTATATGTGCTATTTTTTATTTATCACTATTTTTTAGGGAAATCACTCTAATTTTTTTTTCACAAGATGATTGGATTCGGCTAGTACTTAATTGCTCTACCGTGCAAATTTTCCGTAATTGTATCCAATAAATTGCCATATTGTGCTGAGCCAATATCTGTAAAATTATAAGTTGTGAGTTTGGAGGAAACAAGGGCCTATTCATGCCATGAGTTTTTAGGACCTCTTCGGCTATTTCTGCCAAAGAAATTAACTTCAATGTTATGTGCACATTGATGGAACAAAATATAAGACTTGATTTGCTTAGAGGGAAATCAGAACCTCCCAAATGTTAGCACCGATTAACATAGAACCGATAGAAATTACCACATAGGTGTTATTATTGATAGCAAGTTGTTGGAACTTCACCAAGCACAATCAATCAGTGCAGATGTCAAAATACAATCAGATGCAAGACACAGAGGAAAATGCTAGAACAACAAGAAAAAGTCAGATCATAATAAAAGCTAAAACACAACAAAATCAAGTTCAAAATCCAACATCACTACTGAAAAAAAAAAACAAGTCACTGAAAGAAACAGAGCCTCGGTCAAAGAAATTACATGGTTTCATTTGATGTCAAAGAAAGGACGAATAGGAATGGGAATCAACAAGAAGTCATTTTTCCTTCTTAGAGTGAGACCGAAAGCCTCGGTCATGTCCAGATCTTCTTCTTTCATACCATTGGGAAGATTCCAATCAAAATGGTACAACATTTGTGCAAGTGGAAGTTCAATATTTTGTATTGCAAATTGTATGCCTGAACATATCCTTCTTCCAGCGCCGAATGGGATGTACGAAAACTTTGTCCCCTTATAGTCGGGAGGACTCTCAAGAAACCTCTCTGGAATAACTTTCTCAGCTTCAGTCCAATACTTGGGATCTCTTCCGATTGCCCAAGTGTTCACTACGGTTCACATCTTGGCAGGTATCTCATATCCGTTAATCTGACAACTATCTGAGTTTTCTCTTGGAACTAAAGATGCAGCTGGGTGTAGCCTCAGGGTTTCTATGATTACTGCTTCTAGGAATTTCAATTCATGTATGCCAGTCTCATCAACTTTGCCTTTTACATCAAACACCCGCCTTACCTAAGCTTGTGCATCCTTCAACACCCTTGGATTTTTCAGCATTTCCGACATTACCCACTCTACGGTCGTTGATGATGATTCACTCCCAGCAGTAAAAATATCCTGAAAACAATTAACAACCACTAGTAACAAATTCGCTAAAAAGACAACATTTCAGTAAGTGTACTTTTATCTTCAAACAATTAATTTGTATCGATAAAAAAAAAATTGTGCTGAAATTGTTTTCTACTACAGAGAAATTAAATCAGCAAACTAACCGCAATGACTGCTTTGATGCTGTTGTATGTTAGGGGAAATTCGAGGTCACCATCCTGCTGGAGTCTCAAAAATACATCAACTAAATCATCCTCCGCTTCTCCTTTGCCTGTTTTCGTTGTCCGCTTTCTCTCTTTATGCTCATTTAGAATGTTTTCAAGTATTCTATCTTGCTCCTGGTGCAGCTTCTCCAATTTCGACTTCATTCCGCTAATCACATCAAGCATCCCAATAGAAGGAAATAGATCACCAATTGAAAAACCTGAAGCTATCTGTAACATTTTCATGACAATGGACATGTATTTTTGTTGATCTTTGCATTTTTTTCCAAGGCTGCCCTCGCAGTTATACCATAGGTTAATGCAAAAAATTTCTTACTAAGATTGACCGGTAATCCTCCTTCATTTGAATATATTGTTTTGATGAGATTGGACGTCTCCTCATCCCTGATTGATCTAAATGATTTGACTCGGCTTGTACTTAATAGCTCTGCTGTGCAAATTTTCCGTAATTGTCTCCAATAATTGCCAGATGGTGCAAAAGCAATATTTTTAAAATCGTAAGTCGTGAGTTTGGTAGAAACAAGTGAGGGCCTACTAGCAAAGATGATGCCATGAGTTTTCAGAACCTCTTCAGCTATCTCCGCCGAAGAAACTACAATGATTGAAGATTCACCAAGCTTTAGGTGCATCAAGGGTCCATATTTCTTTGCAAAGTCACGGAGGCGGTGATGGGGTGGTGAACCAATCTGCTGGTGGATGTTTCCAATCAGAGGGAGTCTCCATGGCCCCGGAGGCATCTTTGTGCTTGAGTTCTTTGCTTTTGGTGGATGTACTATTTTGACTGTCATGAACAAGAAAACGAGGAACCCAAAGATGATATATGTAGGTGTCAAGGAGTCTCCATTTTTTTTTTCAGAGAAAACACAAGTTCATATATGTAGTTGTCACTCCCACACAGCATGCCACATACAAGTGCCGGAGACAAACAAATCAATTGGACTAAATTATCACACTACAAAAGAAAAAAAAATTAATGAGAACAAAGTGTTTGATGAAACTGATATTCCAATGTATGTGTGTTCAATATATATAAATGGAGGTCAATTTATATGTAGGAACTCCTCAAATGCAATGCTAAATTATTGTCATTCCCTCGTGGATGTATTTGTTGTATTTGTTGACTATTCATTAAATCTATATTAGACTATCTTCAATGCATTCATTGAATGCATTGAATATTTTTTTTAGAATTGTTTCAATATTAATTTACTCTATTACAATTATTAAATTTTTCATATTTAAAATTAAAAAAGTTAATAAATACAGCTGTATTTATTGTTATGTCAAATTTGACATATGTTATACACAGTCCCAATTTAAGACAAACAATGATGCATATGACAATACCAATGTTAAATTTGGCATAAAAAATTTTAAAATATTATATTTGACATGTCATTTTAGCATTGTATTCAAATGTATATAATGTCATTCGAAATTCTATTTTTATTTTATTATTATTTAAAATTATAGAAATCAATAAATATAATTAATGCATTCAATTTATATAATATTTTTTAATTATTTAAAATTATAAAAATCATCAATTAATGCATTCAATATAGTTATATAATGACATTTTTGTAATTAAAAAAACGGTATTTGTTGTTGTACCAAATTTGACATGTTATTCTTTGTGTCAAATTTAGCACAAAAAATAGCATATGCCAAATTTAGCACATCAATTGGCATTGCATTGAAACATGTTTTTTTTTTTCACTTTATGCTAAATTATAACATTAGTACACTCAGAGCATCTCCAATGCTGTACCAAAATTGTGTATCAATGCTAAAATTTAGTATTGAGTGTAAAAATCTTCCCCAATGTAGTGTCAAATACCATGCCAAATTTGGCATATGCTAAACTTTATGCCAAATTTGGCACACAGTATAGCATATGTCAAATTTGGCACAACAATAAATGTTTCTTTTTTAAATTACAAAAATGCCATATATTTTAAATATTTTAAATTATTTAAATTTAATACACATTAATATTATTTCAACCAATTTTTCATCAACAATAATTTTCAAGAAATCCAATGGTTATCCATTAATGGATTAATAGTATTAATTAATTTTTATAAGTTTAATGAATAAAATATAGTATTTTAGTTTAACTTTTAGCATTGTGCATTGGAGCACAATGCTAATTTATTGTGTCAAATATAGTATTTGACTCTTTTTTATACCAAATTTGGTATTATGAATAATATAAGCATTGGAAATGGTCTCATATAGTATTGCATTGGAGATGCTCTTAGACCATCTCCAATGCTGATGTTATTCACGATGCCAAATTTGGTATAAAAAAGAGCCAAATACTATATTTGACACAACAAATTAGCATTGTGCTCCAATGCATAATGTTAAAGTTAAACTAAAATACTATATTTTATTCATTAAACTTATAAAAGTTAATTAATACCATTAATGTATTAATGGATGACCATTGGATTTTTTAAAAATTATTGTTGATGAAAAATTGGTTGAAATAATATTAATGTGTATTAAATTTAAATAATTTAAAATATTTAAAATATATAAATAATGGTATTTTTGTAATTTAAAAAGGACATTTATTGCTTTACTAAATTTGGCATATGCTATACAATGTGCCAAATTTGATACAAAGTTTAGCATATTTCAAATCTGACATGGTATTTGACACATTATTGGATGAAGGTTTTTGCACTCAATGCTAAATTTTAGCATTGACACACAATTTTAGCAAAACATTGGAGATGCTCTTAGTACAAAATGCATATGTCAAATTTGACACAACAAGCTTGTTTTTTTTTTTCTTTTTAACTTTGTGTCAAATTATTTATATTAAGAAGTAAAAAAACTGAAAAACAGAGTAAGTCAAAAGTTGTAAATTTGAGAGAAGAGAATCTGGAAAACTTTTTCTGTTCTAATTGTATATATTTTTCAGTATATTGTTTTCTTTTATATACATATACAAGTTCTGATTAATAATGAGAATTTACAGAGAAACACAAAACGTGTGCTCTAACAATCTGTAATAGATTCAGCTGATCTGCCAAGAGTTACTTATTGGTTGAAGTCAGCTGATGTCAGCAAGGAATCTTGTTAGGTAATTATGTTATTAGCTAGAAATGATACTTGGACAGCTAATATATCACAGCTCAAAATGGGCACCATTCATCACCACATGACTGCCGTCATTAATCTGTTCACTATCAGAGTTGTTACCTAGCTGATGAATATTGGCTTGTCTAACATCCCCCCTCAAACTAGGCTTAGATGTAGCCAAGACAGGTTTGCTTCGTAAAATAATAAACCTACTGATGCTAAGAGGTTTAGTGAGTAAATCCGCAATTTGATATTCGGTAGGGATATATTGAACATCCAACTCCTTCATTTCAACCTTATCCCTGACAAAGTGCAAATCTAATTCAATATGCTTGGTTCTGGAGTGAAAGACAAGATTTTTGGCCAATGAACCAGCCCCTTTGTTGTCACACCACAATATTGATGGTGTGCTCATATTAACACCAATTTCAATCAACAGAGCCTTTAACCAGATAATTTCAGCAGCAGCTTGAGCAAGAGACCTGTATTCAGCTTCGCAACTTGACCTTGCTACAACCTTTTGCTTCTTAGAGCTCCAAGATACAAGATTTCCACCTAAATACATGCACCAACCACTGGTGGATTGTCGATCATCCAAGTTGCTGGCCCAATCAGCATCAGAGAACCCTTCTAGAGATAAATACTGAGGTTGTTGAAATGATTTGAAGTGAAGACCAAAATCAATAGTACCTTTAATGTATCGTAACACCCTTTTGCAGGCTTGCCAGTGCATAACAGTTGGTGTGGCTAAATATTGACTTAGCCTATTCACAGCAAAAGAGATGTCTGGTCTTGTTAGTGTCAGATATTGTAATGCTCCTACTGTGCTTCTGTAAGTTGATAGGTCTGAGAAAGGATCACCATCACATTTAGGCCCAGTTTGGCATTGTTTCCCAGCTGCTTTTGAGGCCAAAAGTGATTCTGGACCTAAGACAGGGTGTTTGGTAAAATCGTTGGGAAGTGCTTTTGGTCACTTTTAGCTTCTCCCAACTGAGTTTTTGAGAAGCTACAAATACATGCTTTTGGATTTTGGCTTCTGCTTTTAGAAAACGCGCTACAGTGATATTAAATGAAATTTTACTAACTTTCCAACTTTGTCCTTACCTTTAATGAAATTTAATAAAAAAAAATTGGACTTATATTTTTGTACAAAAAAAAATGTTGCCATAACTGTATAAAAATTTTGGGATAATTAATTCAATAAAGTAGAATAAAAATGAAATTAAAAAATAAAGTAAAATAAAATAAAGAAATAAAGAAATAAAGAAATTAGACTAATTAATTAAATAAAGTATAATGAAAAATGGGCCTAATTAATTCAATAAAGTACCATAATTATATAACACTAAACACTAAACACTAAACACAAATAAACAAGAAAAATGTAAAGTATAGCACATTAGTACCATGTAGATGTCTATGTCTTTTTAGTAATTTTACACACTCACAACACTTTTTATTTCAGTTTACTAAACACATTGAAATTGCTTTTAGTTCTCACAGCACTTTTGAAAGTCAGTTTACCAAACACTCAGCTGATTCTTCCCACAGTAATTTCAAAAGCAATCCCCCCCCACAGCAATTTCAAAAGCACTTCTCCCACAACACAACAATGCCAAAGTGGGCCTTAGTGAGCTTAGTGCCTGTGCTCATGGGAGTGGAACAAGGAGAACATTCAAACAATTTTGTCTTCCTCAAAAGATCAGCAACATATTTCTTTTGAGTAAGAATAATCCCACTGTCAGTCCTTGTTGCTTCAAAGCCTAAAAAGTAGCTGAGTTCTCCTAAATCTTTAAGAGAGAATGTTTGATGCAGATCCCTTACAACCTGATCAACCATACTCTTGTTATTCCCAGTTAGCAGTATATCGTCAACATAGACCAGAAGCAATAGCACAACTGATTCCTTCCTGAACACAAACAAGGAAGTGTCTGCTCTTGAGTTGATAAAGCCCCAAGCTTTCAATGCAGTTCTTAGCTTCTCAAACCAAGCTCTTGGAGCTTGTTTGAGACCATACAAAGATTTAGCTAGCCTGCACACATGATGTGGATGATCAATACTCACATATCCTTCCGGTTGCTCCATAAAGACTGTTTCTTGGAGTTCACCATTGAGAAAAGTGTTGTTAATATCAAGTTACCTTATGTTCCAGTTGAAAACTGAAGCTAAAGACAAAATAACTCTAATCGTTGATGACTTTACCACCGGGCTAAAAGTCTCCATGAAATCAACACCAGTTGTTTGATGAAACCCTTTAGCAACAAGCCTTGCTTTGAACCTTTGTATTGAGCCATCTTGATTATACTTCACTCTATACACCCATTTATTCCCAACAATATTCATGTTATCCATTCTTGGAGCAAGAGTCCATGTCTGATTTCTTTGAAGGGCTGTAAATTCATCATTCATGGCAGCCTTCCAATGTGGAATCGAAAGTGCTTCAACGACAGATGAGGGTTCTTTTGAGTGGTTCTCTGAGAGATAAGAGATTGGCTTCAGCTTTCCAGTCTTAAATCTAGTTGCATGGGATGTATAGACTGATGTTGAGCAGATTTTGCAACACTAGTCTCGGCAGGTTGGTAGGGTGAAGTAGGAATACTAATATGAAAAGGTATAGCAGGTAACTGTGTAGGATCACCTTGTAAATTTTTTGGTTTATTGGGAGAATGACCTGACTTAGAATTTGACTCAACTTTAATACCTGACAAGGGGATTTTAGCAGATGAAACAATGGAGAGTGGTAGGCTAGACTGTTGTTGAACAGAGGAAGAGCATGAAGTAAACAAACTATTATAAGAAAAATCTGACTCATTAAAGATCACATTCCTAGATATATACACTCTACCACTTGGATGTAGACATTTGCATCCTTTGTGTGTATCATTATAGCCAAGAAATAAACATTTGACAGAATGAAAATCAAACTTGTGTTTATTGTAAGGTCTTAGAAGAGAAAAGCATGCACACCCAAAAGATTTTAAAAATTTATAGTCTGGACTGTGTTTGAACAACAATTGAAATGGAGAAATATGATTGAGAAGAGGAGTTGGCATACGATTGACAATATAAGCAGCTGTGTTAAAGGCCTCCCACCAAAAGGATAAAGGCATATTAGCTTGTGCAAGAAGGGTAAGCCCCACCTCTATAATGTTCATGTGTTTTCGTTCTGAGATTTCATTTTGTTGGTGGGTGTGTGGGCAGGGATGTCTAAATGCAACTCCTAATTGTTCTAGATGTTTAGCCAAGGGTCTATACTCACCTCCCCAATCATTTTGTACACACTTGATTTTCCTATTGAAAGCCAGCTCAACATGTTTTTGAAAAAGGGTAAACACATCTTTAACTTGAGATTTAAGTGTGAGAGGAAATATCCAAGTATATCTTGAATAGGCATCAATGAAATGGACATAGTACTTGAAACCTTGACTTGAATTGTGTGGTGAAGGACCCCAAACATCTGTAAAAATCATTTCTAAAGGAGCATTGAAAGTGGTTTTGGATCGACTAAATGGAAGCTGATTGACTTTCCCACACTTACAGGCATCACAAAAATCAAGGGAAGATTGTGTTGTGCAAGGCAAGTTTAACTTTCTTAGGACTTGTTTGACAACTGCAAAAAAGAGATGTCCTAGCTTGTTGTGCCAGGTATGCAACACAGATTCATGTTTTGAGAAATGTGAATCATTGAAATCTTTTATTCTATTTACATGAAACATTTGAGGTTGTGATAAAAATGACTGTTCTGATACACTTGGTGTAGCCACTTTTTCTTCAACCTTAAGACTAGATACTATACAAGAAGTATTCACATTATGACAATGAAAAACGTCAGACTTTTGACAAAGGCAAGATGATTTCACACAACATTTTGGACACTTATTTAAAGCAAGATTGCTAGACACAAGAAATGCCTGAAGCTTTGAACACTTTGGCTCTTTAGCTGTGGAAATATACAGCTAATACAGGCCATTTTTTAGCCCCCTTGCAAGAGGACTTTCCTCTTTTTCTTGTCCTTGATCATACAAAATTCAGAATTAAATTCAACAATTACGTCATTGTCTTTTGTAAATTGTGATATGCTTAAGAGATTCTTAGATATGGCAGGGACATGTAATATCTCATTTAGAAATAAAGGTGCTTGTGGTATTGTGTGTGAGCTGATGACAGATGAACCAACATGTGAAATGTTGAGTTTAGCACCGTTATCTACTAACAACTTATCATTTCCTTTGTAATCTGACCTCTGAGTAATATTTTGAGCATCGGCAGTGATATGGTTGGTTACACCACTAACCACATACCAAGATGGATCCATAACAGTGCTGGGTGAAGCAATAAAAGCTCCAGGACTCATATTGTTAGCTGAGCTGTTTTGAACAGACCCTGTGTAATATTGTCCAGTATTAGCCTGATAGTTGCTCATATTGTTGTTTGACTATCCAGCTCCATTGTAACTCTGACCATTGCTATTCCCTTGTTGTGGTTGAAGCATACTTTGCATACTGAGTCCTTGAAATGATTGATCAAACCTCTTGAAGTAAGAAGCAACCACATGACCAATTTTTCCACATAACTGACAAACAAATCTTGATCCACCTCTATTTCGTCCACGTCCTCTGCCTCTTGATCTGCCTCTCATACTGTTTCCTCTGTAATTTGAGTAATGCGTCTGAGCTTGACTGAAATCAATGGTCATTGTTGTATGATATTGAGCAAGTCTGCTCTCATAACTCATCAAAAGAAATTGAGCTTCTTCTAAAGAGATTTGTCCTTGTCTAGCTGTGATAGTAACTACTACCGCATCATACTCGAGACCAACACTACCAAGAATTTGAGAGATCAACTCTTCCTCTGACAATGGTTGACCTGCTGCTGCAAGACTTTCACTGAGAGTTTTCATCTTCAATATGAACTCACTGATTGAAAGACTGCCTTTCTTTGTGTTCTGGATTTCATGACGCAATTGAAGTGCTCTTGCTTTGGATTGTTGAGCAAAGAGATTCTCAAGTGTTTTCCAGATATCAAATGCAGTTGTACAATGAGAGTGACTAAACTAAATACTGACTCATTTAACGTTGAAAAGAGCCAACAAACGAAGAGTTGATATGTCTTCTTCCAGGCAACATATTCTTCATTCATCGATTGAACAACTTCACCTGAATCTTCATGAATATGTTGAATATATTTTGGTGGACATTTGCTAGGATTTAGCACAAAATCTTCCAAATCAAACGCACGTACAGTAGCCAAAACTTGGAGTTTCCAGAAGTTATAGTTGTTGCGATCAAGCTTTGATTGGAAGCTTGAAATTCAGATTTGTTGGCGACTTTCGTTTCAAAGAATCGCCATTTTCGTGCTCACTAACAGCTCCTGACAAGTCAAGGAAGCTCTGATACCATATTAAAGAAGTAAAAAAACTGAAAAACAGAGTACAAAAGTTGTAAATTTGAGAGAAGAGAATCTGGAAAACTTTTTCTGTTCTAATTGTATATATTTTTCAGTATATTGTTTTCTTTTATATACATATACAAGTTCTGATTAATAATGAGAATTTACAGAGAAACACAAAACGTGTGCTCTAACAATCTGTAACAAATTCAGCTGATCTGGCAAGAGTTAGTTATTGGTTGAAGTCAGCAAGGAATCTTGTTAGGTAATTCTGTTATTAGCTGGAAATGATACTTGGACAGCTAATATATCACAACTCAAAATGGACACCATTCATCACCACATGACTGCTGTCATTAATCTGTTCACTATCAGAGTTTTTACCAAGCTGATGAATATTGGATTGTCTAACAATTTAACGTTGCATTGAAGTTCGAGTCTTTTCATAAACCCTAAATTATTGTAATATTTTAAAAAACATATATTAATAAATGAAAAAAAATGTTTAAAATTAATTATTTTTTTTGGACTAACAGAATTTTTGAAACAAAAATTTCAACTGATTAAATAAACTCAATTTATAATATTTCCTTTCACTCAAATTAAATATAAAATGTATTAAAAAGCTGGTTGTGTAGCTAAACACAGGCTAAACACACCTGCACCCTTTGTATAATACAGTACAACTTGCAGTATATTACGGGAGGAGCTTTGTACTAACTAATATGTTGCATTGATTTATTACCAAACATTGGATTGTTTTAACATACATTTTACAGTTTTTATGCCATACAATGCTGAGCAACAAACATACCCCTTTTATTTTTTTTGAAGAAACATACCCCTTTTAATTGAGAAACATACTTGTCATTAGATAAATCCAATCTAATATCATTTGACTTCACATTCTTAATAGAACAAAAAAAAAAAACAATTCAATATAGTATAACGTTTATAAATTAAGGGTAATTATCGGTTGGGTCCCTATGTTTTTTTGTTTTAAGATTAGCTTTTTAGACGAGTTTGCTTTGAAAAGTATATTAAATAGATTCATCCGTCTATCGAAAGTTAGTCAACGTTAACTGTCATAGGTTGTTTTTGTCAATTCATCTTTATCTTTTAAATTAATATATAAATACAAATTAAAAATAATAAAAATTCCATAAAATTAGTATTTTCGGGATAAAAACTTGAAAACAGTTGAAATTTTATTTGAAATCAAAATTGAAATTAGGAAAATGAAGTTGTATCTGCTGCCTATTCATTAAATACATATTAGACCATCTTCGATGCATTCAATGAATGCATTGAATATTTTTTAAGAATTGTTTCAATCTTAATTTACCATATCAAATTTATTAAATTTTTATTATTTAAAATTAAAATAATAAAAAATTATGGTTACATTAATTATTATACCAAAGTTGATATATGCTATACACTGTCTTGAATTTGAGACTGTATTGGAGCCTTTTTTTTTTTTTTTTTTTTAACCTTTTTGCTAAACTATAGCACTAACACAATAATTTCGAATTGTATCGAAGATGCTCTTAGATTGTATTGTATAATATCTTCTTAAATAATTTTTAATATAAATAAAAAAGAAATACTGTGGATTCGAGTCTTCCTATTAAATCTTAAATTATTGTAGTATTTTTTTAAATATTAATAAATGAAAAAAATATTTAAAATTAAATAATTTTTTTAGACTAACAGAATTTTTGAAACCAAAATTTCTACTGATTAAATAGACTCAATTTAGAATATTTTCTTTCACTCAGATTAAATAAAAATGTATTAAAAAGCGAACAATACTTGGGTATTGACTTGTCAGTTTCCAAGTTGATGCCACGTGGTCTATTTTATTGATAATTGTAAAAAAATTAAAGAAAGAAGATCACGTGGCAACACTCCATTGGAGGGGTCAGTATCTTGGATACTGACCGGTCAGTATCCGATTATTTTTCTTAAAAAGCTGCCTGTGTAGCTTAACACAAGCTAAACACACCTGCACCGCACCCTTTGTACAAAGTGATGAGGCTGGAAAACGTAGTGATAAAGTAGTCAACGCATGGGAGAGGGGAAAGATAGTTTTGGTGTTGTTAATGCTGTTGGAAAGAGTGATAGAGATGTAGTTAATACGGTTGGAATGAGTGAGAGAGGTGATAATGTAAAGAAAGGTGTCAAGGATTCATGTGGTGGGTCAACAAATAAGGAAAAGGGAGAGGTTTCATTTGAAGCGGAGGTGTTGGGGTCAACCGGTCCAATTGGTGGCTGTGTCACCTGTGTTGGTCCATGAGGTGAAAAAGGTGGTGAGGCTAACAATAGATGTGAGGCTACTTTGATTGGAAGCTTGGAAAAGGGAGAAATTAACAAGATTAATGTGTGTAATTTGGATTCCCAAGATAGTGATAGCTGAGGAGTAGTGTTGTGAAAAATTGCAATGATGTTTCCAAGATAAGAAAGGGTAGGGTGACGGAAGCCAAGGTGCATGATGGTGGGTTTTTCAAAAGCAGCGATGATGGGTATAGTAATAGTATTAGGGTCTTTGGGTCAAGTGACAGATCTAGGGCGATGATGGGTATAGTAATAGTATTAGGATCTTTAGGTCAAATGACAGATCTAGCGGTGGATTGGCGATGTCCGGTAACCAAGTAGTTTATATTAATTTGGAAAAGGGTGGGGGCTTAATAGGGTCCGGTTTGAGTTCAGTTGGTGGTTAGGCTATTGATCTTTATGATCTTTATGTTGATTTCAGTGTTCTAGTATTGGCCTAGGCGGCCGCCTAGGCATTAGGTGGGTCCGGCCGTCTCGATTTTCCTTTAATCGGCCTTCCTAGGTGGTCGGACGCCTAACCCGCCTGGGCGGTGCCTAATCCGCCTAGGCAGCCGCCTAGTCGGGCTCCTAACCCGTCTAGGCAACCCAATTAATTGGTTTATGCATTTTTTATTTTTTTTTATTTTTTTTCTTAAAACGACACTGTTTTCAGTGTTTTGGTTAGTAAACCTAATATTCTTATTTCTCAAACATATATTCCAATTGAAACCACCATAAACAGTTTCAGTTGGACTAATTGTAACACCCATGTCTTTCAGGCCCAATTGAAAGGTCCAATTTAAAAATAAAAATAAAAATTTGATAAGCGTGAAGTAGAAAAGGCATCAGGTGAGTAAGTCTAAGTGAATTGCATGGCTGACAGGCAGCTGTGGGCTTGGTTAATTAGCTCACAACTTCAGTTGTGTCCTTCCATAAGTATATATAAGAAAGGAAAGAGAAGAAAGAAAAGGGAAGAGGAGAAGTCAGTGAAGCTCTCTTGTGATTATAGATTTCAGTTGATTCTTCTTTGCTATCCGGTTTCTAATTGGATCTTGTGATTGTTAGGGAAGGAAGACGAAGGGAATCTAGCATACTCAGTCTGAATTAAGCTTGACGTCTAAGTTGTGAGTGAATTAAATTTCAGTTTTGTTTTTAACTCAAAAGTTTTCAGCTTTATGCTTAAGATAAATTGTTGCAAATATTTTAAGCTTTATTATCTTTTATGATAGTGATGATACAGAGAACTGAAAGTATATGTTTTATGCTTATATTAGCATTAAGAATCAGTTATATTATTTTTATGAATTATCAAGAGATTATGATTTCTACAAAAACACCATGTATGTACCCTTCCCCAGTTATGATTATGGTTGACTTTTGGGGCCGTTTTACACATGTGTATGTCATGAGTCGCTCTGCAAGTGCATGACCAGAGAAAGAGAAATAGAGTCGCTCTGCACTTGTATGACCAGAGAGTCGCTCTGTCCGAGTATGACCAGAGAGTCGCTATGCCCGAGTATGACCAGAAGTTATTCATGACTCGGCGTTTGCCCGAAGTATTTCGGCTTACGTATTGAGGATATCTCTGGGTACAAATTTGGTGCATATTAAGATTTAATAATGTATTTATTCTTATTCAGCAAAGAGATGCATTCAGTTTATTCAGTTTAATCAGCACGAAAGTAGATATATTATTTTATACTATGTATTACTGAATGCTTATTGTAAAGTGGTTTAGAAAAGTGTTTTTAAAAGTTTTCATTCACTCACTGGGCGTTAGCGCTCATCCTTTCACTATTATATATTTATCTAGGTAGCTGCTCGGTTGTGCGGACTCCGAAGTTTTGAGGTGGGCCACTCGATGACATCATGAAGTATAAAAGTCATGCATTTTAAATTTTCATATACATATTTAGATATATGAGGTCGGCATGGTCGGGACGGTAGGTATGATCAGAACATGGTCGGATTTCTACTCGGCCCACTTGACCTACTAGGCCCACTTGACCTACTCGGCCCACATGGCCTATTCGGTCTACCCGGCTTACTCGGGTTTCTTACTCGGCCTGTTCGGTTTTCCATTCGGGATGGACTGGTTACTTAGTTTTTAAAGTGGTCGGTTTTTTGTACGATCGGTCATTTTTTTTTGACAAATTCATGTAACGAACGAAAATGTGAAAAGAATTGTAATTATGTACATTTTGCACTATCCAATATTCTCCTTACATTTTGTTTATGTTTAAAAGAAAGAAATTTCTATGAAGAAAATTTTAGTAGAAAGTCCTTTTTATCATGATAGTAAAAGCTCAGCCCACAGGATCTCCCTCGTACTCAAGAGAGGAGTCGGGGAGGGTCCTGTCACTAATAATTGAAACCACATTCCAATTGAAACCACCATTCCAGTGTTTTGTTTGTTAGATCTGTAAAATTATCATTTTTTTGATAATTCTAATGATTTTATGTGGATCTTTATTCACTTTGTTAGATTTAATCAGGTTGTGATTTGCTTAAAGGGGGGTAAAAAGAAAAAAGAAAAAAAACCTTGCCGCCTATGCGGTGCCTAGATGGCGCCTAGGAGATCTAGGCGCTAGGCGTTGGTCCACCGTACGACTAGCGTCTAGCGACTACTAGAACATTGGTTGATTTAGAGGATTTGAAATCTCTTTTTCGAAAGGGGAATGTGGAGGAAATTGGTGTTTCTCTGTGTCCTTTCAAATTTTTTTTTCCATAAAATCAGTATTTTCGGGGTTGAAACTTGAAAACCAAGTTGAAATCAAAGTTGGAATTAGGAAAATAAAGTTGAAACGAATTAAGGACTCAGGAATACTTGCAACCAGCTAATATCTTGTGCAAATGATGCTTCCGTGTCAACGTTGTCGAGAAATTAGTCAAACTCCAATAGCCAAAATGCAGGAACCAATTAAACTATCATGATTTGCACTTCAACCTTTGTTGGGCGAGTCCCCTCGCCGCTGGAGATCCATAATCACCATGGATGAAGATGAACCATCAATGAGATACGTAAATCTCCATGGATTGCAACCTTGTAACTCCAAATCTGGATTTCACCGTACAATGTTCTTGATCAACACTAGAAAACCACACTGAAATCCACCAAAAACCCACACCCACCACACTGGCGTTGGTCTCCTCGTCGGCAGCCACCACAAACCCAACCACCACCCACCACCCACCACCCACCACCAACCACTAACTCAAATTCAACCATCCCCGTATCTTTTCTCACTAAAACTCACAACAAAATCAAACTTACAAACGCCTCCACCATCCAAACGTAACCAGAAATCCAAACACCACCATCACCAATAAATACGAAAAAAATCAAATTTGAAAAAAAAAATATTGAACACAAACGCAAATTTTGATTTATATTTCACCTTCCCAAATCCTAATTGCCTCACCAATCACAATTTTTTTTTAGATTTGTTTATGTTTCTGTTTAACATCATTTGGCTATGTTTCTTGGTATTAGAGAAAAAGAAAAAGCTAGACTGCAATGAACTAGATTTGGTACAGCTCTTGGGTCTTGACTTGTCTAAAGTGAATCTTCTAATAAGGGACATATAACAACTGAAAACGCGAACATTCTTCTTTGTGTTGATAATTGTTTGTGATTGAAGTGTTTGTAGTAGTCTAAGTGTGAGAAATAAAATTATAATCTGGAGAAAGGAGAAGACCGATGAAACCGCAAGTATGGTTGTTGTTGTTGGGATATTGTAGTAGTGTTTGACTGGATCAGTGGATCTCCATCAAATCTGAGTAGCTGCTAAGAGCATCTCCAATACTATTCCAAATCAATGTGCTAATATTAAAATTTAGTATAGAATACAAAAATCTTCCTCTAATGCAGTGCTAAATGCTATGCTAAATTTGACATATGCTATATTTTGTACCAAATTTAGCACACAATATAGCATATGCCAAATTTAGTACAACAATAAATGTTACTTTTTTAATTTCAAAAATGTCATTATATCTATTGTTTTAAATATTTACATTTGTATTAATGGTAAGTGTTCACTTTAATAATTTTAATTAATAAAATAATAAAAATAGTATGTTAAATACAACTATGCATTGGAGCACAATGCTAAATTGTTGTGTCAAATATAGGATTTTACACTTTTTTGTACCAAATTTAGCATTATCAATAGCACATGCATTGGAGATGGTATAATATGGGTAGGTGTTTGATTTTGTGAACAATATGGATATTCTTTTATTTATTTATTTATTAAGTTTTTAAATTTGTGTTAATAATAATATTACAGTTTTTAATTTTTAATTTTTATATAAGGATATTTTTGAAACAATTTTCTTTAATTTTAATTTTAATTTTTTTATTTTCAAAATTTGGTGACATGTGTTACATTCTTATTGGATTAAAAATTTAAAGTTAAATTGTTAGATTTTAGGGTAAATAGTCTTTTCAGCCATTAACATGGTATACAGGGGCAAAAGAGATATTATACATTTTCTATGACGTTTGACGGTTTAAAAAAATCAAAAGGACCTATTTGATATACTTTTTAAAAGTCGATGAAAATATTGTTAAAAAAACAAAATTGTATAAAAAAATTATCTTTCAGAAAAACTTAGGGACCCAATCGATAATTGTCCATGAATTAATAGGGTGCGGATATTGACACCTATAAATATAATAATCACACCCATATTTTAATAAAAGTTTTAATTACAAAAATATCCCAATAGAAATTTACCAATAAAGACAAATTAGTTTAATTAAAAAATAAACCAGATACTACGTACACAAATTAATTACACTCATATCTTCAACTATCCTATTTTATTAAAAAAAAAAAAACTAAACCTTAATTAGGGTTTATAATACTTCAAGCGTTCAACGAATAGTTTTGGGGTTCGAGAAGCAATTTTTATCATTATTTTCAATGATGGAAGAAGAAGGTCCAATCTGCTTTTTTTTCCTTGTCAATAAGGCCTCCACTGTGGCATGGATATGATGGGATTGTGAAGCTTTAGGCAATTCACTAGTTGCCAGAAGTCCAAATCAGTATTTCATAATTTTTATTTATTTAATAAAATAAACCGTAATCCAAACATGGTATTGAAATCAGACCTATATAATTACCTGTGATGAGATTGAAATCAGTAGGCACTATAGCTTCGTCCTGTCTAAGTGGGTGTCCAAGTTTCATAGATGGAATCCTGGTTCCATGTCCACTGTAATGGAAAAACAGAACATCAACCGCTTCAGCCATTCACCATCCTCTTCAGTGTAGCTTTAATATTTGCACCTGTAGGCATCACCAAGTTAGACCTTGGTCTGAGTGCATCAGTCAGCAACTCGATTCCGCTTGGCTCGAATTTAAACCGCTCAATCAGTACCTCCTTCATAGCAAGCACATCGTTAATGCAACCATGCAACTCGTTTTTGGTGTTTGGATAATTGCATCCAACTAGAACTACCCTTCTTTGTTTTCCCTTCTCCATTTAATTTCCAGACAATTTTGATTTGCAAAAGTTTTTGATATGTTGCATATAGTTTAGTTTTGGAGATTTCAAAGGCTTTTAAAGTTTGCTAAGAGTATGACATTAATTATTTCCCTTGTAAGTTAGTTAACGTATGCTTTGGATTACGTTATAATTGGCTTTGAAGCATTATAAAGGTTTACCTGAGAAATTTAATAATTTAAGAATTCTCTGAGTTGTGTTTTCGAGTCTGAAGAACTGATCGTACTGATTTACACACCTTTTAAGGTTCCCATTTCCTATCATTTGTTCTCGTTTTCGAGCATATTTTTGTATATAATTTGTTTGTAAGCGTTGTGTAGGTACATGTTTCCTATGGAAGGTATTTGAGCTTAATTGAAGAGGTTTAGAGGATAGATGGATTGAAATAGTAAAGGCTCGTGCAAAACATCTAACTTTTAAGGGTCATATCCCTCTCCTCAAAATGAACTAGGTTTCGTCAATATATTTTTGGGGGCCCCGAATGTCTACTTTTCAACAGTTTTTACAGATCACAATTCCAATTTTTCTAGGGGAAGTTATGCTGATTTCCATAACGGTGCGCGAAGTTGTAAATGCGAAAACTGCTGTTCACCCAGTCTATGTATATTGGGTGAACAACAATTTTTAGCCTAGAAAGTGTCCGCTGCTGTTTCGCCTCCAAACCGCCGTACGTACAGCGGTTGTATAGCGACTAGCCATCGGTTTTGCATTTTTTGGCTAATTTTGAAGGGCTTGTCCTTTCACACCTCATTTCGTACCCTAACCTCCATACACTATATATAGTCCCATTTTGGTCTGAAACCATGATCTTCCAAACCTCTAACACCCCACACACCCCAAATCTGAACCTCTCACATTTCTTCATCTTTTCCATCTTTTTCATCAAGAAAGGGGTGATTCAAGCTCCCATGAAGGTTTTTCCTCCATGAGACCTTCCCATACACCTCCATACCATAATTTTACACTTTCTCCTCCCATTTTGGAACCGATTTCAAGGAAATATGAGAGATCTTAGGACCAAAATCGAGCTAGGAAGAATTTGAAGCATCTTTGGAAGGTTTGTCTTAAAGGGTTTGCTCATTTTGACTCATTTTCTTTACAATTTTATTTCTTTAATGTGTAACCCTGAATTAGGAATTTGCAAATCTTTCACATGTATCATATATGTATTTGTGTACTTAAATTCATCTGAGTTTGATTTTGCTCTCGGATTTATATGATTTATGCTCTTATTATGATATGTATGCGTATGAATGGTTTGAAATTGATATGTATGCACGATTGGGATTAAGAGTAGAGTAATTTAATGTAGGAGTAGAGTAATTTAGTTTCCCATGATTATTTGTATGTTAATGGACGATCAAAATGCCATGTATTGATTGATTTGAGTGACTGATGATTCTCCCCCTCAAAGAGTAGAAAATGCTAGTTCATGCATTGAGGTGCTAAATTGGTAGTGTTGTGTAATGTTTTGAGAGGGGTTCTGTCCAAGGTAGAGCAAAGAGATGGTGTTATGCAATGTTTATGCGTCCAACATTGAATCAGAAAGAAAAGAGTTGTGGAGTTTCCTCCTGTAAGTTCAACAGTCCTTTTTTTTACCGTGGTGTATTGAGGTGATTTTAACACTAGCCTTCATGCCTAAAAAAAGAGGTGGAAATGGTTGGCGAGAAGTTTTAACAATTTTATTCTTCAAGCGAAGGTGGTTGATTTGCCAATGAGAAGGATTTCCTTTTTTTGGTCCAATAATAGAGAAGATAGATGGGCATTGGGCGAGACTTGATCGGTTCCTTGTTTCCCCTCTCATTCTTTCATGGCTCCCGTCTATGGTTCAAAGAGGCTTGCCAAGGTCAATTTTGGACCATAGTGCCATAATTCTAGGTGATTTTGTAATTTTTAGGGTTTTGGACCCTTTTGGTTTCACAACAAATGGTTGGAAGATAAATAACTCATGTCAGAGGTGAAAAAGGGTTGGAGGGGTTGCAATATTAAATGGTCCAGTAGCTATATCCTGAAGTCTAAAGTGAGAAACTCTAAATCCTGTATTAAAAGATGGTCAGTGGTTAAGTCTAATACTTAGTATTCGACCAATAAGTTGGAGGATTAGTTGGCCAAGTTAGATGAGGCTGCTTCTAATGTAGGATGGTCGACCTCCTTAAGATAGGAAAGAGTGAAGTTATTGGCTGAGTTTTGGAAAGCTCTCCGATTAGAGGAACAAGATTGGAAGCAGAGTCAAGTGGCTACGACGTCTCCCACTAGCCACACGATGGAAATAGTGAAGCTGTTGGCTGAGTCAAATGGTTGTTGGAAGGCGACATAAACACCAAATATTTCCATTGTGTGGCTAGTGGGAGACGCCGCAACAATTTTATTGAGAAGATAACGTTTAAAGGTGTGAATAAATAAAATTTGGAGGAAATTAGGATCAGGGTGTCAGAGTACTTTAAGAAACTCTTCAAGAACGTGTCGTGGAAGTGTCTGTCATTAAATGGCCTTCCCATTAAAAGACTTTCGGTCCTAAACAATTCCTTATTCAAGGAGAAGTTTAAAAAGGAGGAGGTCTTGGAAGGTTGTCCGATTGTGACAGAAACAAGGCCCCGGGTTCAGACGGATTCAATTTAAAGTTCATCAAGGAAAATTGGGATAATTTTGAAGGAGATTTTATGAAGTTTTTAGATGAGTTCTACCATGATATGTCGGTTGTTAAAGAGCTCAACAAGACTTTCATAGCAATGCATGATTTCAAACTTATAAGTTTGGTAAGTTCACTGTACAAAATCCTAGCTAAAGTTTTAGCTAACCTTTTAAGGATGGTCATTAGCTAGGTGGTAGAGGAAGCTCAAATGGCTTTTGTCATGAACCGCCAAATCCTTGATGGCTTTGTAATAGCTGAGGAAATCATTCACCATTGGAAACAGATTACAAAGGGTGGTTTACTGGTTAAGCTAGACCCTTCGAAAAACATTTGATAGCCTGGACCATGAATTCTTAGATAATATGATGAATCAGATTGGCTTTGGATGGAGGTGGACATTGAGTCAGGTTTTGCATCTCCTCTCCTGAAATTTCTATTATAGTTAATGGGATTCCATCTAAAGAATTTAGGATGGATAGGGCCCTTCATCAAGATGACCTTTTATTCCCTTTTTATTATGGTGGTTGAAGGTTTGAGTACTCTTTTTAAGAAAGCAGTGGAGATGGATCTGTTGATTTGGGTGCGTTTATTTATGGAGACAATCCACATTTTGAACTTATAGTTTACTGACGACACGTTCTTATTCCTTCATCCAGAAATGGACTATCCTATGAGTGCTTGAAGGAACTTGAGATGTTTTGAGCTGGCATCAGGATTGGGCATTAATTTTTGTAAATCCTGTGTTGTGAAGGTGGGCAATGGTGGTGATAAGAAGGTTAATTATGCAAGGATTTTTATATGTGCAAAGGCTTCGCTTTCTATCACGTATCTGGGTCTTCCTCTGGGTGGTCGTCCTTGTTCGAAAATCTTTTGGTCCAACCTGGACAGGAGAATAGAATGTCATTTAACTCTTTGGCAAAAATTGTTCCTTAATAAAGGAGGTCGTTTGGCACTTATTAAATCAGTGATGGCAAGCATCTCGACTTATTATTTATCTGTTTTCAAAGTGCATGTATGGGTGGCTAACAAGATCGAAATGCATCAAAGGAACTTCTTTTGGGGTGATGGTGGAGGTAAAAAAAAGATGCACTCTATCAAATGGAGTCAACTATGTAGTAGCAAAAGTGAGGGTGGTCTCGGTATTTGTACGATTCTCTCCAAGAATAATGGCCTCTTTGCCAAATAGGCTTGGCATTTCGGTGTGGAAGACTCATCTTTGTGGGAAAATGTCATTTGTGCGAAGTATGGGGTGCTGACAAATATCTTAAGATGGGATCGGTCTTACGGGACAAGTGGTTCTGTATTCATTAAATCTGTCAGAAACATGTTCATTCAAGGGTCTATCACAACTCGCATTTTGAATGATGGTTTAAGTGTGATTATGGGGAAAAGGGATAGAGCTAGATTATGGAAAGATGTGTTGGTGGAAGGCTTCTCTCTAAAGATGGCCTTCCCAAGAATTTTCACATTTACGATTAATAAAGCGGGATGCATAAGAAATTTTGGAAAAAGAGAAGACTTTGGTTGGAAGTGGGAGATTCCCTTAAGGAGACAATTGTTTAACTAGGAAATCAAGCAATTTAACTATTTTCAAACCTGCTTGGCTAATGTTAAAGTAAAAGATTCAGTTCAGGATTCAATTAGGTGGAACCTTTATCCTAAATGGGTGTTCTTGGTTAAGTCTTTTTAGAGAGGCTTGGAAGTTAGGAAGACTGGAGAGGAGTTGTACTTTAGTCGGGTTTGGAAAGGTTGTTGTTCTCCTAAGATAGATGTTTTTGTCTGGCAACTTTTACATGGCAGGGTTTTAGTTAAAAACGTCCCTTACAGATTCCGGTTTGCAGCTTATCGACAACACCGAGTGCCTTCTCTATCATGATAACATGGAAACAATCAATCATCTCTTCTTACTATATAATTGGTCATAGAGTCTTTGGCAGACATGTATGTTATGGTGGGGGGTGACTTGGTGCACTTCTCAGTCTTTCGTCAATTGGTGGAAATGGTGACATGGGTTTTATCTGAAGGAGAAGTCCGAAAGAGCTTGGATGTCTCTATTTTTTGTTGTTGTTTGGTCCATTAGGGAAGCTAGGAATCATAAATTTTTCAAGAATGGAGCTATGGATTTTATCCAGATTGTGGACATGGTTAGATTTCGTATGGCTTGGTGGTTTAAGAATCTTTGTGGAGGTTTGTTGGATCCAATGACCCACATTTTATTGAATATGGAAGTTTGTGTTAGGTTTTGACTCGTATTCTCATGTCAACCCAATGTTAACCAAACACAACTCAAATGATGTGGAGCTTCTTGGAGACGTGGGATAACGTTTGAAAGTTGAAGATGGTGTTTGAGGGAGGTTTGAAGAAGAAGAAGAACTGAAGAAACAAAATCTGGCAAGTGGTGAGGCATGGACCGCGGTACAGACAAGTGCCTAGACCACGACACAGGGAGGGTCGACTCTAGTGGTTTCAATACGACAGAGGCAAGTGCACAAACGCGGTATTCATAGTGGTGGTTGACAATGGATTTTCTCTGTATAAGGAGCGGGGTGCACACCGTGACCTAGACTGCGGAAACGATGCATCATGCCCAGATCAAGAATGTTACGCGAGAAGAAAAAAGGAAAGTTCTATTTATGGAAGTTCTTGTGCTAATTGGAAAAGGAAAGAGTTTGTCTTCATGAAGAATAGAAAAGTCCTGTACTTGAAGGAAAATGATTTCTCTCTAACAAGAAGACTTATCATAAATATGAAAAAGTATTTATATGGAACAAGTAATTCTTGTATGTTTAGGAGTAGGATTTCCTCTTATGTTAAACTCTCTGTAACCATTATAAATAGACCTTGTATTTAGGTTATTTTGTGTGTGGTGTCAAGAAACACCATGTAACATCAGAGAGTGGGGAGAGTGGAGAGATCCGGGTGAGAGACCTGTGGGAATATCCGTGGAGGGATCAAAGGAAATATCAGTGGATCAAACTACATATCCGTGGGTGATATTCAGGAGAGACATAGGGGATATTGTGAGGTTCTTGGTAAGGATCTTGTGAGCGTGATTTGGGGTTTGGGTGTGAGAGAGAATCCTATAATATATGGTTGTAACAATTTATCATATAGTGAAATTTTATCTGTCGTCCTGAAGGCATGTGGTTTTTTACCTGATTTGGGTTTTCCACATATATATTGTGTTGTGATTGGTTTTTTTTCTCTCATATATTTTTCTCCTATTGACGTTATTAATTGCTATGAATTATGGGTATATATTAGGTACAACGATTCCGCTTTCATCGGTTCATAGATCATTCCCAACAATTGGTATCAGAGCTTTGGTCAGCGATGACATTTTCTTACAAGTCTTTACGGGAGATCGTATGGAGAAATTGGTGGTATTGGGTTTGATGAAAATAAGAATAAAGATGGAGGAATTTTTTTTGGCTTGTGGTTGTATGTACAAGTCATAGAAATCCAATCTAGGTTACACAAGGTGCTAATTGAATATTAAAAAAAAATTAAACACTCGAAGTCTTTGGTGGTGGTGTAGGGCTTATCTGAAAAAGCACTCCCCGTTCTAGTAGCAAGTCTTTCACCAGGTATGTGATGCAAGGATGAATGATCTTTCACATGATTGGGTGATGTAAGGACATATTTATTCTCTTAGCAGTTTTCCCCACTGGCCATGGAAGAGGATATGTTGCTGCTAATAGTCCATAATTGTGCACAAGGAATTGGTTAGAAAGTGATGCAAAGTGTATGGTGGACAAGGATGTCGATGGCTGATGAACTCCCTGGTAATCTGATGTGAGGAGTTGTACCACAATTTCAATAGGTTTTTTTTGACCTGGTGCCGGAACAACAAAAACAAAGTAAAAGGAAGAAAAACAAAATCTTAGGATGGTTGGTTCCTAAGTGGTTATACCTTGTGGTGGGGTATGTTGATTCTCAGTGATGAGAAGTCATGGTTGTGGACAAGGTCTTAAGAATTCAAGCCAAATGGGAGAATTGTTAGGTTTTGGCTTATATTCTCAAGTGAACCCAATGTTAACCAAACAAGACTCAACTGATGTCGAGCTTCCTGGAGACGTGGGATAACATTTAGAAGTTGAAGATGGTGTTTGAGGGAGGTTTGAAGACGAATAAGAACTGAAGAAATGAAATCTGACAAGTGTTGTGGTATGAACCGCGGTACAGACAAGTGCCTAGACCGGGACATAGGGAGGGTAGACTCCAGTGGTTTCAACGTGGCGCGGACTACGGCAGAGGCAAGTGCACCAACTGCGGTATTTAGAGCGGTGGTTGACAGTGGCTTTTCAAGGTATAGGAAGCAGGGTGCACATCGCGACCTAGACCTCGGAAACGATGCATCATGTCTAGATCAGGAATGTTACGGGAAAAGAAAAAAGGAAAAGTTCTATTTATGGAAGTTCTTGTGCTAATCGGAAAAGGAAAGATTTTATCTTCAAAATATGAAAGTTCCGTACTTGAAAGAAAAGGATTTCTCCCTAACAAGAAGACTTGTCATAAATAGGAAATAGTATTTATATGGAACAAGTAATTCTTGTACGTTTAGGAGTATGATTTCCTCTTATGTTAAACTCCCTGTAACCAGTATAAATAGACATTGTATCTAGGTTATTTTGTGTGTGGAGTCAAGAAACACCATGTAACATCATAGAGTGGAGGGAGTGGAGAGAGTGGAGAGAGTGGACAGATCCGGGTGAGAGACCCGTAAGAATATCCGTGGAGGGATTAAAGGGAGTATCAGTGGATCAAACTAGAGATCCGTGGGTGATATTCATGGGAGACCTAGGGAATATTGTGGGGTTTTTGGTAAGGATCTTGTGGGTGTGGTTTAGGGTTTGGGTGTGAGAGAGAATCCTGGAATATATAGTTGTAACAATTTATCATATAATGGAATTTTCTCTGTCGTCCAGACGGCCCGTGGATTTTTACACGATTTGAGTTTTCCACGTATATATTGTGTTGTGATTGGTTTATTTTCTCCTCTTTTTTTTTCTGCTATTGGCGTTATTAATTATTATGAGTTATGGACATATATTAGGCACATCGATTCCACGTTCATCTGTTCAGAAATCATTCCCAACAGTTTGTTGTTCTTAGGTTTTGATAAAGAAACTCCCAAGGCTGGAGAAATGGACTCTACCACCTCTTGATGCTCTTAAGTTTAACGATTATGGTTTTTCAAGGGGTAATCCGAGTCCAGCTGGTATTGGAGGGGTGCTTCAGGATCATCTTAAGAAGGTCTTGTGTCTTTTTTCGTCCACAATGGGTGTTCAAGATGCTATTACGGCTAAAGTTTTTGCCATTGCTAGAGCTTGTGCCATTTTTGAGTCAAAATCCGAGTTGACTTGCTGAAGTTTAACCGTCTTCAACGATTTCAAGGTGCTCGTGGATTGGGTGAACAACAATGGCTTTGGTAGTATTGTTCATGCACAGATCATATTCGACATTCGAAACATTTTTTAAAGAATTGGTCATGCTTCGGTTATTTTCTATTCTAGAGCCTGCAATTCCTTTGTTGATAATTGGGCAAAAAAAGGTGCAGTGTCCAGGGGGTATGATGTCTTGGGGCATGATGTCTTGGAGCATTTTCTAATCTTGCTTGGTGCTGGTTGTTTTGTTTGGGTTTCCCTTGTTGCGTTTGTTTTGTTGTGGTTTCCCTCGTTGCGTTTGTTTTGTTCTCTGTTCTTTTCTTCATTCTAATGCTGTTAGCGGCCGTCTGTGTTGTGTGTTGGCTTTCCTTTTGTTTGGTTGTTACTTTGGCTTTTGCTCTTTAAATTTTTTCTTGCCTTCAAAAATAAAAAAACAGATAGAGTACCTCGTGAAATATTTGTGAGCTTTTCCTTCAAATTCATGACTCTTGATCTTGACTTATTACCGTGCAACTTGTGAAGTTTTTCCCAAGCATCACGAGAGGACTTTGTCGAGGTACAAAGGGGTGTGACACTTTTGAAAAGTCAGGGAAGAACTGCATATAAAGTCTAACCATCAACTGCAATGGTCGATGATGGACATAGTTTTGTTCCATTTAGATAACCCATGAGGTCATACCCAATTAACAAGACATCAAATTGTGTCTTCCATGAAGGAAAATTGTTGGGTGTTAATTTTAAAGGAAGTTGGGATGCTACATTAATGGAGATGAGTCCATAGAATACCGATTTCAGAAGGAAGTGACTATGACAATATTTAGCTACCGGATGAGTCCATTTAGCTTCGTCTTGTCTAAATGGACCTCTAGGTTTCATAGATGAAATCCTGGTTCAATGTCCACCTTAATGGAAAAATAGAACATCACCCGCTTCAGTACCATCAACCATCCTTTTTAGCATATCCTTAATATTTGCACCTGTAGGCATCACCAAGTTAGACCCTGGTCTCGGTGCATCAATCAACAATTTGATTACGCTTGGCTGGAATCTTAACCGCTCGATCAATATGACCTTCATAGCAACCATAACGTTAATGCAACCATGCAACTCGTTTTTGGCGTTTGAATAATTGCATCCAACTAGAACCGCTCTTCTTTGCTTTCCCTTCTCCATTTAATTTCCAAACAATTTTAATTTGCAAAAGTTTTTGACATATTTCATAGAGTTTAGTTTTGGAGTTTTCAAAAGCTTTTATAGTTTGCTAAGAGTATGACATTAATTATTTCCCTTGCAAGTTAGTTCAACGTATGCTTTGGATTACGTTATAATTGGCTTTGAAGCATTATAAAGGTTGACACCGAGAGATTTAAGAATTCTCTAGGTTGTGTTTTTGAGTTTTCAGAACTTAGGAATTTATCATATGTGAAATTGAGAGTGTTAATAACTTAAGAGGGTTTATAAACAAAATTGTATTCAAATCAAAACATATATTTAAATAATTGTACAACTAGAATTAAGATGAGTGTTTATAGTAATGTTTTAATTTTAAAGTTTAGAGATGGGTGTACTTATAAATATGGGCAGCTTGAGAGAGCTGAAATTTCAGTAGGTTTCTGGTGAACTTGATATGTTTTTTTTTAGGTGGTGTTTCTCATGCTTGGCCACCTTTTGTTTCAAGTTTGTTTTGTGTTGCGTTGTTGTGGGTTTGTTTATGTTTTGTGTGTGGGTGGCTTGTTGAGTCTTTGTCTATTTTAGGGCTTTCATGATTGTGTCTTGGTGGCCTTTGGGAGTTTGTAGTTTCTCGGCTTGGCCATTTCTAATTAAATTTTACCTTTCAAAAAAAAAAATATGGGGGTGCATATCATATTTATGAGTGTCAATATTCATACACAAATTAAAAATATCTTTTATATCATAAATTTGGAAAGTCTAGGGGTAATGAGATAAATTAATAATTTTGATTAAATTATATGATTTTACAATTCAAAAATTCCTTTGAAAGAATATATGGCCCCACCCATTTCATAAATTAATAATTTACTGAAAAGTACATATATTTTACCATCTAAAGTGATGTTAGATACTGTAAAAGTGATTGTTGTAGTCATTATCCAGACAATTCCAACGATATATTATGAGTTTAAATTCGACATTGTTTGCTTCTTTTATGGACTTCCACAAGTATCTTATATCATTCTTGATAAAGTTATTTGACACAATCGACTGTAAATTTGACACACTAAATAATAAATTTGATATTGTCTAGTGAAATTTGACGCAATAAAGTGGCCATTGTAGTCTTCATCGAGACGATTCCAATGATATGGGTTTAAATTTGATATCGTTTACCTCTGTTATAGACTTCCACAAGTGTCTTATATCAATTTAGACCCAGAAATTTGACACACTAATATAAATATTTGACACTATAACATGATGTTTGATATGGTAAGGTAATAGTTGATTGTTGTAGCCTTGGTCAAGTTAATTCTAACGACATACTATTTGCCCTAATCAGAAAACATTTGCTCCATCTATTGACTCCCGTAAGTGTCCTACATCAGTAATTTAACATATAGTGAGCTATAGTCTTATAAGACATATACACACACACACACACACACACACACACACACACACACACACACACACACACACATATATATATATATATATATATATATATATGGAAATGGGGATGATAATTTAACTCTCACCCATGGGTATCTACCCGAACTCTATTTTTTTTTAACATCAAATATTATTAAGAGCCAAAAGGAGGCCAACCAAGGAAACATAAGAGAACCGAAAAACAATGCCAAAAACAGCAAGGTCTAAAAACGACTACAGCCAACCATAAGCAAACAACCCATATGAAAACCAAACTACACAAAGCGGCAAAACGAAAAGAAAACCGAAACCTAATACAGAGACATGACTAGCCTTTGTCAACATTTTCCTCTCAAGCAATTCGGTCCGTCAACTCTTCTTCTACACCATTGAAGTTGCAACCACGAGCCTTGCTTTGAGTTTTCATCCTATGGATTCTTGAAGGAAAAAAATCCTTTTTTTTTCCGCCTTCTATCAGAATAACACGGAGAAGCAACAATTTCCCCCACCTTCCCCTTTCGAAAATGAGGTTCCAAATCCCCAAGATCAACATAAAATTCAATAGCTAGACAATACAAATCACTCCCCATTGGATTTAAACTAGACTCTAACAAACTATTTCCTTTATCAAACTTAATAAAAACCACTTAGTCACCAGAAACCGCCACTCCCCCACTTGAACGGTCAGTATAACCAAAGACCCTAATGCTTTTACCATAAGACTTCTTACTCTCAACATCATCTAAAGAAACAAAAATATCGCTACCAAGTGGCCCAACAATTGGACCACAACTAGTTTTTCTAGCTTTTCTTGCCACCTCCCTCTTTTCGATCTCCCCACCGTTGGCTTTTCTTAGCTTTGAGGTGTCCCCACTAGCATTTTTAAGCTTTAAACTATTTTTTTTTATTCTCTCCCATGTACTGATTTTTCCTCTCTCCCATACGCTGACTTTTTAGTATGTCACTTTCCATAGTCATCTCACCAATAGGCACTCTTTTCTTACATTAACCCCACCATCATTAGTCATTACCTTTATTGAAAAAATTCATACCGGTTGTCCCTTATTTTTATATTGATTTGAGCAGTTTCCATTCCCTCTTCCAATGCGTTGTCTTCGAGATCATAACCAAAAGAAGATAGCTTGCACGCCATCTTCAAAGCTGATGAGTCAACACTGTCAGACCAGCTCATCTTCAACTTCAAGACGTTTGCCATCCACTGAAAGTCCACCGGCGTTGGATCTTCGTGCAACCTCACCAGAAAAGAATCGCCTCCCATCAAAACTTTGATCTTCTTCGGACATAAACTCTCATGAGGGACTAACATTAAGACTCTCCCTCTGTCCAACCTTCTCCTCATCACAGAATCCTCCTCAACAAATAAAGGATCACCAAAAACTCTCCCAACCTTATAAAAAACGAAAAACACTAGACCTTTAAAAGTACCCCAACTATGTTGATCCAAACTAATCTTGCTTTGGAGATAAACGAATCACACCACCTAGTCATCGAAGAGAAACAATCATCCCAAAAAAATCTATTGGTAATGAACCCCTCCTTCTCATTTTTGGATTCAAAACTCCAAACAATATTTTTGTCTCATAAATAAGAAGAAGTGAAAGAGAATCCCCTTGAACTCGGCCTTTGATTTACCTTGGACACACTAGAGAACTGAATCAGCTCTCCAACTGCACACTTATCAAGCCAGTTGTCTTCACCACACTTGTTATCCCATAACAAATAAGCAATCTCCTCATTCGACCTTTCTCTGATTTGCCGGACTTGTAAAGCCTCAACAAAGGACTTGTTGTTGCAGTTACGAATCCCATACAACCGAGAACCATAGCTCTTACCATCTCCAACTGACACTTCATCACCCACTCTTGGACTTAACTTCTTTGCAACACCTAATCTTCGGTTCTTCCAACCAAACGCAACAACCTTTGAGCTAAGTGACCACCCTAAAACACTCTTTCTGTTCACACTCTTCACCTTCTAGCCTCCTCAAAAGATTCAATCCGGATGAAAGCGAAGCAACTCCTTCTAGAGATGTTCTTAGAAGACAAGAACACATCTCTTACCGTACCATAACGTTTGAAAAATCCCCAAAGATAAACCTTATCAATGTTTGGATTCAAGTTGTCAACGAAAATAGAATGTAAACAATCCCTAAAATCTTCCTCCCCACCATGGCCGACAGTTTGAGCTCTCTTTTTCCTACCATGGCCAAAAAATTCAGAGTTTCTCTCACTAACTCTCTCTCTCTCTCTCCTCGACATCGATTTTTTTTTTGTAGAGTTTTTTCTTTTATTTACCCGAACTCTATTAAAGTTGAAGAATTGATAACAGAAAGGAAGAGAGTTGAAAGTATTTGAGAAGAGGTAGGTGTTTGATAAAATGACTAGGAGCTTAAGAAGAAGACGAGTCTAACTAACTAACATCAGTTGATTCAGTTACACGTGATCTTGAGTATATAACAGCTTAGCTAAATTCAGAGACAAACTAACTTTTAACAAAGGACTGATGATCAGGAAATGTAAATTAAGGAGATGAGGACACGTCAGCATTTGTAACTACTTTAACCATCAACTAGCAACAATCTAACCTCTAAGGTTGACTTCATCACTATCCAATTTTCTCGATCCTCTACTTCTTTGATGAAGGACTTGATCATTCTTTTCACTGGCCACATATACTGATAGACCAGTATATGGATATGAGTTGTTACACATACGATCAAGTCTTTCACTAGCAGATACTTTCTTGTCTGATGTACATTGTACATGTTGCACACTGCCAGTTACGCTCACAAACACGACCATTCGCGGTAGGGTTTGGGTGTTAAAATATAACCCGAAGTGGTTTCAGGTTTGGCTGTGGGTTTGAAAAAAATCTACACCTAAACCCGCTTAACGAAACAGAACTAGTAGAAAACGTTAAAAAAAACAAAAACAACACAACAGTATCATGTTTTAGATTTGCTAAATGAACTTGGGTTGGAAGGATTCCATTGATTTGATTAACAAGACCGAAACAAGAACATGCGACACTAATCATAATAAAACCTAAAACATAATAAAATCAAGCTCAAAATCCATCATCCCTTGGAAAAAAAAAAGCAAGTCACAGAAAGGAGAACAGAGCATCAGAAAAAATACATGGTCTAATTTGATATCCAAGATAGGACGATGAGGAATAGGAAGAAACATCAGGTCATTTTTCCTTCTTACAGTTATACCGAAAGCCTCGGTAATGTCCAGATCTTCTTCTTTCATACCATGGGGAAGCTTCCAATCAAAACGGTACAACATTTATGCCAGTGGAAGTTTGATATTTGGTGTATTCCTTGACATATCCTTCTTTCGTTGCCAAATGGGATGTACATAAAATTTGTTCCCTTATAATCGAGTGGACTATCAAGAAACCTCTCTGGAATAAATTTCTCAGCTTCAGTCCAAGACTCGGAATCTCTTCCGATTGCCCAAGCATTCACTATGGTTCTCATCTTGGCAGGTATCTTATATACATTTATCTGACAACTATTCGAGTTTTCTCTTGGAATCGACAGAGGTGCAGAAGGGTGTAGCCTTAGTGTGAAGGAAACTGGAAAACAAACCAACTTAGCCTACCACAGAACAGATTTGGAGAGTCCAGCTCTTGCTCACACAGTACCAGGTGATCAACAAACAAGCATACATGAGACTTACCGATATAATTACTTGAGAACTAGAAAGCAACGGCTGTTGATCAACAATAATCATGATCAAATTAGAGAACTAACTATTCTGTTATCAGAGTTTGTTAGGAAAGTCAACAAATTAAGTGAGGTTGCAGTTAGTTATTTGCCTCATCAGATTCTGTTAGAATCTGAATTGGCTTTGTATAAATATCAAGCTCACGTGTAATGACTGATCAGTTTTTCTATTATTAAAAATACAATCAAGTTTGAGCTTGAGCTCTCGTTAATGGAAGTCTCAAAATGGCTAAAGTTGCTCTATTTCTTCTCTCTCTTTTAGTACTTTCAACAAACACCTTGTTAGTCTCTCAACTTTAACTTGGTGTCAGAGCACTATTGACTTGCGTCAATGGCTTCTGACTCAACAGATTTATCAAATCAACTTCAAAACTCTTCTTCTTCATCTAGCATTGACTTCTTGTCACTTGCTAAAACTCTGAACTTCAATGTGCATATAAAACTCGATAAGAACAACTACATCTATTGGAAAACTCAGATCTTACAAGCAATTCATGCTCTAGATCTTGAAGGTTTCATCACTGGATCGATATCTCTTTCAAGCAAGACAATAGATGTATCGGTCACTGATGAAAATGGTGAAATTTTCATCAAGAAACAAGAGAATTCTTCTCTTTTGGCTCATCTCCACACTTAGCCAGAAGGTAATTGGTCAAGTTACAGGTTGTTAATCTACCTTCGAAGCTTGGACAAAATTGGAAAAGCTCTATGCTCAACAGTCCATTGCAAAAACTATGCAGCTACGACATCAACTACAAACATTTAAAAAAGGTTCAAATTCTATCAGTGATCTTATGTTAGAAATTAAGAATATAGCAAATGCTTTAGCTACTGCAGGATAGGAAGTTTCAGAAGGTGATCTTATCCTGACTTTGATGGAAGGAGTAGGTCATGAATATGACCCTATGGTAGTGGTTGTTACCTCTCAACAGAAGACAATTTCCCTAGAAGATGCTCAACTCTTGTTCTTGATACATGAGCAGAAGATAGAACAACTGAATTCATCTTCAAATCTTGTAGTTAACGGTGCCTCAGTAAATTTTGCTGCTAATACGATAAGTGATAGAAGAGATCATAGAAACAATTTCACAAACAGCAGAGGGAGTCAACGAGGAAGAGGAAGAGGGAACAGATTTGGTGGAAGAAGACTCTACTGTCAATTGTGTACCAAATCAGGGCATAATGCTTTTAAGTGCTTTTATCATTTCGATCAATCTTTTCAGAGACCAAATTCAAATCAGAATCCACCAAATCAGGCTTATACTGGACAAATAAATCAAGGAGGAGGAGAATCAAATCAAGTTCAAGCTGGAATTGATAACAACAACTCTGTTACTCAAGCGAATTACCACCAGACTTCTGCATTCATAGCAACTCCTGAATCTGTGTATGATCCTTCGTGGTACATGGATACTGGGGCTACTAATACATTACCTCTGATCTCAACAATCTCACTCTCAAATCAGAATACAGAGGAAACGATAAGCTTGTTGTAGGTAATGGACAACACCTTCCTATATCTAATATCGGTTATTCCTGTGTTGATTCACATGATAACATATCTAGGAAGATGCATCTTACTCAAATATTTCATGTTCCTTTAATAACTAAGAACTTGCTTAGCATATCAAAATTCACTAGAGACAATGGTGTTGTGGTTGAATTTTATGCTGATGCTTGTGTTATAAAGGATCAGGAAAACAGGAGTGGTTCTTCTCAGAGGTACCGTTAAGGGTGGTCTTTATCAGCTTAATCTTGTTGGATCTACTTCACAAGAACTCTCTCAATCAAATGCTTTGTCTGCTAGTTACGGCACACAATTAGATAACAAAAGTAGTTTTCATGATTTGTTCAAAAATAATAAGCATGTTTGTAATGTGTCACATACTGCCAATGTTCATACAACTCTTTGTCATGCTAGATTAGGACACCCATCTCCTTTGATTTTAAAGAAAATCCTTAGTCAGTTGCATTTACCTTGTAACATTGGAACTCTAAGCTTTTGTGATTCATGTAAGCTAGGTAAGCTACATAGATTACCTTTCACAAGGTCAGTAATATCTGTAAATGCTCCTCTTGAGTTGGTCTATACAGACTTGTGGGGACCTGCACCTTGTGTTTCAACAGAAGGCTATCGATATTATATAATCTTTGTTGATGCTTTTACAAGGTTTATTTGGTTGTTTCCACTAAAACTCAAATTTGAAGCACTGAGTGTGTTTATTTCCTATCAAAAACATGTTGAAGTTAAGCCAGATAAGAAGATTAAGTGTCTACAAGCTGATATGGGTGGAGAGTATACATCTTTTATTCCTTATTTGTCTAAGTAAGGAGTTCAAATGAGATTTTCTTGTGCATACACACACCAACACAATGGTGTACCTGAGAGGAAACATAGGCATGTAATAGAAACTAGACTCACTCTTTTGGCTCATGCCAAAATGCCTTTGAGTTTCTGGTTTGAAGCCTTCTCAACAGCTGCCTTTTTGATAAATAATCTTCATACTCCTCTCCTAAAGTTTGTTTCTCCTTTTGAAAAGCTGCACAACAGAAAACCAAATTATTGTTTTCTTCACACATTTGGCAGTGTTTGTTTTCCTTTCCTTAGAGATCATTCCAAACATAAACTCAACTTTCATTCAACTATGTGCTTTTTCATTGGCTATAGTCTCTCACACAAAGGGTATCGTTGTCTTCACCCTTCTAGTAGAGTCTATGTCACCAGACATGCTGAATTTAATGATCTAGATTTTCCCTATTAGCAGCTCTTTCAAACATCATCATCCTCAAATCATAGTGACACCAATTCTAGTATTTCATTGTTCTCTTTGACTTATATACTCCCTGCCACTAGTGATCTTTATCGTTCTTATCAGCCTAGGCACTCTCCGAGTCCTCAAATTGAGTCTTCCACATCCAATTCTAACAACTCTTTACAATGTGAGTCAATATCTATTGATACAATATCTACCGTACCAATAGATTCTCCACAACCTATTATAACAAATGAGTCTACTCATCCAATGACCACTAGATCAAAGAATGGTATTTTCAAGCCAAAAGTTTATACCTCTTCATGGTTTTTACCAGCAGCCTTGGTTGCAAACACTGAGCCTAAAAATGTCAAAGAGGCACTAACTAATCCAAAGTGGCTTCTTGCCATACAAGATGAATACAAGGCACTGGTTCATAATAAGACTTGGTCTCTTATGCCCTATGACCCCTCCATGAATGTGGTTGGGTGTAAGTGGGTATTTAGAACCAAGCTCAAGACTGATGGAACCTTACTTAAGCATAAGGCAAGATTGGTTGCAAAGGGTTTCCACCAGACTCCTGGACTTGATTATCTAGACACATTTAGTCCATTCGTAAAGGCATCCACCATTAGAGTTATATTCACAGTTGCTGTCTCTCAAGGCTGGGATGTTCAACAAGTAGACATAAATAATGCCATCCTAAATGGTGAACTCCAAGAGGTTGTTTACATGGACCAACCGGAGGGATTCATTGATTTTTCTCATCATTCTCATGTTTGCCTTCTTAAGAAGGCTTTGTATGGCCTCAAACAGGCTCCTAGGTCATGGTTTCACAAGCTGAGAACAGCATTATTGAGCTGGGGATTTGTAAACTTTGCATCAGATGTTTCTCTCTTCATTCGACATACTAGTTCAAGAGTAATCTATCTCCTTGTGTACGTTGACGACGTCTTAATTACTGGTAATGATTCCAAGCTTATTCAACAACTTATATCTCAGCTTCACAGTGTTTTTGCCTTGAAAACTTTGGGGTCGGTAAGCTATTTCTTGGTTTTTGAGGCTTAAAGAGATGCTTCAGGTCTCTGCTTAACTCAGTCCAAATACATTAGTGATCTTCTCAAAAAGACAGCAATGGCTGATTGCAAACCATGTGATACTCTTTTAGGTGCTGGTGTTAAACTCACTTTAAAAAGTAGTGACCCTTTTTGCAAATCCTTCTCAATATCGTAGTACGATTGGAGCTCTCCAATATTTGTCTCATACTCGGCCTGACATTTCATTTATTGTCAGCAAGATGAGTCAATTTCTGGTTGCTCCAACCCAAGATCATTGGTTGGCTTGTAAAAGAGTGCTTCGATACTTAAAGGGCACCATTCATACAGGTTTATGGTTCAAACCTACTTCACAGTTTGTTTTGAAGTGCTTAACAGATGCAGATTGGGCCAGCAGTCTTGATGATAGACGATAGATAAGTGGAAATTGTCTCTTCTTGGGTGGTAACTTGATCTCTTGAAGTTCGAAGAAGCAGCAGGTTGTTGCGAGATCAAGCACAGAGGCTGAATATAGAGCCATGGCTCAGATAACTGTAGATGTTTTATGGAAGCAATCTTTTTTCAAGGAACTTTCATCTTCCTCTGATAGATCCTGCTGTGGTTTGGTGCGATAACATTGGAGCAAACTCTTTAGCTCAAAATCCAGTGTTCCATTCACGCACAAAGCATATTGAAGTTGATGTACACTTTATCAGAGAAAAAGTTACTGTTGGTGTCATTGAACCTAGGTATGTTCCAAATGCTTACCAGTTTGCAGATATTCTCACTAAAGGGCTCTCTACAGATCGTTTCCAGTTTTTTTGCTCTAAATTGAACCTTGTTTCTTCACCAAGGTTCACTTTGAGGGGGGATGTAAAGGAAACTGGAAAACAAACCAACTTGGCCTACCACGTAATAGATTTGGAGAGTCCAGCTCTTGCTCATATAGTACCAGGTGATCAACAAACAAGCATACATGAGACTTACCTACATAATTACTTGAGAACTGGAAAGCAATGGCTGTTAATCAACAATAATCATGATCAAATATCAGATCATGATTATGATAGATTATCAAGGTGCAAAGTGAGCTTAGGAAGTTAGAGAACTAACTATTCTGTTATCAGAGTTTGTTAGGAAAGTCAACAAATTAAGTGAGGTGGCAGTTAGTTATTTGCCTCATCAGATTCTGTTAGAATCTGAATTGACTTTGTATAAATATCAAGCTCACGTGTAATGACTGATCAGTTTTTCTATTATTAAAAATACAATCAAGTTTGAGCTTGAGCTCTAGTTAATGGAAGTCTTAAAATGGCTAAAGTTGCTCTATTTCTTCTTTCTCTTTTAGTACTTTCAACAAACACCTTGTTAGTCTCTCAACTTTAACTCTCAGGGTTTCTTTGATCACTGCTTTGAGGAATTTCAATTCATGTATGCCGGATTCATCAACTTTGCCTTTTCCGTTGAAAACCCACCTTACTTCTGCTTGTGCCTCTTTCATCAAACTTGGATTTTTCAGCATTTCTGACATTGCCCACTTTACAGTTGTTGAAGATGTCTCACTCCCAACAGAAAAAATATCCTGAAAACAATTAATAACCATCGGTTACAAATTCGCTAACATAAAAAATTTCAGTAACTGCATTTTGTTGTTCTGAATGATTTTTGTGTGGACAGTCCACACTATATAATTTCATTCAATTCTATATGTATAGTTAATTAAATCAACAAATTAACCCAGATGATTGTTCGATGTGGTTGTTTGTTAGAGTAAATACGAGATCACCATCCTCCTGAAGTCTCCGAAATACATCAATTAAATCTTCCTGATCATGTTCTTCTTCCTTTTGGCCTGTTTTCGATGTTTGCATTCTCTCCTTTTTCTCATCAAGGATGTCTCCAAGTATTCTATGTTGCTCCTGATCCAGCTTCTCGAGTTTCGACTTCATTCCGCTAATAACTTCAAGCATTCCATTAGAAGGATAAAGATTAGCAATTGAAAAACCCGAAGCTAACTCTATGACTTTCATGACATTTAATATGAACTTTTGTTGATCCTTGCATTTGTTTCCAAAAGCTGCCCTCGCAGGTATATAGTAGGTTAAAGCAAAAAATTTCTTAGAGGGTAATTTCACTAAAGACCCTGTTTTTTTAGAGAAATGTCATATATTTAAATGTCTTTACCATTTTAGTAATTTTAATCCCTTATTTTCAATATACATCACTTTAGTCCTTCTGTTAATCAAATGTCAGTCAAATTTAATGGAACTAGGGATATTTTAGTCTTTTTCATAATAACATACTATTAACATATAACAACAAAATTAGCTAAAAAAAACACAACAAAATAAGATATATTTTTTTAAAGACAACAAAATAAGATTATATTATTAGATACGGTTCTTTTTTTTTATAACCATAAGAATTGTTTATCTTCATCTCTTCGACTTCTCAAACTCTTCTCTCTCTCTCTCTAATGAAAACTCAAACCCAAACAATCTCAGATTTGTTTAGACAGAATAATATATATTTTTAAAGACAACAAAATAAGATATTATATTATTAGATAAGAATTTTTTTTATGAAAGATAAGAATTTTTTATCTTCATCTCTTCAGCTTCTCCAATGCCACTCTCCCAGTTAAAACCCAAAAACCCAGAAACCCAAACAATCTCATATTTGCTTAAAACTCTTTACTGAATTTTATATCTAAGAGCTTTGTTTTAATTAGTTAATTTAACCAAAAATAAATAAATAAATAATGATCTCTCTCCCTTTTCTATTCTCTCTCTCTCTCTCTCTCTTTCATTCTCTGTTAAAAAAATCTTGAATTGTTGATTGTTCGAGTTTGATTATTTTGGTTGAAATAGAATTTCGTTTTTGTTATTGTTCGATGGTAAAATTAATGAAAAAAAAACCGGATATTATCATTGTAAGGGAAGAGAAGAGGGAATTTTTTGCTGTGTAAAAAAAATGATGGCCATTGATCAGGATCTCCATTGATCAACTGGATCTCCATCGCTCGACTACGGAGGTCTGTTCAGCGTTGTGATCTAATGGATCCATTGATTTCCTTTTTAAATTATTTGTTAACTGTTTTTTTTTTTTACTTTTTTCCTATTATCCATTAATTTAATTTTATTTTTTTAAAATTATAACTTTTTATTATTTTTTTATTATGTGTTAATTTTTTATTCTATTTTTAAAATTATAAATGTTTTTAAACATATTTTTCTATTATCCTTAAATTTTTGTTTTTTTCTAAGATCCTTAATAATTTTTTGTTTAAAAAAAGATCTTAATAACTTTTGTGTCTCTCTAAAAAAATTATGTTCTTTTAATTTTATAAACCATTTAAATATTATTTATTTATTTTTGATAGATAAATATTATTAATTTTGAATTAATCATTTTAGTGTTAAAATCTTGAAACTATTTGATTTTTTTGAAAAGTAATGATGTAATAATTAATAACAAAACCTTTCAAGGGAAAAATTGACATTTTAAGCTTGTATTATAAATTAACATGGGTAAATTCATACTTTCTTAATTTTTTGGTCAATGGACTAAAGTGATGTATTTTGAAAAAATAAGGGATTAAAGTTACTAATATGTTAAAGACGTTTAAATATGTGACATTTCACTAAAAACTAGGGACTTAGTGAAATTACCCATTTTCTCACTAAGCTTCCCTCAAAAATATTGTTTTGATGAGATTGGATGTCTCCTCATCTCTGATTGTTCTGAATGATTTGACTCGGCTTATACTTAATAGCACAGCTGTGCAGATTTTCCGTAATTGTCTCCAATAATTGCCGTATGGTACGAAGCCAATATCTGAATAATTGTAAGTTTAGAGGGGTGTATTGGTTCAAGATTTTATTAAATAATTTTGGGAAGTAAAAATCTATTGGTATTGGATTAAGACTTTTTAACAAGTTAGATAAGTGTTGTGGTATTGATGTAGGACAAAGATGAAGGAACTGTGGCCCATGTGGAACAATTTCTTTATTTTTTATTTTGTTAATTTGGGTATTTTCTTGTTTAGCAAGTTTATGTTTTTTAGTTTGATTAGGAATTAAATTTAGGTTTTTGAAATAAATCAAACTTACCTTTTGGGTAAGATTTGATCTTTGTTTTTCAGTCAAGTTAGGAGTCATGAATCTTAGAAGATTCTGATTAGTTTTGATCTTTTCCTGTTTTAGTCTTTTTTAAGTAATATTGTATTCCAGTCATATTATGAATAATTTATTATAAATAGTCTTATTATTTCCAATTATTGTAACTTTTAAAACTTTGGATGATTTTAATAAAATCGGTCATTTGGAACATTTATCTGTTGTGGATTCGATATGCTCTTTGAGGATTCGAGAGCACCATTTTCTAATGAAGGTTAGGGAATGATGGCCCATGCATGGCGGTCCATGCTTAGATAACTACCGGTCGCTGCGTCAAGGTTCGTTTGAATATGCCTCAGGGTTCGACAAAGTGATCATTCTTATTTTCACCATATGCCACTGTGTCAATTGGTATCATTCTTATTGACGTAGCGAGATATGGTGAAAATAAGAATGATCACTTTGTTGAACCCTGAGGCACACTCAGACGAACCTTGACGCAGCGATCGGTAGTTACCCAAGCATGGACCGTCATGCAGAGGCCATCATTTCCTAATCTTCGTTAGAAAATGGTGATCTCGAATCCTCAAGACGAACCTCATCGCAGCGATCGGTAGTTACCCAAGCATGGACTGTCATGCAGAGACCATCATTTCCTAATATTCGTTAGAAAATGGTGATCTCAAATCCTCAAAGAGCATGTCGAATCCACGACAGATAATTGTTCCAAAGGAATGATTTTATTAAAATCCTTTAAAGGTTAAAAAGTTACAATAATTGGAAATAATAAGACTATTTATAATAAACTAATCCTAATACGACTCGAATACAATATTACTTAAAAAAGACTAAAATATGAAAATATCAAAACTAATCTGAATCTTCTAAGGTTCATTACTCATAACTTGACTGGAAAACAAAGATCAAATCTTACCCAAAAGGTAAGTTTGATTTATTTTCTGAACCTTAATTTAATTCCTAATTAAACTAAAATAAATAAACTTACTAAACAAGAAAATATCCAAATTAACAAAATAAGAAAATAAAGAAATTGCTTGACATAGGCCGTAGCTCCTTCATCTTTGTCCTACATCAGATATTCGATCAAGACTTTTAAGATTTTTTTTTTAAATCCATACTGCCTTGTGGTATTAAATATAAACTTTTAAGATTTTTTAAAAAATCCATATTGTCTTGTGGTATTGAATTTAGACTTTCATGAGACAGCAAATTGTCTGCTGGTATTGAATTGAGATCAACATTTTTAAGATTTCATAACAAAATGAACTTTCCAGACTCTAGTAGAAACGAGAAAGGGCCTATTATTGAAAGATGGCGCCATGAGTTTTCAGGACCTCTTCAGCTATCTTCGTTGAAGAAACTACAATGATTGAAGATTCACCAAGCTGTAGGTGCATCAAGGGTCCATGTTTCTTCACCAAGTCTCAGGGGCAGTGATGGGGTAGTGAACCATCCAGCCGGTGGATGTTTCCAACTAGAGGCAGTCTCCATAGCCCTGGAGGCATCTTTATGCTTGAGCTCTTGCCTTTTTTTCGATATACGATTTTGATTGCCATCATGAACATGAAAATGTGGAAGTCAAAGATGATAGTTAAAGAAGAAAAGTGAAACTTCATTAGTTTTCAGATAAATTTTTTTTTTTTTTTAACTGCAAGCTTTAATGAAAAAAGCCAAAGACAACAAAAAACAAGAAACACACAGAGACTAACACAAGCACTGCAAGCTACAAGAGACCCACCACCAGTCACAACCCAAAAAACCCGAAAAGCAGCAAACCAGTAGTAAAACTGCCCATAAGAAACAAACTTACAACCCTAAAGCCAAAATAAAAAAAAGGAGAAAAACAAAGGATACCCCAACAACAAAACAACCAAAACATAATTACTATATAAAATGTTAATTAATAAAGTATATTGGATAAAAGAACTTGTTGCGGAGCTAAATGACCTATCTTCAAGAGAAGAGTGTTAGAGAGAGATACTCTGAGAGGTCTTTCCATGGAGAAAGGAGAGATTTCAGTAATGCGGGTAGGCTTGGGAGAAGAGACTTTAGGGATAATTTGTTTTTGTTGAAAATCTGAATCCAAATGTTGATTTGGATTGTCTTTGGGGTGTGTTCAAACCTTTTGGGTGTGTGAGAGATGTTTATCTTTCTACCAAAGCTAGTGAGAGAAGGAAAGCTTTTGCTTTTATTCGTTTTGGTTCTTTGGAGGAAGCCTCCAAAGTGGCAAATCAGGTGATTGAGATGCTTGTTTTTTGGTGGCCTATTAGGTCAAAAGTGGCTACGTTCGGATGGAGAAATCGAAAGAAGTATGGACTAAGAAAGGGTGGGGAAAAAGAAGTGATGGTCGAGTCTAAATCAAGGGATAGGAAAGATGGTGGTGGTATTCAGCTATCTGGATATCTTGGCAATCGCTTTTTCGAGGAAGCGGTGAAAGGCAAGAGGAGAAGTAAGAAAGTTGGGATCAGAGAATCGTTTGAGGGGATTAAGGGCAAAGAGTCGCCTGAGACAGCGATGTCTATGTCATGGAATATCTATAAGAGTGATATGGATTGATTATCTAATTGTGTGGTGGGGATCCTAAAGGATTTTTCATGTGTGACCAGTGTGAGTAATCGGTTGCATGAAAGGGGCTTCTCCTTTTCCTCTAGTTACTTTGGTGACAAAAACATTCTTTGGAGTTTTGAGTCGGAAAAGGAAAGAGATAGTTTCATTAATCATAGATTTTACTGGGACGAATGTTTTTCATCGATGGTGAAGTGGTCCAGATTGGTAACACCATCTTGTAGACTCGTTTGGGTTAGTTGTATGGGGATTCCTTTAAGTTGTTGGAACTCATCTTTTTTCAAAAAGGTTGGATGGATTATAGGAGAGCCTCTTCTAATAGAGTCGAACACTGTCTCAAGAAAGAGATTTGATAGAGGCCAAATTTTGGTGTTTATTCCTCATGATAGGCCTTGTCCTCAGAAGATTAAGGTTGATATTGGTGAAGCTTCTTTTATTATGAAGGTTACTGAAGATGAAGCTCCGGTGGACTTCCCTTGGGTGGATCAATTTTAGGCTTGGAGATGTCTGAACCTCAAGCTTGTTTACAGAAGAAAGAAGGGTGTGATCGGATGATAGGGGTTGGCTCTGTCCTTTCTCTAGGCCTTCAGGGTCTCAATAAGGCTATTGTAGGAGGTGATGGCAGAAGACCTGACAAGTCTTTGACTCTCGGTTGCAACAAAGGAAGTAAAGAGAAATGGAGTTTGGCTGGTAAGGAGAAGAATGGGTCTGGAAAAGAGATAAGTTATGGTGTTCAAAAACGAAAAGATAAGTCTAGGCTGCTATCTCCTAGGCTTATCATGCAAAATCTTGAGAACACAAAAGACATAGGGATTAGGTGTGAAAAGGATGACAAAGATCACTGTTATTTGGCCGGTGCTTTTGATATTGGCTGCTTGGAAAAGTGTGATCATGATAGTGAAAGTATGTGGAGTAGTATTGTTAAAGATAGGAACGTGGTCCCCAACTTAGGCAAGGGTTGGGTGGTGTTAGCTAGTGGTGGTAAGTGTGTCAATACCAAGATTCACATTGATGGTTTTGTCAAAAGTGGGAAGGGGATTGTTTTGGGTGATAAGGGGAAAGGTGGCACAAGTTCTGTTAAAGGCGGGGTGAACAAGTTGGATAGATTGGCTTCCGTGGAAGATGTTGAGAGTAGAAAGACCAATACTAGTAGCATTAGGGTCTTTAGTTCTAATGATGGATCTAGTGGAGGAGTGGCGGTTTCCGGTGACCAAGTGGTTTATTTTAATTTTGAAAAGGGTTAAGGTTTGTTAAGGTTCGGGTTGAGTCCGGTGGGAGGTGATTTGGGTGGTCCAGCTATTGATCTTGGAGATTTGGATCCTCTTTTTCGAAAGGGGAAGATGGGGGGATTGCTACTTCTCTGAGTAATTCTAATAAAAGACGGAAAAAAAAAAAAATTATCCTTCAAGAATTCATAGCATGAAGACTCAAAGTAGGGTTAGGGGTTGCAATTTCAGTGGTGTTGATGTAGTTGACTAGTCTCAAGTTTGTAGCTGACTTAGTCATTTGGGTTTCTTGGCGTTGGCAAAGTAGGGGTCTGGTGGTGGTGGGTTGTTTGTTGAAGAGTTGACGAACATTGCTCTTAGATTGTTTTGTCTCTGTGTTTGTGTTGTTGCTTTGCTTGGCACATGAATAAAAATCCTCTGATCAAAAAAAAAAAAAAAACAACCAAAACTTGAATATCACATCACCCCATAGACTTGTGTTTGAGCACCAACCATCTCACAAAATCCGAAACCTATCGTCGTTCATCTCCTTCCTTCCTGAGGTAATCCTTTGCCATGGAAGTTGAAACCCGAGGTCATGTCTTTTTCAAGCACCTTCGCCACTTCATCCTAAAGATTCCATGTCACCTTATTTTAATCTCAAAATTATGTTGGTTCGCAATATCACAAGCCTTGAAACTCCTAAGAACCATGTTATGCCTTTTCAACGAAACCAAGTTTTTCCTCCCTCCTTTTCTTTTCGAGATACCTGGAGAAACCACAGATAATCCGCCGACCATGGAATCAGCTTTCCAAGCCAACTTCTCACGCTGTAAACCTCCATCTGAGCCAGATATCATCCCATATCTTTCACCCTGAAAAGGGCCTATTGGGTCTGTCAACATAACCCTAATGGCCTCTTCTGAATTGGCCTGCTCGCAGGAAGACAGAAGTTGATATATATAACTGGATTCTTTTTTCAATATAATCAATTCTGTCTTGACTTAAAACAAATTGCATTTTTCTATTGTCTTTGACTTGTAATATACACCAGTGGGCAATGGACAATACTTCAGCAAGAGACAGACATTGAACTTCAGAACCTCGTTGCCCGGAGGAACCCACTCTTCTAACTTACTTATCTTTGAGATTTTCGAATTTGTACATAAGTCTTGGATGTTCAAGAAAATGGACGTTAAAGACTCACTAGAACCCCTACCATAGTGTTTAAACCACCATTGTAATTTAAGCATGGGGTGGCTCTGTTGCCACCCAAAATTTTACTCACCACATTCATAATTTAGTAAATTACTTTATTATATAGATAATTTGAATCAAAATTACGTTAAAGCCCTCTTCTTCCTTACAATCTTCCTTGCACTCCTTGGTCAAACCATTTTCAAAAAAAAGAAGGAAATTTCATACATATAGTATATTTGGGACTTGACCTTCTCTACAAGAATTAGGAGGATGGTTCTTAATCTTATCTGCTCAAACAAAGACTAATCTATGAGTTATTTCAATTTTATAAGATCTATTACGTTTTACTATAACCATATTGGAAATTCTCAATGAAATAGAAGAAGATAAGTGTTGTAAGTAATTGAGGGAGTGGAGAGAGAAGAATGATGAATAACAATGGCAATCAGTCAGGTTTATATTTAGAATTTTAATAGGTGTAGAGACTAAAAATGTTATTTTAAATTTTGATGTTGTGTGCTTGAAGTAATTGGGTATAGCAAAGATTTTTTTCAGTGACACAACTCCAACGTTGAACATTTCCAGATTAATATATGTAGGTGTTGTTTACATTCAGCCACATTGGACGGTGTACCGTGGTAACACATTTTGGCATTTGAATGCTCAAAACTCAAAAGTCTCTTGTAGAAAACAAATCTTTACATAAGTCGTTGTAAGAAATCCTTGTCAAACCTATCTTTTTCTCTCTTGGTACTGTCTTGTTAGGATGTCATCTTTCTTGCATGTCAAAATCGCTGAGCTATTGATATACACTTTCTGTCTGTCACATAATGATGTTAAATGCCAACATTATCTTATAGAGTTCACACTTCACTGCATCAGGAAAGCCTATGAACATGGCTTATTACTATCAGCAATGAGAATCTTGTCCCCATGTAACAACCAAGGCTCGCATATTATCCATTTGGGTTTCACACAATACAAGTATCTTTTATCGTCACAGATTTTTGTATTTAGTCATAAACTTAAAAGAGTAATATACATAGACATTCTATTTGTATCTCAACTTGTGAGGTGTAAATTTAATTCATTTGACATTTGTCAAATGAAATATATCCTTAGAAAAGTAATATAGGCATCCTAATTAGTAATTTGTATCTTAATACGATATGTGTCAAGTAAAATGAATCATAGTTGATAGGACAATAATTATACCTATTTGAGGTCCCCATTACCTATCATTTGCTCTCGTTTTCGAGCATATTTTTGTATATAATGTGTTTGTTGATCTTTGTGTAGGTACATATTCCCTACATATGATATTTGAGCTTAAATGACAATTGGGAAGCTAAATTTTGGGGTCCATATCTCCCTTCTCAAAGTGAAATGGGTTTCGTACCACTTATTTTTAGAAAGCCCCAGTCTCTCCTATCCACCCTTTTATTATTTGTCACTTTAATCACCATTCTCACCCCTCCATATTCCTTTGTGTTTATTTGCATTCTTTTTAGATTCATTTCCTTTGCACACACCTGCAATATGCTTACACTTCACACACACCACTCTTACCCTTGCCATGTTCTTATTTACATGCTTTCAATAAACACTAGAACGTGAAATGATCGACGGATGACACCTCCCTGTGGACGACACTCGCTTGCCGCTTTACTTGTTTTTAAACTTTAGAGCACATTGCGTAGGACTTTTTATAAATATTCTTTTGATAATCGTAATTTGGTAACGACACAAAAATCGAGTATCAAAAAATGGCGCCGCTGCCGGGGAGGTGCCTATACATTGATTGTTTTTTGTTCTAGCTTAAGTTCTGTAGATATTTAGATTTAATTGTTTTGCGGATATATATGTATACGGTTAGGATTTTTCTTTTTATTATTTTCTTTTTATTTTTAGCATATACGTTTTATGTTATTGAGTTGTGGTGTGCTAGGAAAGGAAATTTTCAGGCCGGATGGACCATACTACTCTTGGAACATCGTAAGAGTGCACTTATTGCACCCAACAACCCCCAAGTGAAACGGTAGCGCCACAAAGGCAACGTGGTTGCAATCACAATAGGTATCCTCTAATTTTTGTGCCTAATTGGAGTGCTTGTGGTTAGTTGTTGATTTGGGAAGAACTTGCCCTTGTGCTTAATGTCTAAAATGCTATGTTTGTTGTGTTTGTGATGATTGTGTTCTTATCTCTTAAATCTTGCTAAGCATTGTCCATATTTTATGAGTTGAGCAACATTGAAGACAATGTTGAGTTTAGGTTTGGGGGTGTGGACACTTTCATTTTGTTTGTTTTTGTTACGTTTAGAAAATTTTCAAATCTCTGTACAAATCGGTCAATTTTAATTTTAATTTTTTTATAAATAGTGTACGGTTTTGTTGAGTTGTTATTCTTTGTGTGCCGGTAAAGACATATCATGTATGCTTTTAGCTCCGTGCATCGCTTTAAATATGCTTGTACAGTGCCAATCTTTTGATGTTGAGGTGGATTAGACCTCTATTCTTGTTTAGCTTAAGAAAATTGTGGAGACTGCTCTTGTGAGAATTTTGTACCTTATTAACGTTCATTTTTTAGGGTGTATTTCATTTCTACACTTAAACACTTTTCTTGTTCTTCAAATGTTTAGATAGATCTCTATAGGTTTTGCATTGGATGTTAAAGAACAATCCTCTTAAGATATCACATGTGTGTTTGCTTTGCTTTTGTATTGGTTGATCCTTGAGAACTGATGCTAGGCAATGTGTGCTTAAACTACTAAAAGGCCTAAACACTTACTCTTACCCTTACCCTATTTGTGTGCTCCCTAAACCAATTTGAAGCCAAACACATGAGCCATTTCTTTCATTACCCACGCTTCCTTGGGGTGTATTGTAATTACTATTATGGTTGGGAAGAAACCAATGAGTTTCTTGGGTTAGATTGTAAATACAATTGCATTAAGGCTGAATGTAAAGATTAAATGTATATATTTGTATTGTCATTCGAAGAAATGAATGGTAGAAGAAAAAAATGAGAAAAAAATTAAATATCTACTCAAAAGAAAAAGGAGTAGGAAAAAAAAGTGTTAGAATAACAAAAGGTAGCCTATATGTAGACCATAAAGTATGTATTTTAGACTATGTTATTGTATTGTAGATGGTTAGCAAAGTCCACGATAAATACATCAGAGGATTATGTTATTACATTTTAGATGGTCAGTAAAATCCTTGTGTTGGTCTAAGGCTGTTTGTTTTCACTTTCCCATTCTTTCTTAACCTACACCATTGGCCCCATTACAACCCATGAAAGACCTAGCAGATCTCTTGGTAATGCTTGCTTGAGAGTGAAGTTGCATGTGCTCTGTCTTTGTTCTTAATGTTTAATTCGTTCATGAGATCTTGTGTACTTATATGAGTGTCTTTCAATTTATGATTATGAGAATACATTTTGATTCCATGTACCTAAAATCCATTTTGCATATTTTGATGAGTGTTGTCACCTAGGTTCTGAGTGAAAATATATGACTGAAATCCGGTGAGGATTAGAGTCGAGACGAATTTTATCTTGGGCATTCGAGTGTAATTGTTTTGTAAGCCGAAAACATCCTAAGTATTAGCATACTTGCATTATGTGATGCATTGTTATTAATTGGTATATTTGAGATTCTAGCATGCACGTGTTATCTTTGCTTGGCATGTTTGGATTGCAACTCAACAATTTTCTTGCAGAGTATACGTTTGTGGGTGTCGTAGCTGTAAACCCTCAGAAGACAAAACTTCTCCATCTAGGGATCACCTATGGTTGAAAGGCTTGTGGCATATGCTAAATGTCATCGTGTTCATTTATTTTTATTATTATATGTGTTGTTTATGTGTTTTACATTTTTAGTTTTGCTCGAGGACGAGCAAAAGATAGGTTTGGGGGTATTTGATCGGACGATAATTATACCTATTTGAGGTTCCTATTACCTATCATTTGCTCTCGTTTTTTAGCGTATTTTTGTATATAATGTCTTTGTTGAGCTTTGTGTAGGTATATATTCCCTACATATGATATTTGAGCTTAAATGAAATATTAGACGATTGTCTCCCAGGATACAATGGTTCAATAGTGGTAGGCCTAAGCACTATCCACTACCAGCGAACTCAAACCGAGTTTTGAACTTACCAAGAAAATATAGAAGAAACGAATTCGACTGCTCAAAAGAAATCTGGAATTGTGTTTCTGTATGTGTTGAACAGAATATTAGAGATATTAAATACCCAAACCGAAACACTAGGGTTTTGGGATTAATTCGGGATTATTTTTAGAAAATTCATTTTTGATTTAATAAGGAAATAATTTTATTATATAATATTCTCCAAAGAGATTTATTTCTAATTTAAATCCGATTCTGTATTCTTAGTGAACAAGTAAGAAATCAGAATCCAAACAATTGAAGCTTTCCTTATTCATCACAATAAAAAACGTTGACTGAGGGAAGTGGCAAAATGTCAACTGGACTCTCACGGTCTAATCGGAGCGGCATTATTGTCCGCAAGTCGCTCCCACACACGAGTCGTGCATTCGAAGGTTTGGGGTCCATGATTTTCACCCCCCCACCCCCTTGCGCGCGAGAGAGAACCTCTATGCCACACATGTTGAAAGCTCATATCACACATTCACTTATAAACTACTTATAAATGATTTCTCTAAGCAATGTGGGATTCTTTTTAATCCCTACACACTGGGTCCACTTTGAGATTCAATTTCTCATTCACCAATTAACCATTTTGTGAATTTGAGTATATCATTTCGAAGTTCTCACGGAGGAGAATTCGAATCCACTTTAATCTTCCATTTCTATGGAATTTAACAAACTCAATTTTTGCTCTCAAAATGAGAGATTATCACAAAATTTTCTACAATCCTCCACATGAATGAAATTGACCTAGGAGACACAAAGAAGATGTTTGGTAAGTTCAAACAGTCGAAGCCTGCATAGGATAGGTAGATGTTACCCTTTGAACCTTCACTTGTAAAGGTATGCTTACTTTACTGGCTGATCAGTAGATGTGATATCCTTGAACTGTTCTACCGTTTTGTGTAAACGATCACACACCTTACACAGATATCTTCCAGACCCGATTTGGTTCTCATTTTTATGTTCATTTTGGCCATGAACATGCGCCTGGTTCTGTGAGAGTCTTTGGAGAATATAGCCCTTCACTATTCTCTTTTAGAAGCGGCCTCACTTCTCTCTCACATAGGTGATTTCTTAATTAAGAGTAACCCATTTTACTCTGCTCGGATTTCTATAGCTAGGAATTTCGATGCATAAGAATCATTAAAAATCGCAGTTTAACCTTTTCCCTACAGGCTTCACTGTTTCATCATAGGAATGGACTTAAGGGTAACCCCCACAGTGATCCAACTGAGTCTTACAACTTGGTTGTCCCATTGAACCTAGATCCTTGGATCTCCAGTCAACTAGGTTGGGTGTCCATTGTATCGACCTTTTATCTAATGGTCTTTAGTCTCATTCCTCTCGATGATGTCTCAACTAGTTCTCTGTTTAACCTTTTAGTTAGAGGATCCGCAATATTATCTTTTGACCTTACATAGTCAATAGTGATAACCCCAGTTGAGATTAGTTGTCTAATGGTATTATGCCTTCGACGTATATGTCTAGACTTCTCATTATACATATTGCTATGTGCTCTTCCTGTTGCTGATTGACTATCACAGTGAATGCAAATCGCCGGCACAAGCTTTGGCCATCTTGGAATATCTTCTAAGAATTGGCGTAGCCATTCAGCCCTCTCTCCACATTTATCTAACTCTATAAACTCAGATTCCATGGTGGATCTGGCTATATATGTTTGTTTAGAGGATTTCCAAGATACCGCCGCACCACCTAGTGTGAATACATACCCACTAGTGGCTTTTGAATCCTTCATATCAGATATCCAGTTAGCATCAATGTATCATTCTAGGACAGCTGGATATCTGGTATAATGCAGTCCATAATTACGAGTGAATCGTAAGTACTTCAGTACTCTTACTATTCCTTTCCAATGATCGGTTCCTGGATTACTCGTATATCTGCTTAATTTACTGACTGTATTCGCTATGTCTGGTCTTGTACAACTTGTTAAGTACATCAGACTTCCTATCACTCAAGAATATTCTAATTGAGAGATGCTCTCACCCTTATTCTTGGATAGATGTAGATTTGTATCTACTGGTGTTCTAGAAATTCCAGAATCATTTTTGTTGAATTTCTCAAGAATCATGTCAATATAGTGTGATTGACTTAGTATGAGTCCGTTAGATATCCTTAAGATTTTCATTCCCAACATTACATCAGCGGGTCCTATATCTTTCATATCAAATCTTGATTTCAACATATCCTTGGTAGATTTGACCACTTTATCATCACTACCAACAATGAGCATGTCATCAACGTAAAGGCACACAATGATATAGTCATTTTCCGTGTCCTTAACATAAACACATTTGTCACATTCGTTGATCTTAAATCCGTTTGACATCATAGCATTGTCAAATTTCTCATGCCATTGTTTTGGTGCTTGCTTTAAACCATATAAAGACTTCACCCATTTACAGATTTGCTTTCCTTATCCTGGAGAAGAAAAACCCTCAGGTTGTTCCATTTAAACTTCTTCATCTAAATCTCCATTTAAGAAAGCCGTTTTCACATCCATTTGATGTACTTCAAGATTTTGTAAAGCTGCGATTGCAAGTATCATTCTAATGGAGGTTATTCTCGTCACAGGAGAATATGTATCAAAGTAGTCTAGGCCTTCTCGTTGATTGTAACCTTTAATTACAAGTCTGGCCTTATACTTATCAATTGATCCATCTACTTTCATCTTTCTTTTGAAAATCCATTTGGATCCTAGCGGTTTACATCTCGGAGGAAGATCCACTAATTCCCAAGTATGATTTTGAAGGATGGAATCAATTTCGCTATTAATTGCCTCTTTCCACAAGAGTCCTTCAGAAGAGCTTACCGCTTCTTTAAAAGTTTGAGGTTCACCTTCTAGCAAATAGGTCATAAAATCTGGACCAAAAGACGTTTCCGTCCTTGATCTTTTGCTACGTCTAGGTTCATTCTCTACTTCATTTCCTTATTCTTGGTCCTCACAACTATCAGCATGTGTTCGTTTTGACGAACTTGCTTCATCATTGGATTTACATGGAAATACATGTTCAAAGAACATTGCATTTCTAGATTCCATTATCGTGTTTTTGTGTATATCTGATATGTCAGATTTATAGACTAAGAATCGATGAGCACTACTGTTTTGTGCATATCCAATGAAAATGCAGTCATCAGTTTTCGGACCTATTTTCACCTTCTTAGGTATAGGTACTTCTACTTTGGCAAGACACCCCCACATTCGTAAGAATTTATAGGAAGGCTTTCTTCCTTTCCACAGTTCATATGGTGTCTTGTCTTCTTTCTTTCGGGGTACCTTGTTTAAAAGGTAATTGCTAGACAATATAGCGTCACCCCACATGTTCTGAGACATTCCAGAACTTATCAGCATTGCATTCATCATTTCTTTCAATGTACGATTTTTACGTTCTGCAATACCGTTTTGCTGAGGGAAATATGGTGCATTAGTTTGATGTATGATTCCGTGTTGAGCACATAATTCACCAAACAGTGCTACATATTCACCACCTCAGTCACTTATCAGTACCTTGATTTTTTTGCTGAGTTGATTCTCAACTTTAGTTTTATAGAGACTAAACTTCTCTATAGCTTCATCCTTGTTTTTCAACAAATATACATAGCAGTATTTGGTGCTATCATCTATAAATGTGATGAAATATTTGTTACCACCTCTTGTTTGAACAAATTTTAAATCACATATATTTGTGTGAATTAAATCAAGAGGTTCAGATTTTCTTTCAATAATTTGAAATGATGATCTTGTTAGTTTTGCTTCAACGCAAACTTCACACTTATTTTTAGGATCAATATTGAATGCGGGAATATGATTTAAGTTAATTAATCTACGCAGGGTATCATAATTAACGTTTCCTAGTCTACCATGCCATAAATTGGAAGACTCAAGCAAATAAGCTGAAGAATTATCTTTATTGATTGTTCTTTTGACAACAAATACATTAAGCTTAAATAGTCATTCAGTTACATATCCCCTACCCACATAAGTTCTCTGCTTGGTTAAAACCATTTTGTCTGATTCAATCACCATCTTGAACCCATGCTGATTGAGCAACGAACCGGAAACCAAGTTCTTACGTATATCAAGTACATACAGCACATTGTTCAAGATCAAGGTTATACCAGAGGTCATCTTGAGAATGACTTGATCACGTCCCTTCACGTCAGATGTGGCTGAGTTGCCCATATACAACTTTTCTTCATTCTTCATTTCTTCAAATATATTGAACATCTCCCTGTCAGAGCATATATGACGAATGGCCCCAGTATCCAACCACCACTCCCTTGGGTTTGACCCAACAAGGTTTTTTTCTGTCACAACTGCAGAGAGATTGATCTCGGATACATCTCTTGAGATCCTAACAACCACGTTTGCCTCGTGGTTCTTCTTCTTCTTTGGAAACCTGCACTCAGAAGATTTGTGACCCAGCTTGTCACAGTTGAAGCACTTCCTTTAGAATTTTGGCTTCTTAGAGACTCCTCCCTTAGGACCCAATTTGGATCCTTTCCCAAGCTTGTTCTTCTTTGGTTTAGAACTTTGCCCATGCTTAACCATATTGATCTTCGCTTCAGACGCATTGACATCTTTCTTGTCATACTTTATGTGATCTTCCTGAATACGAAGCTTGAGAATCAAATCATCGATCTTCATCTCCTTTCGCTTGTGTTTGAGATAGTTTTTGAACTCTTTCCATGAATGAGGAAGCTTTTCAACGATTGCAGCCACCTAGAAAGTTTCACTCAGGGTCATCCCTTTGTTATGTATCTCATGCAGAATCACCTGTAGCTCTTGAACTTGACTCATAACTGTCTTGGAATCCCCCATCTTGTAATCAAGAAATCGGTTGACAATAAACTTTTTAGAACCAACGTCCTTAGTTTTGTATTTATGGTCTAATTATTCCCACAGTTCTTTAGATGTTTTCTTTGAAGAATAAACACTATATAGCGAATCTGACAGCCCATTCAGTATGTAATTACGACACAGGAAATCCGAGTGATTCTATGCATCAATAGCATTTCATACCTGAACATCTCGCTCTTCACCATTATTAGGTTTAGGAGCATCTTCAGTCAAGAATCTGCCAAGGTTCAGTGTGGTCAGATAAAAAAGTATCTTTTGCTGCCATCGTTTAAAATTCGGTCCACTGAACTTATCAGGTTTCTCCTTATGATTCATCGGCAAAGGTACCGAATTCATGTAGGGATTTGCCATGGGAACATTCCCTTGACTCATATACTGGCTCATCACCGGATCAGGCATGTTTCTCACAATGGAGTTGATGGCCGGAGTCGTTGTAGCCACTGTAGGTATTAGTACTGGTACCTGGCCCACAAGCACAGAGTTCACAGCTGAAGTATCTAATCCCATACTTGGATTCACTTCTGGAGTCTCTAGTGGAACACTGAAGTTCACATTCAATTTGTTTGCCATAATATCTGAAACAAAAACAAAATCGTTTAAGTGTCACATAAATAATAGCACGGATATCAGTTGATATCAAATCAGATTTCACGATGGAAATCACAATCAGTATATGATATTACAGACCCGATAACACAATTGAAATCGCAATTAATTTCGAAATTAGTGTCTAATAATAGACCCAATTTTCACAGATTAATTATATATATATATATATATATATATATTTCAAATTTAAATCAGTGTTCCAAAGAACCCGATTTCCACAGGTAACGTATGTATATAAAATTGAAATCAGTGTTCCAAAGAACCTGATATTCAAATTGAATCAGTGTTCCAGAGGAACCCGATTACCACACTTGAAAACTGAAGCAATGATTTATTTTTCAAGTCTGTTACAATCTGAACCAGAACTCTGATACCATAAATTTTGAATAAGCAAGCATTGTTTGAAAATAATTTAAAACAGAAAAGAGAAAAAATTGTCTTAAGATTGTAAAAAGTAATTTGCAATCAAACCTGACTAGTATCAAGGAAAATAGAAAGCAATGTTAGAAAAAAAGTTTGATCTGAGACCCGTGTTTCACACGGTGTCTTTAAGACAATTTCGCCGGACAACACCGTATGTGTATTAGGCGATTGTCTCCCAGGATACAATGGTTCAACAGTGGTAGACCTAAGCACTATCCACTACCAGTGAACTCAAACCGAGTTTTAAACTTACTAAGAAAACAGAGAAGAAACGAATTCGGCTGATCAAAAGAAAACTGGAATTGTGTTTCTGTATGTGTTGTACAAAATATTAGAGATATTAAATACCCAAACCGAAACACTAGGGTTTTGGGATTAATTCGGGATTATTTTTGAAAATTTTGTTTTTGATTTAATAAGGAAATAAATTAATTAGATAATATTCTCCAAAGAGATTTATTTCTAATTAAAACCTGATTCTGTATTCTTAGTGATCAAGTAAGAAATCAAAATCCAAACAATTAAAGCTTTCCTTATTCATCACAATCAAAAATGTTGACTTAGGGAAGTGGCAAAAGGTCAACTGGACTCTCACGGTCCAATCGGAGCTGTATTCATGTCCGCAAGTCGCACCCACACACGAGTCGTGCATTCAAAGGTTCGGGGTCCATGATTTGCACACTCCCTCCCCTGCGCGCACGAGGAGAGAGCCTCTATGCCACACATGTTGAAAGCTCATATCACACATTCACTTATAAACTACTTATAAATGATTTCCCTAAGCAATGTGAGATTCTTTTTAATCCCTACACAATGTGTCCACTTTGAGACTCAATTTCTCATTCACCCATTAACCATTTTATGAATTTGAGTATACCATTTCGAAGTTCTCACGGTGGAGAATTCCAATCCACTTTAAACTTCCATTTCTATGAAATTTATCATACTCAATTTTTGCTCTCAAAATGAGATATTATCACAAAATTTTCAACAAGATCTTTATATATTTATAATGCCTCAAAAGTCTTCTTTCCAGCAGTTTTTACGGATGGCAATTCTGAGTTTTCTATAGGAAGATATGTGTGTTTTCGTAACGTTGCGCTAGGCTGGAAATTGGTGTCGCAACCACGACAAAGTCATGAAAATCACTGTCGTCTAGTGTGTCGTCTTGCAAGACCGTGACATACCTGATTCCAGACTACGACATGTCGGTTTTAGGCCATTTTAAAAGGGGCAACAGTGTCCTTTTGCACCCCAATTCATCCCCAAACTTTCCCTAACTATAAATACATTATTTTCTCCTCTTTTCTACAATAAAAAACAACAAAAACAAGAGAGCCATTATTTTCTTCATCTTCTTCACAAATCAAGAGGGAGAGAGAAGCTTCCAAAGCTCCCATGGAGGTCCTCCTCCATGGGAAGCTCACCACCACCCATTTCTACACATCCTTCACCACTTTTGAGAGTTGATTGCAAGGAAATAGGAGTGGTCTATGACCAATTTTGAGCTAGGGATTCATGGAGCACTTGGAGGGATTTCTTCAAAGGTTGTCTCCTTTAAACTCATTCTCTTTGTATTTCATGTTTTCTTGATTGTGTAATCACCACTTGGGAATATTTGTAAACCGAATTTGTGCTCAATATATGTTGGTTGATTTTATATTCATTTGGGTTTTGATTTGTTCTTACTATTATTGATTAATCTCTTATCTTGATATGCTTGTGTATGGAGATTGGAAATTGATATGTGTTCATGGATGGGATTAGAAGTAGATTAATATAATTGTAGGAGTAGTTGTAATCAAATATCCCATTTGTATGTGTATGTCTTTGGAAGGTCGAAATTAACTTGTATGGATGGGTTTGAGTGTTTGTGGGTTTTTGGTTGTGCTTAGGAGGACCAATCCAGGTATAATCTGAACCAATTAGCTCTAAAGAATGAATGAAACTTGTTCTATGCAAGACCTTGCTAGAGTAGGTATTGGCTTATGTTCATATACTTAATGGTAGGAACTTAAGGCACAATTACTTCACCGAGACCTTGGGGAGTGATTCGTGTCTCGAATCCTTTAGTTGAGATTACAAGCACAATTACTTCACTGAGACCTTGGGGAGTGATTTGAGTTTGTAAATCTCTCAATTGAGAGAACAAGCCCTTAGCTTGAATTGAATGTCCTTAATTGAGGGGGATTGTGCATTCATGAGATTGGAGAACGTTGTAGTCGTCCAGTGATAAGGACATCTCAGATCGACACCCGAGAAGAACCGGTGTTCGATTCTCGGCTATGGATGAGTTCTATCCATTTTGTATTCTTTCCTTGTATCTTGAATTGGATGTCCTTAATGCTTAACAACCACTATTTGTGCACTTATGTATGGTGAGCTTTATGAACCTTGTGTGATCATTCTCATGCATCTCTCCTATCCACCCTTTTATTATTTGTCACTTTAATCACCATTCTCACCCCTCCATATTCCTTTGTGTTTATTTGCATTCTTTTTAGATTCATTTCCTTTGCACACACCTGCAATATGCTTACACTTTACACACACCACTCTCACCCTTGCCATGCTCTTATTTACATGCTTTCAATAAACACTAGAACGTGAAACGATCGACGGATGACTCCTCCCTGTGGACGATACCTTCGCTTGCCGCTTTACTTGTTTTTAAACTTTAGAGCACATTGCGTAGGACTTTTTATAAATATTCTTTTGATAATCGCAATTTGGTAATGACATAAAAAGCGAGTATCAATAGTTAAAGTGTGTCAATTTATCAAGTTTTTTTTTTAATCTGATAGCAAACCCATCTAGGGTCAAACCTAACCAGATCAAGCACTATATGCACAATCTAATTATGACAACAATCGGCTCGTGGGTTGGACCTGATGAGATCAAATACTGTATACACACCCAATATATGACAACAAATAGGTAAGGGTCGGACCTTATGAGTTGAGACTCAACTTAAAATAATAAGTTTGTAGAGTGAAAATAGAAAGTCACAGAAACAGAACCCGAGGTAAGTACATAGACCATGTAACTATGTAAGGGATAAAATACAATGAGCTCAAGCATTAAGCTGCAGTTCAACATCTGATTATGTTGATACTGGTCTGAAATCCAATAGATACATTCATTAATGTAGCTTGGCCTATATTGATCATAGATCAGTGGTACCAAGAGTTAAGGATCACAGTGATGAATGGCCATCTTGATACAAGAGGCTGTGCATTCTGATCAGAAGTAATGAAAATCACTTTTTAGTTTTTCCTCCAAAAATATCTATATGTTTTCTTTGTTTGTAACAGCCATTGTTATGGCTTGAAAAGCTTGAAAGCTTTTCATGATCTGGTGTTATACTAACACCACACTGTACGTAACAGATCCAGGTTTTTTTAGATCTTTTCAGAACATTGGATCCATTTGCGCCATTTTTAAGGCCTGGCTTTTTTTTTTTGGATACATTTTGATATATTCTAATAACCCTATTAAATAAGTGAAAGCTGCATTTGTTATTGCTGGTGATTTTCTAAGAGCAAGAAAAAAATCCATATTATTTACATTGCTAGAAGCTGAGAAAACTTGTACAAGAAGTAACACTACATATAATGGCTTTCAGGTTTTAGGATTCAAGAAGCCAATAGCAGTACTGTTAATATTTCATCAAAGTTCAGTTTTTAGTCAAAAATGCTTCTAATGTCACCTCATTTGTAAATTCATTCCCATTAAACGTTTACGCACCAGATTTAAATCAACTGTCCAAAAATGGTGTCCTAATTTGTGTTTAACCAACCAAATTGAGACATGTATCTACATTTAATTATTATTTTTCAACTTCTTCTATAAATGTAGACACATCCCAATTTAGTTGGTTAGATACAAATTGGGACACCATTTTTGGACAGCTGATTAGAGTTCTTACACACTATATGCATTCAATATGTATTTTTTTTAACAGTACAACTTTATTCATCGAGCCATGAAGGCCGGAAAAAAAAAGACCAACCAAGCCAACCAAGCCGAAACGTAGAACATAAGCCAAGCCCTCTAAACAAGACCCAAACAAAAAACACAAAACAAGACTAGAAGCCCAAAAGAGCAACAAAAAAGAGACTAAGCAAGGCCCTATAACAAACGGACCTTACAAAACGGAAGCAACCTCACGTACACACAAGAAGTCACGATCCTAAATCAACACTAGCAATTCGGTCTAGCCATTGTCAACACAAGCCTGTGAATAATAGTATTGAAGACACTGATAGCATAAATAGCCGAGGATGTAAGGACAGAGCAGCTGTTGAGTTAGCTGCTTCAACAAGCCAAAAGAATAAGAAATCCGGTATAGATAGGTTTACCACAATGCTAGTATTTCCAGTCCAGAAATATTCCACATGATCAACCTCTCTTCGCAACAATCTCTAGCTAAGGTACTGCAACTTAAACATCAACTACAAAACACTAAGAAAGGAGATAGTTCTATTTCTGATTTTGTACTTAAAATCAAAACAATTGGAGATAGCTTGAAGGTTGCAGGACAAAATGTGAGTGATAATGATCTATTATTAAGTGTGTTGCATGGTGTTGGACATGAGTATGACTCTGTGGTGACTGTTGTTACATCACAATGGAGTTCTACATCTTTTCAAGAGGTGCAATACATGCTCCTAAATCATGAGCAAATAATTGCATAACTGAATTCAACATCTCATCTTGATGTAACAAATGCTTGTGCAAACTTTACTGCTGGTCAAAATCAGAATGAGATAAGGAATCATGAGAGAGGTAGATCATACTAGCATTGTGGTAAACCTATCTATACCAGATTTCTTATTCTTTTAGCTTGTTAAAGCAGCTAACTTGACAGTTGCTCTGTCCTTACATCCAAGACAATATTATTATTCACAGAGCCCCTATTCGAATCTTCATCATATGAATTCTTGAAGGAAAAAAGTCCTTTTTTTTGTTTTCTTTAGGAAGGACATGGAGAAGCACCAATTTCCCCTACCTTCTCCTTCCGAAAAAGAGGTTTCAAAACCCATAGATCAACCTAAAGATCAATAGTCGGACCACCAATTGAGCTCAAACCCGACCCTAGTAAGCCTTTACCCTTTTCAAAATTAATATAAACTACTTGGTTACCGGACACCGTCACTCCACTGTTAGATCCGTCATTTGACCCAAAGACCCTAAGAGCATCCCCAAAAGACTCTTCAAATAAGATATTTATTAAAATCTAACAAGTCACATCAGCATATTTAGCTCAAATAGACTCTTCAAATAAGATTCTTCAAATAAGATTTTCCAAATGAGATTTTCATTCTCTCTCTTCAATATTGAGGAGTAACTTCTCCCTCTTAAATTATTATTATATTATTATTTTTATATCACATCATTATTAATATTTAATATCTATATCGTTTTTTATCTTTTTATTTAAATTCAATTAATATATAATAAGTTTTAATTTATAAATTTTATCCTCATAAAAATTATATCATTAGAATAAAAATTCAATTATCTTCATAAGTTTAAATTTTGAAAAAAAAAAAAGAGAGAGAAGCTCTGGAGCTGACAGACAAAGAAGACTTAAGGATTTTTGAGAGAACCTGGTATCAATTTTTGTGGATAACTTAAATCTACAGGTTGATCAGGCTTTCTTATGGAGTTTGTTCAAAGTTTTTGGGAGAGTGAGGGATATTTATCTCTCAGCAGCTACGGAGAGAAGAAAGATAGGATATGCGTTTGTGAGGTTTGGCACTATAGAGAAGGCAAGAAGGGTGGCTGACAAAACGAATGGTATGCATGTGTTTGGATGGCCGATTCGAGTGAAGGTAGCATAAAATGGATGGAAGTCCAGAAGAATGGTTGACGGAGGTGGGTTTGTACGCCACTCAAAGCTCATGGATGAGGACATGATAGCTCGTAAGGAATGTGGCTTTGAGAAAGGGCAGTGTTGGTTATATGCTGACATTGTGAAGGCAAATACAGATAAAGAGGGTGCCATAGAGAATATTGATGCCGAGACAGTGGAGTTAGTGGTTACAGAGAGCTTGGTTTCTGAAGGTCTCTGGCTTCATAATAGTGTAGTGGGAGTGATGAGGAGTTTTAATAATATCACTAGGGTGAAGAAAAGATTGTGGAACAGAGGTTTCTCTTTCACAACCAAATTTTTAGGAGGGAAAGCTATATTATGGAGTTTTGAATCGATTCAGGAATGTGAAGGATTCATCAGAAATAGTTTTTTCTAGAAAGATTTGTTCTTATCAATGGAGAAATGGTCAGTAGTTTACAGTTTTGATCAGAAGCCTGTGTGGTTCAACTTTACGGGTATTGCCTTGGATTATTGGAATGAGGTCTTTTTCAAAAAGTTAGGTTAGAAGTTTGGTGATCTTGCGTTAGTGGATAAAGGAACGCGTTTGAGAAAAAGGTTAGACTCAACTAGATTGCTCTTGTTGGTTTCTCCTGCAAAGGTGCTACTAAAATTCATCAAGGTTGTAGATGGCCATAGAAAATTCTCTGTTTGTGTTGAAACAGAGGCTATTCAGATGAACATTCTTTAGATTAATAAGTTTTTAGGCTTGAAGGATTAGATTAATAGAGGCAACCATTCAAATGAAGAAGGAAGTCAGTTTCAAAACCAGATAAATAGGGTAGGGGTAACGGTTTTAGAGTACATGTCCAATCATAACTTGGGGAGGAGGAGTCTAGAGCCACGCGACTGTCACCAAAATAGGGAAGAGGTCGTTGAGACATATGCAGATAATCCCAAAGACACCTTTTTATAGGAAAAGTTCCCTATCAAATCCAACGACTTTGGAAAGATAAAAGTTGACAAAGGAAAAGCATGGGTGGTGCCTAAACCTCGTAGGATATCATCTATCACTCCAATTTCTAATGGGAAGCTGATTTTAGAAAAATGCAGGAAAGGTCATGTAGGAGAGGAGACGTCCCCATCTTCTGATGAAATTTCTAACGAGGGGCATATTTTTTTTTAGTGGAACTTCTATGGGCGAATGCTCGAGGAAAGTTTTAGAGGTGGATTGTACTACTAGAGATGGGCCAGAAGGGGTGAGGACCCAAGGCCCAACTAAAGGTTTGGTGGATTCCTATGGCATGGGCCTTACAGAAGAGAGCCCTGGTCAATTTTTAGAAGAGAGTCTGAACCTTGCTTTAGTCTAATTAAAGGATGGTTTTATGACCCCTCTAATAAGCCTATTAGGAAGAAAGGTTAGTGGAGGCATCAAGGCTGCTTCTGGGAAACCAGTCCAAGACTTTATTTCAAAAGGTTGGTTAGCTGATCAATCCAGTGAAGCTCTTTTTGAGCTGGCTCTGGTGGAATAAACCAAAAGGGTTGAGAAGTAAAACGAAGAAAATCAGGTTCAGAAAGTGAAAGAATTTTCAAAGAGGCAAGAGATGCATACAAGAAGGTCGATTTTGGGGTCAAGAAAAAAATTAGGGAAGTAGCGGAAAAGTCTGTTGGAGTTGAAGTTTCAACAACAGAGGATTAGAAATTGGATGCTGAGGTTGCTGAGGTGGTGGAGAAAGTGGTTGGGAGTGGCATCAATCCTAAGGGCTGTAAAAAGGAAAAATCCAGGGGTGTCATCAGGAAACAGAGTAATGACGATAGGGGTCAAATAGGTGAGGCAAAGGTATATGCAACAGACATTTTTCATCAAAATCTAGAATAAGAGATAGCTTTGGTTATCGGTATTGCTTGGAATTGATTTTAATGGCAAAATCATGGAGATGGAAGAGGTCATTGCTAGGTGTGAAAAAGAAGAGATGGATAAGACCGAAAATACCAGGAAGAAGGTGTCTTGTGTCTTCAGTCAGGGGTTTCTATTTTGTTTACGATGATTCTGTTATCCTGGAATATAAGAGGTTTGGGTAGGGAAGATAAGAAGAGAGTAATTAGAAACTTGGTGTTTAGGTTCAAACCGGGGATTTGCTTTATTCAGGAGTTCAAATTGAAGGTTTTCGACAGTTCGGTGGCGCGTGGCTTACGAGAGGAGTAGGGGTTGATTCTGAAGGTGCTTCAAATGGTCTTATTACTCTATGGAAAGAAGATAGATTTTTGGTTAAAGCTTGCATCTCTTCTAGAAGTTGTATTATTTTAGTTGGGGAATTGGTTAGTTTAAACAAGGAGGTTGTTTTATGCAACATTTATGCCCCTTCAGTAGCTAAAGAGCGTCGTGAGTTGTGATATTTTATTCTTCAGGCGAAGATTTTGTTCTCGATTCTGTGGGTGATAGGTGGCGATTTTAATACTGTGTTATTTCAATCGGAAAGAGTTGATGTTGGGCTCAATTTGGGAGATATGGAAAGCTTCAGAAGGTTTATTCTCCAAGATCAGGTGATCGATATTCCCCTTATTAGTTTAAACTTTACATGGTCTAACAATAGGGCTTAGGAAGCATGGGCTAAACTTGATAGATTTTGGTGTCTCTTGAAATTCTCATATGGCGTCCAAATCTTACTCAGACAGGGCTGTTTAGGAGCCTTTCAGATCACAATCCGAATTTGCTTAGTGATCTAAAAATGGATTGGGGCCCGATTCCTTTCAGGTTCTATAACAATTGGTTGGAGGAAAAGGCTTTGATGAAAGAGGCGTTAATGGGTTGGGTGAATTGTAAAGAGAATGGGTCTAATGGGGTGGTGCTCCGCTCCAAGCTTAAAGCTTCTAAGATTGGAATCAAGAACTGGTTGGTAATGCATAAAGAATCTGAGGTGAACTCTAAGGCTTTAGAATCTCAATTGGGTCTTAAAGATTCCCAGGCGGTTCATCATGGTTGTACGGATCAGTCCAGGTTCCAAAAAAGGTCTTTGATTGAGGAGTTATGGAAAGCTCTTCATATGGAGGAGCAATTATGGCGTCAGAAATCGAGAGTGGACTGGTTGAAAGAGAGCAACAGGAACACCTCTTTTTTCCACTTTATGGCAAATGGAAGAAGGAAATCTAATTTTATTGGTGAAATCTTTCATGATGGGGCTTTGTGCTCGGATAATGTGTCTATTAGAAAGAGTGTTTATCGTTCTTTTTCTAATCATTTCAAAGTAGGGAATTGGGTCAGACCGACTATGAGGGGGGAGTGCTCAAAAGGCTTTCAAAGGAAGAAAAGGATTCGCTTAAGGTGCCCTTTAGTTTAGAGGAAGTTTGGTTGGCTCTTTCCAGTTGCGACGGTAACAAGTCCCTGGGGCCAGATGATTGAAACAAATATTATGGTGTGTATAATATTAGTTTAGATGGGGGTGAATAGATTTTAACAAATTTTACCCAATTTTCGTTAAAGGTCAAGTTGACAAAAATGCCCCTAGCTAGTTACAATAAAATCACAAGTGTAAAGATTAAGGAAATATTAAAGACACTTGAGATATACGTGGAATCCCTCCAAATGGGAAAAACCACGGGCTGATGAGTGCGCCACACTAGAACCTCGAATCCACTAATGGCAAAGGAATTACAACCTAATCCCGGTTTAAATCCACTGTCACTACATAATCCCGGTATAAGTGAACCTAGTCCATCTTGCTTACGATTTAAGCTAACAACTCCCGGAAGCAATACAAGTCTTACTTCTCAATGAAGAGATAAAAAAGTCATATGTGAATATATGATGATATCCAAAGAACAAACAAGGCTAGGAAACCCTATATGCTTATCTAGGATAATGAGATGACAATTAATGCAATTCTAGATATCATGAGCTAAATGACATGTTCAAAAAGCTTAGCTAAACATAGATCAAACAATCCTATGAAGTTATCACAATACAACACTCCATCATGTCATCACAACAATCTCTAATTCGTATCTAAGATATGTTCTAAGAGCATACAAATAATTAAAGAGATAGCTTAGCAAGCAAAACACTTGACTTGTAAGAAGATAGTGAAGAACTTACAAAACAAGATGTGATGAAGCAAACCAATCCATAGATGCACTCTAAATGGCTTTAGATTATGCAAGATGAAGTTTTTATGCATATGGGAATGCTTTGAGTGTTTAAAGATGAGTTCTTGGAAGAGTTTTTCCTTTAAAATGGGTTCTTAGGAAAAGATATGATGTTCTGAACTCCTTTACGACCTTAAGGCAAAGAGTTATATATATATGAGATCCAAACAAAGTGAGGTCATTTTAGAAAAAACGTTCCAGCTTCCTCTAAGTGCTCTAGTGTGCTGGTGACGTGCGCTAGTTAAGTAGCGCACAACCTAATGTTTTCAATAGGTGTTGGACGAGTGGCGTAGTCCAATGGCGCAACACATGCAACAATCCACTGGAATGTTGCGCTGGTGGGGATGCGCTGGTGGGGATGCGCACTGCCCACTTTTTCAACTTTGCACTGTGCAATGGCGCAGCTCAGTGGTGCATGACAAGCGGCATTCCACTGGAATGTTGCGCTGGTCGAGTAGCGCACCACCAGCGTAAAGCCTAATTTTTCAACACTCAAACACATATTTTCAACAAGTCCTAGAGTGATGAAAATGCATCTTATACTAATGCCTAACATGACATGAAACTTTAACTACAAGATGCAAATATATCAATGAAGAGTCATTTAAACCAAAATGCACACAAGTATAAACACTCAACATATATGAATAAGAATTATGCATGAATTTGTGAGTGTGTGCAACTATCTCTTCAAAACAAGTAAGCACAAGAATTTTTACCTTTGGTGCTTCTCCTCTTGAGGTCTTGAGAGCCTAAGCTACCCTTACATAATACCCCAAAATGTGATTTGTTCATGAAATAAGCCAATCAATAAATGAAGACTTTACAATCTCCCCATTTGGCTATTTCGTGACAAAACCGCCACTCATATTGATCCTCACAAAAACAAAATAAAACACCGGAAAGATATTCTACATTACAAAGAGATATACATAAAAGAAACTTCAAATCTTCAATCTCTTGTAGAATCATCAACCCTACACACAAAACAAACAACAAGTACACTTTCCAAACCAAGTGCATGTGAGATGATCAAGTGGATAGAAAACAAAAGCATTTGCATATAAGAATATGAGTATTGTACCACATCATGCAATGCTCCCCCTCAAAGGGTACCTTCCCCTAAATGTAATCTCCCCCTAAAACAAGTACTACTCCCCTTAAAGCCAACACATGCTACCACATGCTACTCCTCTAACATGTTACTCCCCCTTTTTGTCATGATTTAAGCAAAAGAGAAGTCCCCAACCGGGTTACTCAAGGCAAAGAAAGAAATGACCATACAAGATTGTTGCATAATTATATAAGCCACATTTATGCAACTCAATTAATAGGAGAGAAACAAGGAGATTTATTTAAAGAAAATGTGTGAATCAAAAATGCTTTGCATACAAGACATGTTGCATTCAAGTCCAAAAATAATGGTATTTGGCAAAGCAAATGACAAAGGTTTCCAATATAATTCAAACAAATTTCACCATTTGTCATAAGAGAAGCAAGGATATAGAGTTTTTGATAGATATCAAGTTTTAATGGCACTATATCCAACTTTATAGCTAAACATGGCATGAATAACTTTGCACCCTATTGGATTTTTCTGGGAGGATACCCGTATGATAGTAGCCATGTTCAACTAATAAAGAAAGAGAGACATTGATGCAACATTTTAGTCTCACTAGCTTTTTTCACACAATATTTTGCATTCAACAATTGCTATCATCAATTCATGCTTTATCATTTTTCATTAGCATATCATTAAAGAATCATCATGTCATAGAGATAATTATAGGTCATTCAATACGTACTTCCTATGTAGATCTCCTAGTCCAAAAATACAAGTTTCAACATAAATATGACATGGACTGTAATCAAAGCAAAGTTCACACTTATTGAAGTAAAATACAATATACTATAGTATAAGTGCAACCAAGCTACTCAAGCAATCAATAAAATAGCATAAACATTTAAAAAAAAAATTGCATGCAACAAGTATACAACAGCTCTCTTTGCTTAAGTTCCCCTTATGAGGTCAAAGACCATAACTCATCACTCCATGAAACAAATCCCAATAGATCTACTAAGAGTCTTGAATCGAGTAGCATCTAAAGGTTTAGTAAATATATCCGCTGGTTGATCATTAGTACCTACATGCTCAAGTATTATGCATTTACTCTCAACTAGTTCTCTAATGAAATGATGACAGATGTCAATATGCTTAGTTCTAGAATGTTGAACAGGATTCTTCGAAATATTAATTGCACTCATGTTATCACAAAAGAGAGTAAGAGTACCTTGATTGAATCCATAGTCGACTACCATTTGCTTCATCCAAAGGAGTTATGTGCATCCACTCCCAGCAGCTATGTATTTGGCCTCATTCGTGGATAAGGAAATCAAATTTTTCTTCTTGCAAAACCAAGAGACAAGGTTGTTCTCAAGGAAAAAACCACCGCCCGATGTACTTTTCCTATCATCACAATTTCCTGCCTAATCTGCATCACTAAAGCCTACAAGACTAGCATTAGTGTCAAAAGAGTACCGAATTTCATAGTTAGATGTCCCATTCACATAACGCATGATTCTCTTAACAGAAAAGAGATGAGACTCATTAGGATCCGATTGGTACCTAGCACACACACCCATACTAAAATAGATATCGGGCCTACTTGCGGTCAAATAGAGCAAGCTACCAATCATGCCACGATACAAAGTTTGGTCCACACTTTTTCCACTAGCATCCTTGCTTAGCTTCAAAGTGGTGCTCATGGGTGTATCACAATGTTTGGCACTTTCAAGGCCAAATTTCTTCACTAGGTTTTTGGCATACTTAGCTTGAGATATAAAAATCCCATCATCCATTTGCTTAATTTTAAACCTAGAAAGTAACTTAGCTCACCAACAAGGCTCATCTCAAACTCATGAGATATGACATCAACAAATTGTTGGACTTTGGTGTCATTTGTGGTGCCAAAGACTATATCATCAATATAGATTTGAGCTATAAAGAGCTCATCTTTGTCTTTCTTAATGAATAGAGTCTTGTCAACACTACCCCTATTGTAGCCATTGTCTATAAGATATTGGGTGAGATACTCATACCAAGCCCTTGGTGCTTGTTTCAACCCATATAAAGTTTTCTTAAGATGATAAACATGATTAGGGTGGTGAGGATCTACAAACCCTTTGGGTTGCTCAACAAACACTTCCTCTTGAAAGAAACCATTGAAGAAGGCACTCTTAACATCCATTTGATATAATTTGAACTTGTGCAAACAAGAGATGGATAAAAGAAGCCTAATGGACTCAATCCTAGCAACGGGAGCAAATGTCTCCTCAAAGTCAATACCCTAAATTTGAGAGTACCCTTGTGCTGCAAGCCTATTATTTCGCACAATGTTGCCATCCTCATTGGATTTATTCCTATATATCCACTTGGTGCCTATCACATTGATATTCTTGGGCCTAGAAACTAGAGTCTAAACCTCACTCCTTTCAAATTGGTTAAGCTTTCCTTGCATAGCAAGAACCCAAAATTCATCATGTAAGGCTTCATCAACCTTCTTGGGTTCTATTTGAGAGTTGTAGCATGTGTAGCTGATTAGATTATCCATTTGACGCCTAGTCCTAACACCCTCACTAACCTCTCCAATGATATCATCCTTGTCATGGAGTTTCCTAACCAATGGAGCAAGTTCTTTTGAGTCCAAGTCAGAAATCCTATCAATAGGTTGTGTTATGTCATCATCAAGATTAGTCTTTTCTACATTAGAGATATCAACAACCTTCTCCAAAGGGGAGTCATCAACTAAATCTACCTCCTCCTCATGGTTATTAGATTTAAGCCTAGTATCATCAATGACAACATTAGATGACCCCATTACGGTCCTAGTTTTTAGATTGAAAATGCTATAAGCTCTACCATTCAAGGCATAGCCAATGAAGATACCCGCATCACTCTTAGCATCAAATTTGCCAAGTTGATCACGGTCATTCAAAATGTAGCATTTGCTTCCAAATGTGTGGAAGTAGCTAACATTTGGCTTTCTACCTTTCCATAACTCATAGGAGGTTTGCCTAGTGTGGGGCCTTAGAAAGACTCTATTTTCTATGTAGCATGCCGTATTGATGGCTTTGTCCCAAAGATTCCTAGTGACTTTGTTGCTAAGCAACATCACACGGGCCATTTCTTGAAGAACCCTATTTTTCCTCTCAACAATTTCATTTTGTTGAGGTGTCCGAGGAGCCGAAAACTCATGAGAGATGCCTAGATTATTGTAATAGTTTTCAAAATGTGCATTCTCAAATTCCTTCCCATGGTCACTCCTAATCCTTTTAATTCTCTTAATCTTGGAGTTCATTTCATTTTGAATTTTGGAACAAAGCATTTTAAACTTATCAAAGGTTTCAGATTTTTCTCTAAGAAAAAAAGTCTAAGTGTACCTAGATAAGTCATCTACACACACACAAATGTATCTCTTTCCACCTAAACTCTTGATTTGTATGGGACCCATAAGATCCATATGGAGAAGCTCTAGAGGTTCTTGGTTTGCTTCCCTTGTTGGCAAGGTCCACAAATACCATTTACCTTTTTCCCAAGCTTGGGAAGGCCTCGCACAATATTGAACTTATCTAAGATTCGTAAATCTCTGAAGTTCATGTGACCAAGTCTTTCATGCCACAACTCAATTTGTTCATCCTTGGACACATTGCAAGAGACACCTCTAGCCTCAAAACAATAGCAATTGTCACTAGATCTCATACCTTTTAACAAGGTTTGTCCATTTGGCAATAATATAGAACAATCATTTTTTCTAAACAAGACGGAAAGTCCTTCATCACTGAGATGTGAAATGCTTATCAAATTAGTTTTTAGACCATCAACATACAAAGCATTGGACAAGGAGGGTAATCCAGGAATGGAAATGGTTCCCTTTCCTTTAACCTTCTTTTTGGATCCATCACCAAATGTGACATTTCCTCCCTTCTCCATCATAAGAGTCTCAAAGAAACTCTTATTTCTAGTCATGCGCCTAGAGCACCCACTATCCAAATACCAAAAATCACAAGAATGAGCATTCAAGGCAATTTATGCAACATGGCAACAGTGTTCATCCTTTCTAATCCACTTAGGTGCAATATTTTTCTTCCTAGTGGTCAATGGTACATGGGCTCTAAGTGTCCTAGGATCATTCAAAGTTGTTCCATTTTTCCTAGTGACATGCATCATGGCTTTAGTCTTTTTCTCTATCATGCTTTAAATTCTACACAATTTAATATATCTAAAGCAATTTGGTCTAATGTGACCATCAATACCACAAAATGACATGTAAGAATGAAGTTAGGAATCATACCATAACCTTGAGGATGCATTCTAGCCTTCTCATGTATTTGTGGTTGTCTTGATTGTTGTTGAGGAGCTTTTATTCTTTGTTGTTGAGCAAGACTTGATTGCTTCCTTGGTTGAGCTTGCATGATAGGTATCTCCCCTTTATGAGCTTTCGGTTGAGGGAAGTTAACTTGATGAGTTCTTGTAGGATGGGCTTGAGGTAGGCTTCTTGATGCCACCTTCACTTGAGCACTACTTGAACACTCTCCTAGGTGAAGTTACTTCATAGGTAATTGATGAGAAGAGGACCCATTGAAGTTCATACTTTTTACAAAAATGGTCTTGCTTAGAGTGGAGGATACCTTGTCATCTTCAAACCCAAGCCTCTTCTTGTCACTTGGCCTTTTTCCAAAATCTATCATGTGGTTAAGTTTTTTGGTGCTAGTGTTTATCTTGGCCAACAACTCTCTAGCATCTTCAAGCCCTTTCTTCAACCCTTCTTCACTCCTCTTAGATCTCACAAAATCTTCATTTAGTTGGTCAACTTGAGTTGAGAGGTCTAGGTTTTCTTCTTTTAATCTCTTGATTTCATTCTTGTTCTTTAACCTTGAACTCTTAAACTTAGCCATATAGTCCTTGAGATGCATCTTATCCACACTTCCATTTGTGGATTGTGATGAAGATCCATCATCACTTGAGTAGTTTTCCTCTTGACTTTCATTCTCTTCTTCACTAGAATCTTTGCTCCTAAGAGAGGATGTAAATGCTATGAAGTTAGCCATGAGTTCTTCATCATCCGAAGACTCATATCCTTCATTGGAGTTATCACTTTCACTCCATATTGCACCCATCAATTTTCCTTTTTTCTTGACCTTGTGATTTGCACATTCCGGGGCAAAGTGACCTATCCCACAACATTCAAAGCATTGGACTCCTTTCTTCTCGGTCTTTTCTTACCTAGGCTCAAACTTTTTGAAGGGAGTCTTTTTCTTCAAGTCTTGACCCTTGGACCCAAAACCTTTCCTCTCGAACTTGTAGAATTTCTTGAACTTCCTCATTAGCAAGGCCATTTCTTCATCCAAGTCATCACTCTCCTCCTTCTCAACTTTGGAGGCTTTCAAAGCAATATCCTTTTGCTTTTTCGGTGGTGTAGGGTTAGGATATTTCCTAGATTTATAAGCTAGAAGCCTCTCAATCACTTCACTCGGCTTCATATCCTTGTAACCACTATTCTCTTCTAAAGTCGTCACCTTTGACTCAAATCTATCGGGTAGAGATCTCATAATCTTCTGCTTGATCTTCCTATCCGAATAAGGATCACCAAGTTGATGACTTTGGTTCACAATGTCCATCAACCTCACTTCAAAGTCATTGAAGCACTCGTTCTCATCCATCTTGAGCAATTCAAATTATGTTTGGAGAACTTGAAGCTTCGATTCCTTAACCACATCGGTTCCCTCATGTGTAACTTCTAGGATATCCCATGCCTCCTTAGCTATCCTAGTATTTTGAACCAACTTGTACTGGTTCTCATCCATTGCACATAGGATGGCATGCATTGCCTTCCTATTCCACTTTGATGCCTCATACTCTTGTGCGTTCCACTGTACCTTTGGTTTGAGTACATCATCTCCTCCATCTGTAGGAGTCATCATGGTTGGAGTGTAGCCATCTTCAACCGCCATCCATGCTCTATCATGAATTTGGTAAATATATGACTCCATCTTCCCTTTCCAAGAGGCTTAATTCAATCCGATGAGAAGTGGAGGTCTTATGCTAGAAGCTCCCTCGTTGCCACCATTTCCACTCATTGTGTTTAATGAATGAATGATATGAATGCAAGTGTATGAATGATCAAAACACACACAAAATGCAACACACACCAAAATGAGCAAGGATCACCTATGTATGTCTAGGAACCTGCTCTGATACCAATTGAAACAAATATTATGGCGTGTATAATATAAATCTAGAGTGGGGTGAATAGATTTTAACAAATTTTACCCAATTTTCATTAAAGGTCAAGTTGACGAAAATGCCCCTAGCTAGTTACAATAAAATCACAAGTGTAAAGATTACGAAAATATTAAAGACACTTGAGATATACGTGGAAACCCTCCAAATTGGAAAAACCACGGGCTGATGAGTACGCCACACTAGAACCACGAATCCACTAATGGTAAAGAAATTACAACCTAGTCCCGGTTTAAATCCACTGCCACTACCTAATCCCGGTATAAGTGAACCTAGTCCATCTTGCTTACGATTTAAGCTGCCTACTCCTGGAAGCAACATAAGTCTTACTTCTCAATGAAGAGATAAAAAGTCTTATATGAATATATGATGATATTCAATGAACAAACAAGGCTAGGAAACCCTATATGCTTATCTAGGATAATGAGATGACAATTAATGCAATCCTAGATATCATGAGCTAAATGACATGTTCAAAAAGCTTAGCTAAACATAGATCAAACAATCCTATGAAGCTATCACAATACAACTCTCAATCATGTCATCACAACAATCTCTAATTTGTATCTAAGATATGTTCTAAGAGCATACAAATAATTAAAGAGATGGAAGCAAGCAAAACACTTAATTTGTAAGAAGATAGTGAAGAACTTACCAAACAATATGTGATGAAGCAAACCTATCCATAGATGCACTCTAAATGGCTTTAGATGATGCAAGATGAAGTTTTTATGCACATGAGAATGCTTTGAGTGTTTAAAGATGAGTTCTTGGAAGAGTTTTTCCTTTGAAATGTGTTCTAAGGAAAAGATATGATGTTCTGAACTCCTTTACGACCTTAAGGCAAAGAGTTATATATATATGAGATCCAAACAAAGTGAGATTATTTTGGAAAAAATATTCCAGCTTCCTCTATATGCTCTGGAGACGTGCGCTGGTCGAGTAGCGCACCACCAGTGCACATCCTAATTTTTTCAATAGGCGTTGGACGAGTGGCGCAGCCTAGTGTCGCAACACATGCGACAATCCACTGGAATGTTGCGCTGGTGGGGATGCGCTAGTCGAGTAGCGCATCACCAGTGCACTGCCCACTTTTTCAACTTTGTACGGGTGCAATGGCTCAGCTCAGTGGCGTATGACAAGCGGCGTTCCACTGGAATGTTGTGCTGGTGAATTTGTTGGTCGAGTAGCGCACCACCAGCACAAAGCCTAATTCTTCAAAACTCAAACATATATTTTCAACAAGTCCTAGAGTGATAAAAATGCATCCTATACTAATGCCTAACATGACATGAAACTTTAACTACAATATGCAAATATATCATTCAAGAGTCATTTAAACTAAAATACACACAAGTATAAACACTCAACATATATGAATAAGAATTATGCATGAATTTGTGAGTGTGTGCAACTATCTCTTCAAAGCAAGTAAGCACAAGAATTTTTACTTTTGGTGCTTCTCCTCTTGAGGTCTTGAGAGCCTAAGCTACCCTTACATAATACCCTAAAAATGTGATTTGTTCACGAAAGCCAATCAATAAATGAGGACTTAAAAGGTTTTAATCTAAATATTTTCAAAGCTCGTTGGGGTGAGGTCCAATATAATTTTATGAACTTCATTAATATTTTCCACAGAGATGCGTCGATTGTTAAGGAAGTGAACCATACTTTCATCATTTTAATCCCTAAGATTAGCAATCCAAAAGTTATCTCGGATTTCAAACCCATTAGCTTGGTTGGTTCGATGTATAAAATTCTTGTTAAGGTTTTGGCTAGTAGAATCAAAAGGGTTATGGATTCAGTGATAGGTGATTCCCAGTTAGCTTTTTTGAAAAACAGATAGATAGTGGATAGTTTTGTGATAGCGGAAGAAGTGATTCAAAAATGGAAGTTTGAAAAGGATGGTGGCCTGGTGGTGAAGTTAGATTATGAAAAAGCTTATGACAGTGTGGATCACAAGTTCCTTGATGAGATGATGGGTAAAATGGGTTTTGGGGATAAATGGAGGGATGGATAAAGGAGTTCATATCTTCCCCGATTATGTCAGTCTTGGTTAACGGTAGTCCTACGCTGGAGTTTGGCATAGCGAGAGGCTTGCGTCAAGGCGGCCTTTATCCCCCTTTCTTTTCATCATTGTTACGGAAGGTTTGAATTGATTGATCCAAATAGCGGTTGATATAGGTTTGGTGGAAGGTGAACGTTTTGGTGGAAATGATGTTCACATATCTCACTTACAATTTACAGATGATACCATTATGTTTATTAAGCGTAAGGTGGATTTTGTGTGTATAGTTTAGAGAATTCTCCGGTGTTTTCAGTTAGTTTCTAGGCTTAAAATTAATTTTCACAAGTTTTCCTTAGTGAGGGTGGGAAAAGATAGTGCTTCGAACTTTTTTCCTTTGGGAGTTAGTGTTTAGATGTTTAAAGGAAAAGTTCCCTATAACTTATCTTGGTCTTCCATTAGGGGCAAGATCTATGGCAAAGTCTTTTATGTCTTCTATTATCCGAAATATTGAGAATAGGTTTTCTCCTTAGAAAAAAATAAAAATTATCCTTAAATGGAAGGTTGGTGCTTATCAAGTCAGTTATTGCTAGTATCCCTACATACTTTCTTTCCATTTTTAAAATGCCAGTAGGTGTGGCTCTAGCCGTTGAAAAGCTCCAAAGGGGTTTCTTGTGGGGTGATGGTGGATCCAAGAGGAAGATACATGCAGTTAAGTGGGAAGAGGTTTGCAAGAGTAAATCTGTAGGTGGCCTTGGAATTGGGAGGGTCTTAGTTAAGAATAATGGTTTGCTTACCAAGTGGATATGGAGATTTGGGAGGGAGAGGGATGCGTTATGGCATAGGGTTTTAGTGGCAAAATATGGTATTCAAGAAAGGCGTCTGATGTGGAGTTGAACCAAGTCATCAAAGGATTCTTTTTTCGTTAAGGTAGTGAGCAACATGTTTAAGGAAGGGAGTCTGACTGCCAAGATCATATCGGAAGGTTTTTCTATGGTTGTGGGAAAAAGTGATAGAGTCGAGTTTTGGTCGGAGTTAAAATGGGATTCTAAGTCCTTAAGTGAGGCTTTTCCTAGAGTTTTTGCTTTGGCCTCTAAGAAAAGTGGTCATGTTCAGGATTTTGGGAGGTGGTTGCCGACAAGGTGGGTTTGTAATGTCGAAACTAGACGTCTTTTGTTTGATTGGGAAGAGAAGCGGTGTGTGGGTTTTTAATCTTATGCTGGATGTTTTGGCTTGGAACCTTAATCGGAATGGGATGTACACTGTTAGCTCTTTTAGACGTAGTTTCGAAGGGAATTCAGAGGTCTATTCGTCTATTCAAATGGTTATTTGGAATGGTATTTGCCCTTATAAGGTTGAAGTTTTCTTGTGGCAACTGTATAGAGGAAGAGTTTTTGTTAGAGAGGTGCTTCTAAGATTTGGGATGGCTAAACTCAATGTGGTGGTTTGTCCATTGTGTTCGCTGGAGGTGGAAACAGTTGATCACTTGTTTCTTCATTGTCCTTGGACTTTCAATCTATGGAATTGGTGCATGGGTTGGTAGGATGTTAGCTGTTGTTGTAACAAATTGATTCGGGAGTGGCTGGATGGGTGCTTGGGTTAATGCCCGACAACAAAGTGTGAAAGAGCCTGGCTTTCCTTACTTAGTGCGGTTGTTTGGACTGTCTGGGAGGTGCATAACAAAAAAGTTTTTGAAGACAAGCACCCTAGTTTATCGGTGGCTTAAGAGACGATAAGATTTTGGATAGCATGATGGTTCAAATTCTTAGGTAAGGGTGTTGGGGATTCCGTTTCTGTTTTGATGCTCAATTTGAAAGATGCGTGCGTGGAGTCTATGAGGGTGAAGAATTCGGTGACTAAAGATTTGGTTCCGCCTTTGATGAATACTTTCAAATTCAACGTGGATGGGTCGGTTAGGGGTTTGTCGGGGCAAGCTGGTATGGGTGGCATTTTGAGGGACTGTAACGGTAGAGTTGTGTGCCTCTTCTCTTTTTTTATAGGTTCTATGGACTCTAACGCTGCTAAGGTTATGGCTATTCATAAGGCTATTGAGATTTGTAGCTCCTCTTATTTTCTTAGTGGTCAAATGGTTTCCATTGTGAGCGACTCTAAGGTGGTTGTGTCTTGGATTCATAATGAGGATTTTGGTAGCTTAGACTAGGTGAGTATGATTTCTTTTATTCGTTCACGGTTGAAATCTCAGAAGGGGCTTGAGGCTGTTTATGTGCCGTGTATGTTTAACTCGTTCGCGGATAGTTTGGCCAAGATGGTCAGGAGCTTGTGGTGATTTTCTTCATTGGATGTGTTTTGTTTGGGATCTTTTCTGTCGCCCCTGTTCTTTGTTTCTTCCTTTCTCTGTTTTTTGGTTCTTGTCTTTTGCGTGGTTGTTGTGTCTTTGTGGTTGTTTCTTGTTTGGCTTTGTGCCTAATAAATTGATCTTGTTAAAAAAAAAAAGGTCTCATTTAGATATTTAAAATGAGACTAATATTGAATATTTAATAATAACATATTAATAATTTAGAAGATTATTCAAATGATTTTCATATTCACCTAAAATTAATTAGAATTGTTAGTAAGGAAGGAGGAATTTGAGTGTTTTTATAAAAATAATATAAACTATTTCCAATTGAAGAGTCTTCTAGAAGAGTTTTTCTTTTTTCAATCTTCAAATTACCATATAGGTAAATAAATAGATATTTAATCCTCAAATTTCCATATAGGTAAATAAATATATATTTAAAGAGTGAAAATAGAATAATCTTTTAGGATGCTTTAATACTGTTGATGTCGATTTTTGGATATGCCAATAAGAATTGGATTTCGGTTATCAATTCAAAGAGAAAGAGACTAGAGAAAGTAATCAAGACACACGTTTTACGTGGTAAAACTCTGATGGCCGGAGAAACATCCACGGGTGGTTGAATGATCAACCAAGCCAAAATCTACTATGAATAAAATTATTACAATCCTCAATCTCTTTTTTCTCTCTATATTTTGCTATGATTGTTGTATATCTCATCTTTAGCCAGATTATGGGTCTATTTATATGTTTATAGAACCCTAATCTGCTTTGTACAAGTAATAGATCTATGTATTTAATTGTAATTATTTACTTCCTTAAAGCTGATTGTCTTTTTTTTTCTGTTTCAGAGTCTTGTATTGAGAGCAAATGGCACTCTAGCAACGTAGTCCAATTAGAATTTATTTCCTTATAAGAGCAGTCTTCTTAAAGAAGTAAAGTTGCTTCCTGATTGGGAACCTTTCCTGTTTAATATTCTATTTTTGGTGGGATTCCTTTTTGATATGGATATCTCTGTGCATCCTGATGACGATCCACATGAGCTATGCACTGGGCCTTTATTTGATTTTCATCATGTTTTTCCCGAGTAAGGGCAATACCCGTTGGTCCCGAGTAGCGCCATTTGTTCCCGAGTAGAAATGTCACTTAATCAACCCCGAGTGTCATTTATCTGATCTCGAGTAGTATATAACTGTAATTGATCCTGAGTAGGTTTTGATCAACATCTTCTTACTCGGGTTTTCTCTTCTCTGGTGCTGTCTTATAGGATATTTTCTGAATGCCTATTCGGATGTCCACCTGGTAATTTATCCTCTTTAAAGATAACGTGTTCGTACGATAAAATTCACATATGACAAATACTATTACTATACCCATCATCTCCGCTTTTGAAAAACCCTATGAACCTTTGTGTTCGTCACCCTACCCTTTCTCATTTTGGAAACATCATTATAATTTTTCATTATACTACTCCCTAAGCTATCACTATCCGGGGAATCCAAATTACTCAGAATAATCTTGCGTTTTTCCAGGCTTCCAATAAAAGTAGCCTCACATCTATAGTTAGCCTCACCACCTTTTCCACCATATGGACCCACACAACCACCAATCGGACAACTTGACCCTAACACCTCCACTTCAAATGAGACCTCTCCCTTTTCCTTATTTGTTGACCCCACCACATGAATCTTGAAACCTTTCTAGACATTATCACCTATCACTCTTTCCAACCACATTAACTACATCTCTATCACCTTCTCCAACCGCATTAACTACACCTCCACTATCTTTCCCCTCAAGTCCATTTTTGCTCACCCCCTTCAAGGGGGTGAGCATTACCCCCCCTCCTGCATGGATGACATGTGTCCATGGAATGGGTAAATTTTTCTAAACACTATCATATTTTGGGACAAATTTACCCCTCACTGAACACATGTGGTTGAATAAGCAACCGAACCAAAATCCACTACCGAAATAAAGAATTACACCACTCGATCTCTCTTTTTTCTCTCTGTCCGTTATTCTATATAGTTTCCAATGAGATTATGGGTCTATTCATATGTGCATAGAACCCTAATCCTTGTTGTACAAGTAATGAATGAATTCATATGTAATTATCATTAGTTACTTGTTGGAGTAGTCTTTATCTTCTTTCTTATTTTGGAGATTGTATGGAGATCGAATGGGACTCTGGTGATATAGTACATTTAGGACTTATTTCCTTATAAATGCGCAGTCTTCTTGAACGCAGCAAAGGAACCTTTTTCCTGTTTAGTATTTTATTCTTCTGGGAATTCCTCTAAATATGGATATCTTTACGTATTTTAGTATGACTCTTGGTTCATATGCGAGTTATGTACTGGACTTCTTTATTCGGGTTTCTTTATATTTGTCCCGAGTAGAACACGACGTCACTTGGTCCCGAGCAGGTTATGGCTTGTCGAATACTCGTGTTCACACTTACTCGGGTTTTCACTCCTTAGTGTCGCTTTGAAGGGCATTTTTTGGATGCCTACTCGGATGTCTCTAGCAATATTTAAGGGATTGTCCACCTTGTCAGTGACATGTACATTCGATAAAAATATAAATATAACAATACCCCTTAAAATATTTTTACAGAGTAGGAATTTGTTCCAGGTGAAAGTATTTTAATAGAGCCTTCAATCATTTATGCCAGAATAATAATTTTTTTAATAACGCCCCGTAGTAATGACGTGTATTAATGGCTACCACGTAAATGTGATATGCTCCTCCGCATGAGATTTAATGATCACGACATTTTGGAGTTCTGACGGCTTGGTCAATTCATTCCTCGACACGTGTCTTTCAACTGCTCGGTTTCCTTGATAGTATTTATGAGACGTGACTAGTGGGTTAACTGGTGCGCCGCTTTCGTCATCAAATCTTTTATTTTGATTTTCCCCCCTTTTTGAGACCCTAGGATTTCGTGTTATTGCCCCTTTAAATGTTCCATTGAGGGGTTGTTCTGGTTCATTTTTACAGAAGCAAACACTCAACCCAGATTTTCTTACGTAGAGATTTATCTCAACTCTTCGTCGAAGCTTTTACAACAGGTTTCTTTATTTTTAAGGTTAGTTTTAATGGATCCATCTTTCCGTCATCGCCTTTTTACTAAAGCTTTCGAGGGGCTTGAATGTAGAGACCTTCAGCTGGTTTCTTACGTTCGTATACTATTGGGGGAGATCCCTTCTTATAAGCCTCTTTTTTTAGGTGTTGACGTTTTCAGGCTTTACCCCGATGTTTGTTTAAGTTCTAATTCTGAATCATCTAGCTCTGAATCTAACGTTTCTGATCACAGGGTTCCTCTTCGATCCAGGATGGGAAAACATCAGAGTAAACGCGAGGTCCACAAACATACCTCGGGCAGCGTTCAAATCAGGGAACAAACAGTTGATGAAAGGGACGTTGAAGAAGAGTTTAGAACATCTCGTATCCCTTTTTCTATTGATCGCCCGAGTGGGTTTGATGTCGAGCCAAATGTGGTTGGGGTAGATGAGATTATGAAGTATCATGCTTGATTTGACCTGGATGACTCGGTTACAATGTCTTCTGCTGGTGATAGAGCAGTATGGAACCCTCCCCTGGGCATGGTGGAGATTTATGGGTCCATGCTCATTTACGGTGTCACTCTTCCTCTCCAGCAAGTCATTGCTTGGTTTCTGGCCGAAGCAGGGATCGCTCCAGGCTAACTTGCTCAGAATAGCTATAAGATTTTAATGTGCATGCGGCATATATTGAGCCGGATGAACCTATCACCACCTTTCCCGATGAAATCAGGCATTTTTATACACTAAGGCAATCTGGTTGGACAAGAAACTATTTTCTTATGTCCAATTCGCAAGATTGTGGGTCCTTGAGGGGACAAAAATGAACCGGAGAGTTGATTCCTCTTCTGATGCCAAAAAGAGAGGCTTTGTGTGGGAGTTTCCTTCATCGAACAAGCATTGAAAGAATAGTTGGTTCTTTGTCGGAGGGAACTTGGGACTTCAGGTTACTCTCTCGGCCGTGAGGAATTAAACGATACTGAAGGTTCCCCATTTTTTCTGTTCTTCTGATGTATGGAACAAGAAAAAACTTGACTTCTCTGATGCTGAGCTGACCAGACTTGCTCGGGCAGCAGTGCCTACTCTGGAAAAGAGGAGCAAGTCCTATCTTTTTAGTGAGAGCAAGATGATAGAGCTTGGCTTTTTTTACCAGATTTTAGGCTACTGTAAACGATGTATAGTTCTTTTCTTTTTTGCTTCTATTTTCACTTCTATATTACTGTTTCTGACTTGGTTCTTTAACGTGTTAAGTGTATGACTCGGACATCATCTGTGACGTTCAAGCTCACCAGGTGAAGTTGATCCTTCAGGCGAACCAAAAAGAAGCTTCTCACCAAACCAAAGAAGGCATTGCTCCACCGGATGAATCGGATGACGAGTCTTATGAGGCTGATGAGCAGATTCCTGAGTACGTCCCTGAAGAGGTCATTCATCCGACCATGGGGGAGTCTAGCGGTCCAAGTGGCCCTGCTGACAATGCCCAAAAGTTGCTTGAAGATGAAGACATATAAGAAGATTGTCATGGCGAGGGGCCCGATAAGCCAAAATCCCCGATTGAGGTTCCTACCGAGCGGTTGGCTGTCGGGGATGGAGATAAACCATCCGGTGGACAAGAAAATCTTGATCCTGATTTTTTTGGATCTTTCAGAGATGATGATCAGGAAGATCCTTCGGCTGATCTCAGCTTCTATCATATCAGGGCTGAGAAACGAAAAGCAATTGGTTCTCCTACTTGACCGCATAAGGTCCCTCGGGTTGTATCATTCATTGAATCGAGCGATGATGATACCGAAGGTAGAGTTTCCTCGAGCGTTCAAGTTGAAGCTTCTGTAGGAAGAGCGGGAACTTCAGACCTGGATAGGGATTCCTTGCCTCCCAATGTTGAAGATATAAAGGCGAAATCCTCAAAGGACCCTTCTTATCCCTCTCCCCAGGATATGCTAAGGGCGATGTCTTCTGGTCGGGCCTTCATTGAGGATGATTTTTAGAGCCGTTACTAGGAAGACTCTTCAGCAAATCGTCTTCAAAATATTTTTAACAGTGCGACCTATGTAAATATTCTTTCCCAACCTTAAACCTGTTAGGTTTTTATCCTGTTGGGTTTTTAACTTAACTCTTCCCTACTAATGGTGGCTGAGTTTGCTGAGTTAATTCAGACGCAACAACATCAAATTGATCGGATAAAGTGTCTTGAAGCTCAGCTGAATGAGAGCGAGGATAGTCGTGTTCGGGTTGAAGCGGCTTATCAAAAGGAGGTGAGCTCTGCCCAGGTGTTTGATGACCACTGTTTGGCTAAACAAGTAAAGGCTGAAGAGAAAGCTTCTACAGTGGAGGAGAGAGCTTTATCTTTCCATAATTCTTTTTCTGCCGCCCAAGAGTCAATGTTAAAAGCTGAACAAGAGGCTAGGTAGGCCAAATTGTCCTTCGAGTAGAAAATCAAAGATCTTAAGCGTCTGGCCTTAACCGTTGAATCTTTTTCGAAAGAGGCTAGGCTGACACTTGAAGTTTAAGGAGTCGATTGGGTCAAAAGATCCCCAGCCCATAATGCCTTACTCCTTAGGAAATTTCAATGAGGTTTACTTTTGGCTGGTGAGTTCTTTAAAGTTAAAAATTAGGCGACTGATAAGGCTCGGGCGAACTGGGAATTGTTGATTAAAAACCATATGGACTGGTCTTTGGAATCTCTTCGGATTCAAATGAAGGAGTGAAAGGCATACTGTCAAAGTCAGGGCAAAGATCCCCACCCTATGCACTTGGAGATCCTGCCAGAGCATTCTCTTTCAACTTTTTATACAAGTTAGGATGCAGGTGCAGATGAGTCGAAGCCTGACGTTGGACCGATCCTAGGAACGGACTATAATGAGTGGATGGATGACTCGGTCAACACAATTGTCTAGCCTTCAAATGAGAGTCTCCTTCATGAGTATGAAATGGTGCCCGACCCGACTACCGGTAAAAGCTTCAAGTCCTCTCTCTAGCCTTTGATGTATTTGTACAAAAATTTTGCATTTTGTAATTGCTGTTGATTAATGAAAATCCCATATTTTTGCCAACTGCTTTGTTCAGCCAGGTATTTTGTATCCAACCCGCTTGACTTATTGCCCGAGTATCTTCACTTGGTTTCGCCAAGAATCTTTTTTCTGGCTAACTATTTCTTCACGCCAAGTATCTTATTAAACTGACTGACTATCTGTGCCAAGTATCTCATTAAATTGGCTAATATTAACCGAGCCATCTTGAAACAATCACATTTCGTACTCGGTTGCTACCCAAACATTACATCAAGGCTCACCATGATCATGTTTGAGTTCTTACACAAGTCACTGAGGACATCTCCTTAGTTTTGTATGTGCAAGGGTTTACCGAATCGTTAAACTTTTAAACTTTTAAACTGTTTAACGCAGCTACGCATCTGACCGAGATTTTTCTCGATTGTGCCCCGAGCGGTTTTCCAGAATATGGTGCATCGGGTTTGCCTTTTGGCTAAGGTTGATTGGCCTTGCTCAGCTAGCGTGCTTCTTTGAGCTTTTCTGCCCATTCAGGAATCTTACCAAATTAATGGTCTCGAGTATTCTATTTGCATGTTCTTATTATCATGCTCGTCTTTCATATGTTCTTATTATCGTTTGCTTTAGATTTCTAAAATCTCGAGTTGGGTTTTTATTTATAACTGTAAAATTAACAATGGTTAAATTTCAAAGCTAATAACTATCCTGATTTGAATTGTCCTAACTAAAAGGGAAAAAAATTCAAGAATAAAAAATCTTAAAAATTTTGAGCATTGCAAGGCCGGGGTAAGACCCCTCCATTTGGTCGTGCAATCCAATATGCTCCATGACCGGCTACCTCTTCAATCTTGTACGGGCCTTCCCATTTTCAGCTAAGGATCATGTAACTTTGTTTTTTATGTTCAGTGACACTTTTCTGAGTACCAGGTCTCCCAGTTGGAATTTTTTGATCCGGACATGATAATTGTAGTAGCAAGCCACTCTTTGCTGATATGCCATATTTCATATTCGGGATTTCTCCCTCTTTTCTTCTAGCTCATCTAGACTTTGTAACAACATATCAACATTTTGATCTTCATCATATAGCTTGACCCTAGGTGACGCGTACAATGTTTCTATGGGGATAACAGCTTCTGTTCCAAACGCTAAAGTGAATGGAGTCTCTCCAGTAGAAGTCCCCGTTGTCGTTCGATATGCCCATAATACCTCAGGTTCTAACCCAACTTCCTTTCTTGGCATCTAGCTTTGCTTTGAGAGTGTGCTTGATGATTTTGTTTACTGCTTCAACTTGCCCATTTGTTTGAGGATGGGCAGGTGCGGCGTAGTAATTGGCAATTTGGTATTCGTTGCACAGTTGTCTGAAATTTTGATTATCAAACTGGGTGCCGTTGCCAGTGATGATAGTGCTCTGGACTCAAAATCTGTAGCGTATATTTTTCTTCACAAAATTCATGGTATTTGATTATGTGATATGCACCAATGCTTCAGCTTTTACCCACTTTGTGAAATAATCAATGGCTACTATTGCATGCTTCACTCCACCCCTGTCCCTACTAGCATTAGGCCAATTAAGTCCAACCCCCACATGGCAAATGGCCATGGGGACGTAAGGCTTCTGAGTTGTTTAGGGGGATGTCGGATATCGTTAGTCATCCTTTGGCATGCATTTCAGCTTTTCTAACATCGATGTGCATCCAAGAATAAAGTGGGCCTATAATAACCTTGTCTGAGTACCTTGTGTGCTAGACTTTTGCCCTTAGTATGGTTTCGGCATACTCCACCATGGATTTCCTATTTTATCTGACATGCATCCTAATCTGATACATATCTTTGGAGTGTTAGGGAAAATTACCCTATTCTGTACAGTTCTCCTCCGATCAATGTGTATCTTACTGATCGATACCTGATGCATTTGGCTTGTAGGGGATCTTCTGGGAGCACGCCTTTTTCCAGGTACCTTTTCAGCTGAGTCATCCAAACGTCTAACGGTGTTTAGATTTTTAAGATTTCAAAGTTTTTTGGCTCAGCTATGATCAGTTTGAGAAGATATGCGACCAAAATAGTTTTTGGCCTGATTGTGATCGTTGTTTATGCTAGTTTGGACAAGGCATTTGCCTTTTCATTCTTCTCCTAGGGAATCTGGACAATCTTATATTCTTTGAATTTCTGAAGGAGTTGTTTTGCTATGCCATGATAAGTTATCATACCTTCATCTCTAGCTTGGTATTCATCCAGGACTTGGTTGATGACTACCTGTCAGTCGTTGAATATTTCGACCTCATCTGCTCCGAGGGCTTTGAATACTCTAAGTCGAGCTAGTAGTGCCTCGAACTCGGTTTGATTATTCGTTGCTTTGAAGTCGAATCTCATGGCACACTCAACATCATCTCTTTCCAGGGTGCATACTACGATCCTTGCCCAGCTGCCATGAGTGTTCGAGGAACCATCGATATATAATTTCCATGAGAGACTCTTGTCCAACATATTTTTTGCTTTCAGGTTTGGTTCTGTGAATTCTGCTATGAAATCTGTCACTGCTTGGCCTTTAAGAGATGTCCTAGGAACGTACTGGATGTCGAATTCGCTCAACTCAATTACCCATTCGGTTAGTCTTCTTGAAATTTTAGGTTTCTGTAAGATTCGCTTAAGTGGGCAGTCAATGAAGACCTGGATTGTATGTGCCTAAAAGTACGGCATCAGCTTCCTTGCTGCCGAAACCAATGCTAAGGCCATTTTTTCTGCCTGTGAATACCTGGTTTCAGCTTAATGGAGTGCCTTGCTGGTATAGTATACTGGCCTCTGTACTCCATCTTCTGTTCTGACTAGAACTGAGCTTGCTGCTAATTCTGTAATTGATAGGTACAAGTGTAGTATTTATCCCATTCTTGGTTTTGAAAGGACGGGAGTTTGCCCTAGGTACTCTTTGATTTTTAGGAATGCCTGCTCGCATTCTACGTTCCATTCCAGCCCTTTTCCTTTTTTAAAGTATTTAAAAAAGGGAGCACATTTATTTGTGGCCTTTGAAATAAATCTGCCCAAGGAGGCTATGCATCCTGTTAAGTGCTGCACTTCTTTTAACGTCCTTGGTGAAGTCATTTTCTGAAGAGTTTGGATCTTTTCAAGGTTTACTTCGATTCCCCTTTGGTGAACTTGGATGCCTAGGAACTTTTCTGATGGAACTCCAACTAGGCATTTGTTCGGATTCAACTTCATCTAATATCTTCTCAAGACATCGAAAGTTTCCCACAGATCTGAAGCATGTCCATCTACCGAGATGCTTTTGGTCAACATGTCGTCTATATAAACTTCCATGTTTCTTCCTATTTGACGTGCGAAGATTATGTTGACCAGTCTTTTGTAGGTTGCTCCTGTATTCTTTAGCCCAAAGGGCATTACTGTGTAACAATACAAGCCCTGATCGGTTGTGAACACTGTTTTTTCCTCGTCAGCTTTATTCATCCAGATTTGATTGTACCCTGAGTAAGCATCCATGAAACTGAGTAATTCGTGGCCTGATGTGGCATCAACTAGTTGGCCTATCCTTGGCAGTGGAAAACTGTCATTCGGGTAGGCTTTATATACTTCCGTGAAGTCTACGCACATTCTCTACTAGCCACTTTTCTTTTGGACGAGGACCACATTGGCTACCCATTTAGGGTAGCTGATTTCTCTTATCGACCATAAAGCGAGTAACTTTTCTACTTCCTGCTTGATTGCCTGACTTCTCTCGAGGTTGAAAGATCTTCTTTTTTGTATTACTGGTTTTGCATTTTGGTCCACCGCCAAATGATGTGATATTACTCGGGCGTTTATCCCTACCATGTCTTCAAGACTCCAGGTGAACACATCTTTGTATTCTCTGAGTAGATCAATAAGGTTTAGCTTGACCTTTCCTTCTAAACTAGCTCTGATTTCGATCTTCTTATCTGGTTCATCTTCTTTCAAGACTATTTTCTCTATTGGTTCACTTTTAGATAATTTCGGCTCTTCCCTCGGATCGAACTCGAACAACAATGATTCTTGCTCGATCTGATCCGACTGTGTTATAGTACATACTTGCTCACTATTATCCCTGTCTTTATAGACCGAGAGATTAGCTCTTCTTGCCATCTCTTGGGATCCTTTGACTACTCATACCCCTTATTCAGTTGGGAATTTAATCATCAGAGCATAGGTAGCTGTTACTGCCTTAGTTTTATTCAAGAATGGTCATCCTAACAACGCGTTATAAGGCCAATTGTTCATGTCTACCACTACAAAATTAAGCAACACTATTCTCTGACATGGTGCTACTCCAATTTTCACGGGAAGCTTTTCCGTTCTGAGAGACCTAACCTCGACTCCCCTGAATCCTCTAAGTGGGGTATGGAAAGGTTACAGATCCTTTCGATCCAACCTGAGTTGATCATAAACTGCTACATTGAGAATATCGGCTGAACTACCATTGTCTATTAAAATTCTCCAAACTTCCCTATGGCCAATTCGGACACTTATGACAAGGGAGTCATTCGGTCGCACATCGACCCCATGTGAGTCGGCTTCCGTGAATATTATTGGATCCCATCCTTTCTTTATTCTTTTTGGGTTTGGTTCGACGGAGTTGACATCGGAGTTCTACCTTGCCACTACCGCTTCTCAGATTCCTGAGTTCACTCCCGGTTGATGGTCCTTCGAAGATTATTTGTATTACTTCATTGGCCTCGGGACTGGCCCTCTTGTTCCGACTAGAATTATGATCGACCTTGGTCTCTTTCTTTGTCTTTAACCTCTCATCTTTCTTTAAGATTATATCTTGGAGGTGTCCTTCCCAAATGAGTGTCTCTATGTAGTCTCTAAGCTGGTAATATTTTGAAGTCTCATGACCGATTTCCTTGTGGAATCTACAGTATTTTGTTGTATCTCGTCGAGCAAATTGAGACTGTCAGCGTGACTCCTTCACCAGTTTCTTTTCTTCTAATATGGTCATGATTTCGTCCTGTTTTTTTCGGAGAGGGGTATAGTTTGTCTACTTTCCTCGGTACTTTTCTGTGATCCGGTCAACATTACGCCTACTTCCCTCATCCTTATTTCTTTCTTTACTGTTCTCCTTTTGTTTTCCTTTATGGCTCTGTTCTTTTGACTCGGTATATTTTTGTTCGAGTCGAAGGATCTTCCTCAATGCATGTAATAGCCTCCTGTTGCTAACTCTTCTTCCTCCGCTAGTGCATATCCTTCAGCCATGTTCATCATGTCTGCATATCTGGTTAAACGGGCCCTTCTTAGGTCAAAAGATAGTCATCCATTCTGTAAGTTGTTTATGAAGGCAGCAATTATTGCTTCATCATTTGCACTACCGATTTCTGAGACCGCCTGACCGAATCTCCCCATGTATTTTTTCAATGACTCTTCTTTCCCTTGTTTCAACTGAGAAAGGTAAGCCACTGATTTTTTTTGTGTACATTGCCCATGAATTGTCTTGAGAAACTTTAGCACAACTCACAGAAACTCCCGATACTTACCAGGGGCAATCTTTCGAACCATCACGAGTCTGCGTCTCCTAGAGTTTGTGAAAAGTTGAGACATAATAAAGGGTCGCTATGGGCATACTGAGCCATAGCGCTTTTATACCGTCTGACGTGCTCTTTAAGATCTGTATCTTTCTTGAATTGCTCCACATGTGGCATCCTGAAGCTTTCTAGGAATGGGGTTTGTAGGATGTCCCTGGTAAAATGATTGTTAGAATTATCATCAGATAACTCGTTATATCTATATCGCCTAACCAATGTGTCTATTTGACGCCTATTATTTTTGACTTCTCGGGTCAAACTCTGAATCATAACATTTATGTCACCCGGTGGTTCTCCATGATGGTTAAACCGTCGGGTGATCGTCATGCCTGTTTCCAGCCCCTCTTCACTTCGTTGCCGAGTCTCATAGGTCGATCCTTGCAGGTGTATTGTTCTATGACAACGCTTGAAATGGTGTCTATCACTATCCTCTGATAATGATGACCGGTCCCTACACCAGTCATACTTACGGTGTCTATCATGGGCCATCTGTCCGTGACTTTGCTTTTGGCGTGGTCATTCTTCTTTGGGTGTTTCACGTCCCTTACCCTAATTGTGTGTTACACCCCCAACTTGATTGATTTGAACAGAGTTCCTACCAGCTTCGGATGCATCTGGTTCCTGCCTAACTATAATCGAACGAAGCCTTGTAAGTGGGGGATTGGAGGCTGTGTTTCTTCTGCAGCTAATAGATCAACCCCTTCTTTTACCGCATCCGCTAATAGTTGTTGCAGTGCCTCACGGAAGCGTCGTGTCATGTCTTTACTGGTCATAGGGATTTGTTGGATCCCCGCCAGAGATGTTGGTTGGTTCTCTGTGGTCGTGGTGAGATCTCGTGAACTCCTACCTATATGAGCATTATCTGGAGATTTTTGGACATCCCCAGAACTGTTTCTGCTTCCGCTTCCAGCCATTACTTTTAATCAAATCAAAGGTTCAACCCCTTCTTTCTAGCGCCAATTGTTGACGTCGATTTCTCAAGTGATGATAAAGTCAATAAGATTGGATTTTAGCCGTGACCTGTCAAAGAGAAAGAGAAAGAGAATGAAATATGAAGCTAGTTAGACACAAGTTTATATGGTAAAACTTCGGTGATCGAAGAAAAGTCCATGGGTGGTTGAACAAGCAACCGAGCCAAAATCCACTATTGAAATAAAGATTTACACCACTCGATCTCTTTTTTTTCACTCTGCCCGTTATTCTATATATTTTTCAATGAGATTATGGGTCTATTTATATTTGCATAGAACCTTAATCCTTGTTGTACAAGTAATGAATGAATTCGTATTTAATTATCATTGGTTACTTGTTGGAATAGTCTTTATCTTCTTTCCTATTTCGAAGATGGTATGGATATCTTTACGTATATGACTCTTGGTTCATATGCGAGTTATGTACTGGACTTCTTTATTCGGGTTTCTTCATATTCGTCCCAAGCAGAACACGACGTCACTTGGTCCCGAGCAGGTTATGGCTTGCCGAATACTCGTGTTCACACTTACTCGGGTTTCACTCCTTAGTGTCGTTTTGAAGGGCATGTTCTGGATGCCTACTCGAATGTCTCTGGCAATATTTAAAAGATTTTCCACCTTGTCAGTGACGTGTACATTCGGTAAAAATATACATATAAAAATGTGTAAATGTGCAAAGGCAAGGGCTAAAAACAATAGAAAGAAAAGAAAATAAGTGTGAATTATAAACACTTAAGCCTTCAAGTTTTATAAATTTAAAGTTACTCACCAATGAGTACAAGTGTAGCCCAAATGTGTAATGTCAAATTTAGTACCTAGTCATTTGTGATGTAATGTGTTTTAGAGCTAACTAAAAGTATTGTAATATGTATAAACACCTTGGCATGATTAGTACATTTATCCATCCCACTCTTACCATATCTTCTATCCCATACACCACCACAAATCACCTTGGCCCCAATACAAGAGAGGGAAAGTCCATTTGATCTCTTAGAAAGTCTATATTGGAAATATGATTCAATGCATGATCTTTCCACGTTTATGACATTTCAATTCTTTCCATGAGATCTATCACTATAAAATGTGCTTTATTGAATATACTCATATGCAATACATTAGATTCCATGATCATAACTTCCAAATTGCATGTGTTTGCTAAAGAGTGATCGCCTAGGTTCTGAGTGAAAAAATCATACTGAAATCCGGTAAGGATTGGAGTCGAGGTGAATTTTATCTTGAGCATTCGAGCGTTGTTGATTTGTAAACCGAAAACATCCTAAGTATTGGCATACTTGTATTGTGTGAAGCATTGTTATTGATTGGTATATTTGAGATACTAGCATGCATGTATTCTTTATTTGGTTTCTTTGGATTGCATCTTAGCTTTCTTGCGGAGTAATACATTTGTGGCTATTCGTATCTGTAAGCCCTCAGAAGATAAAACTTCTCCATCTAGCAATCGCCTAGTGGTTGAAAGGCTTGTGGCACGTGCTAAGTGTCATCGTGTTTCCTATAAAAGTGGACTAACCTAGCTTAGTTTTTAATTACATTTATTTTGTTATACTATTTTTCGTTCTAGTTTTGCTCGAGGACGAGTAAAAGATAGGCTTTGAGGTATTGGTCGGAGCTATTTATATACCTTTTGAGGTCCCTATTTTCTAGTTTTGGTTCTTGTTTTCGAGTATATTTTGGTATTTGATTTTTTGTGAGCCTTGTGTAGGTACATGTTCTCTATGGAAGGTATTTGAGCTTAATTTAAGAGTTTGGAGGTTAAAAGGCAGAATTTGGAATAGCTTATGCAGAAATCCCAACTTCGAAAGATCATATCTCACTCTTCTGATCGAACTACATTTCCCATAACCACTTTTCAGAAAGCCCCAGAAATTTACTTTCCAACACACTTAACAGATTGTGATTTCAAGGTTTTTGGAGGAAGTTTGACTGTTTTCGTGATGGTGCGCAGAGCTAAGCAGTACGCTGTGTTGATGTGTACCGCATTTCTGGGCAGAAATGCGATTTTTGGTCATTTTTTGAAAGGTATTCTTATCTTTTCACCCCAATATCTTACCCTAACTTCCAAACCTATAAATACCCCTTTTTCTCTCCTCTATTCAGACCTCTCTTCCCCTCTTCTCTCCTCATTTCTCATGCCCAAACTCTTTTTCTATTAATCTTCTTCACTAAGGAAGGAGAGATTCAAGCTCCCATGGAGGAAAATCCTCCATAGGAGTTCACCATACACCTTCACCACCCTTTTTCACTTCCTCCATCACAATTTAGAGTAAATTGCAAGGAGAATATGAGGGGTCTATGACCAATTTCGAGCTAGGCATGGAAAAAAGCTCTTGAAGGGTTTTCTTCAATGGTTGTAACTCCTTTTACTCATTCTCTTTGTATTTTTTGTTTTCTTAATTGTGTAATCACAATTTGGGATATTGTAAACCTACACTTGTATAATAAATGTATTGATTGTTCTTAAATTCATTTGGATTTTGTTTTGCTATTTGATATAAGTGTTTTTATGCTCTTAATATGATATCTATGTGTTAGAATTGTTAGAAATTGATATGTGTTCATGATTGGGTTTAGAAGTAGTTGTAATTTATAGTAGAAATTAGATACCCATGATTGTTGGTTGGTTGATGGATGACTTGAAATTCCATGTATTGAATAATTTGAGTAATAGGGATTTTAGCCCCAAAGAGTAGAAAAGGTTTCAGTTTAGGCTTTTAGTTGCTAAATTGACATTGGTTCATATCCTTGTTCTTAATGGGTCTTTGTATTAAGACACGATTATCCATCCATGTGACAGGATTGGGTGATAAATTGATTGTGTGAAAATTCCGTAATTAAGAGGACGAACTTTTAATCTAAATTGAATGTTCTTAATGATATAACAATCACATTGTTGCATGTAGTTATTAGGTAAACTTGTTTCTCATGTTTAGCCATCATAGGGAGTTAACTAAACTGAATCTTTGACCTAGAAGTAATGACCACCGACATTTCTTTGTGCTTGTGTAGTTATATGGATGTTTTGGATGCTTAAAGCTTTTACTTAATTGATCACTTTGTAATTGATCCATGATTAGATGCTATGTACCGAGAAGAGACGCATTTGACAATGCTTAGATAAACATTCACTATGTTCGGGTATGACCAGAAGTTATTCATGACTGCATTTGCCTGAATATATTTCGGCTTACGTATGGAGAATATTCCCGGTACGAATTTGGTGAAGATTAAGATTTTATAAAGCATTTATTCTTATTCAGCAAAAAGAAGCATTCAGTATTCAGTTTATTCAGTACAAAGTAGATATATTATCTTATACCATGTATTGCTGAATGCTTATTGTAAAGTGGTTTAGAAAAGTGTTTTTAAAAGTTTTCATTCACTCACTGGGTGTTAGCGCTCATCCTTTCACTCTTAAATATTTATCCAGGTAGCTGCTCGGTTGTGCGGACTCAGAAGTTTTGTGGTGGGCCACTCGATGACATCATGAAGCATAAAAGTCATGCATTTTAAATTTTCATGTACATATTTAAAAATATGAGGTCGGCATGGTCGGGACGGTAGGCATGGTCAGGATGGTAGGCATGGTCGGGATGGTAGGCATGGCCGGGACGTGGTCGGACTTTTACTCGGTCTGTTCGGCCTACTAGACCCACTTGACCTACTTAGCCCACATGGCCTATTCGGTCTACTCGGCCAACTCGGTTTTCTTACTCAGCCTATTTCATCTCCCACTCAGGACGACTGGTTACTAAGTTTTTAAAGTTGTCAGTTTTTGGTCCGAACGGTCATTTTTGATAAACTTTTTGTAACGAAAGAAAATATATGTAAAGAAATTATAATTATGTACATTTTGTACTCTCCAGTATTCTCCTCACATTTTATTTGATTCAAACCAGTATTTCCGAATGGAGATTTCAGCAGAAAGTCTTTTAATTATGCTAGAGAATGTAGAGCCCATAGGGTTTCCCTTGTACTCAAGAGAGGAGTCAGGGCAGCCCACAGGGCCTCCCTCGTACTCAAGAGAGAGGAGTCGGGGTGGGTCTTGTCAACTTGGTATCAAAGCCACGGTTTATAATTCCTTAGACCATAGAATAATTGTTTGCATTTAAGCATAACTTTGATTTTGTAACAGCATCATGCGTCGAGTTGGCCGCCTACGCACAAGACCGGTAGCTGACCTTGGAGAGAGAAGTGGTAACCAAGGTGAAAACGAGATAGAATCACACCTTCAACCACCTATAGCTCAAATTCATGTACCAGAACCTAGGGAGGAACCAATGGATAGAATTGCAGAATTGTTGACTGCCATGGTTCAGCACCAAACGCGAGTGGTGGGCCTCAGTTCAACAAAGAACTCCCGAAGGAATTACTTGGGAGGATCTTAAGAAGCAATTTAATGATCATTATTATCCCCGTTTCTATCAAGATTTGAAAAGAGCTGAATTTTTCAAACTAGTACAGGGATCTAAACAGTAGAAGAGTATGAAAAGAAATTTATAAAACTTTCGAGGGTTGCTCCGTATGTAGTCACTGATGAAGAAAATAAGTGCAGCAAATTTGAGGATGGACTTAGATCGGAAATTAAGACAATAGTGACTACTTCTGGACATGTTGAGTTTGGTAAGTTGTTTGAAGCTGCATTGAGAGTGGAGAGAGGCCTTAGTGACTCTCGCAGATTTGAACAACAGACGCAAAAGCGCAGTAACTGTTCAGTAGGAGGCTCTTATGGCAAAATGCCTAAGGCAATAGGCAGTTTTTCAGGTCAGACTAGTAATTATCAATAGAATTGTGGACCTGGTTCTAGCCAAGCCTCAGTCCAGCAGCCAATGGGTAGTCGTCAACAGAGTGTTAGTATAGGTAGAAGTCGGCGTCCTCTATGTTCGGCTTGCGGAAAACACCATGATGGTGAGTGTCATTTGGGGAGATCAGATTGTTATCAATGTGGGCAACCTGGTCATTTAAAAAGAAATTGCCCCGAGTTAGTCCAGGCAGGCAATGAAGAGAGGAAGATAGGTTTTCAACCAATGCAAAGTGGCACTAGTCAGATGCAAGGACAAAGAGGATCCCGAGTAGGAGGATCTACAACTACAGGGAAAACCCAAGCTAGCACAGCAGGGGTTGGAAGCAACCAACAGAGAGGTTAGTCGGGTAGACCTCGTACTCAGGCAAGGGTTTTTGCTATGACTCAGCAAGATGCCGAGACCACTCCAGATGTCGTTACAGGTATGTTAACAATTTTTGGCCACGATGCTCATGTTCACATTGATCCTGGATCTACTCATTCATTTGTATCTCGATCTTATATGGTGTATGCGAATGTAGAATTAAGACCATTAGATTCTAGTATGGTAGTGGCTACACCTACTGGTGAATCTTTATTGGCTGAGAATATATATAGAAACAGTAAAGTCATAGTCGGTAAGCATGAGCTACATGTTGATTTGATCCCGCTTGATATACATGATTTTGATGTTATTTTGGGAATGGATTGGCTGGCTATACACCATGCTACTGTAGATTGTTTTCGAAAAGAGGTAAAATTTACACTTCAAGGAGAATCGGATGTTATTTTCTGTGGTGAACGTCGGATTCTTCCTTCTTGTGTTATATTTGCTATTACTGTCAGACAGTTGCTCAGGAAACAATGTTCAGCTTATCTGGCTTATGTAATTGATACTCGGGATAGTGAGGTAAAACTAGAAGATATATTGGTGGTAAGGAAATTTCCAGATGTATTTCCTGAAGATCTTCATAGATTACCACCAGATAGAGATATTGAGTTTGTGATAGATTTGGTCCCAGGCACAACTCCAATTTCTATTCCACCTTATATAATGGCTCCAACAGAATTGAAAGAGTTGAAGATTCAATTAGAAGAATTGGTGAACAAGAATTTTATTAAACCTAGTGTGTCACCATGGAGAGCGCCAGTTCTGTTTGTTAAGAAGAAAGACGGAACGTTACGTCTATGCATCGATTACCGGCAATTGAATAAAGCAACGGTGCGTAATAAATACCCACTCCCACGTATTGATGACTCATTCGATCAGCTTCAGGGAGCAAAGGTATTCTCCAAGATAGATTTGCGAACAGGTTATCACCAATTGAGGATTAGAAACTGTGATATACCAAAGACCGCTTTCAGAACTCGTTATGGGCATTATGAGTTACTAGTTATGCCTTTTGGATTAACAAATGCTCCAGCAGTTTTTATGGATTTGATGAATAGGGTACTTCATCCTTATCTAGACAAATTTGTTATCGTGTTCATTGATGACATTTTGATCTATTCTAAGGATGATGTGGAGCATACAGAGCATTTAGAGATTATTCTACAAGCCTTGAAAGAGAATCAACTTTATGCCAAATTTAGCAAGTGTCAATTCTGGCTCGATAGAGTTACATTTTTGGGCCATGTGATTTCTGGTGATGGTATTTATGTTGATCCTCAAAAGGTTGAAGCTATAGTGAATTGGGAACGGCTAGGTAGTGTAACAGAAATTAGAAGTTTCTTGGGTTTAGCAAGTTACTATCGAAGATTTATATAGGGATTTTTTAAAATAGCTTCACCATTAACAAGATTAACTCAGAATGATGTGAAGTTTGAGTGGTCAGAAGCTTGTGAAAAGAGTTTTCAAGAACTCAAGGAGAGATTGACTTCTGCTCCAATACTTGCTCTTCCAACGGGAAGTGATGGATTTATGGTTTACAGTGATGCATCTAAACATGGTTTGGGTTGCGTTTTGATGCAACATGGGAAACTGATAGCTTATGCATCAAGACAATTAAATAAGCATGAAAAGAATTACCCAACCCATGATCTAGAGCTTGCTGCAGTGGTGTTGCACTGAAAATTTAGAGGCATTACTTATATGGGATCACTTGTCAGATTTATACAGATCATAAAAGCTTGCAGTATTTTTTCACTCAGAAGGAATTAAATTTGAGACAAAGAAGATGGATTGAGTTGATTAAAGATTATGACTGTACGATTGAATATCATCCTGGTAAGGTAAATGTGGTGGCAGATGCACTCAGTAGGAAGTCTTCAAGTTCTATGGCTCATTTGAAGATGATTCAGCTTCCATTATTAGCTGAATTAAGAATGTTAAGAGTTAAGCTGGAAGCACGAGATTGTGGAGCATTACTGGCTACCTTTCAGGTTAGACCTATTTTGATTGATCGTATACGGGAATTGCAAACTAAAGATTCTTATTTAGTTAAATTGAAGGAAGAAGTATAGAAAAGCTTACGAGCTGATTTTATAGTGAGAAGTGATGGTACATTAGTTCTCGGTAACCGACTGTGTGTACCAAACATTAAGGAACTCAAGAATGAAATTTTAGAGGAAGCTCACTCTTCAGCTTATGCTATGCATCCAGGAAGTACTAAGCTGTATCGTACTTTGAAAGAGCATTACTGGTGGCAAGGTATGAAAAGAGAGATAGCAGAATTCGTCTCTTAATGTTTGATTTGTCAGCAAGTCAAAGCAGAACATCAAAAACCAGCAGGGCTATCACAACCACTTTCTATTCCCGAATGGAAATGGGAACATGTTACCATGGATTTTGTGGTAGGACTCCCTCGTAGTCAAAGTGGTCACGACAGTATATGGGTGATCGTTGACCGACTTACAAAGTCTGCACACTTTCTGCCAATCGGTATTACTTATTCTCTTGACAGATTAGCCAAAATTTATGTAAATGAAATAGTTCGTCTTCATGGCGCACCAGTATCCATAGTGTCAGATAGAGATCCTCGGTTTACATCTAGATTTTGGCATTGTTTACAAGAAGCTTTGGGAACTAGATTGCATTTTAGTACTGCTTTCCACCCACAAACTGATGGTCAATCGGAGCATACTATTCAGACATTAGAGAATATGCTTCGAGCTTGTGTGATGGATTTCAAAGGTAGTTGGGATGTACATATACCTTTGATAGAATTTGCATACAATAACAGTTATCAGTCTAGCATCGAAATGGCACCTTATGAAGCTTTGTATGGAAGAAAATGCAGAACACCGGTGTGTTGGGATGAAGTAGGCTAGAGAAAGTTGTTAGGTCCAGAACTTGTTCAAGTCACAACAGAAAAGATCAAAATAATCAGAGACAGATTAAAGGTTGCTTAAGATAGGCAGAAAAGCTATACAGATAAGCGGAGAAGGGAACTTGAATTTAAAGTAGGTGACTATGTATTCCTACGAATTTTACCTTGGAAAGGTATACTTCGATTTGGAAGACGTGGTAAGTTAAGTCCACGATACATTGGTCCGTATGAGATCATTGCCCGAGTAGTAGTAGTGGCATACCGTTTAGCTTTGCCTTCAGAACTTTCAAGAATTCATGATGTATTTCATGTTTCTATGCTTCGAAAATATATAGTCAACCCTACGTATGTTTTAACCAAGCAACCAGTGAAGTTAAGAGAAGATTTAACTTATGAAGAGGAACCTATTGAGATTCTAGATAGAAAGGAACAAGTATTACGTACAAAGGTCATTCCTCTTGTAAAAGTGTTATGGAGAAATCATGCAGTGGAAGAGGCGACTTGGGAACATGAAGATCAGATGCGGACTCAGTATCCCCATCTGTTTCGACTAAGTAAGTAAATTTCGAGGAAGAAATTATTATATGGAGGGGTGAATTGTAACACCCATGTCTTAGGCCCAATTGAAAGGCCCAATTTGAAAATAAAATGGGATAAGCATGAAACAGAAAGGCATCAGATGAGTAAGCCTAAGTGGATTGTATGGCTGACACACAGTTGTGAGCTAACACACAGCTGTGAGCTTGGTTAATTAGCTCACAACTTCAGCTGTGTCCTTCCATGAGTATATATATATGAGGATAAATGTTATGAGAGCTAGAAAGCAGTAGAATCAAGCGGAAGAAAGGAAAGAGAAGAAAAGAGAAAAGTCAGTGAAGCTCTCGTAATTTTAGATTTCAGTTGATTCTTCTTTGATATCCAGTTTCTAATTGGATTTTATGATTGATAGGGAAAAAAGACGAAGGAAACCTAGCATACTCAGTCTAAGATAAGCTTGACGATTAAGTTGTGAGTGAATTAAGTTTCAGTTTTGTTTTTAACTCAAGTTTACAGTTTTATGATTTAATTGCTGCAAATCATTTTAAGCTTTTTATTGCTTTTTATGATTGATGGTGAGTATACAGAGAACCAAAAATATATATTTATGCTTATATTAGCATTTAGAAACAGTATATTATTTTTTATGAATTATCAAGAAGAGATTATGATTTCTATAAAAGCACCATGTACCCTTCCCCAGTTATTATTATGGTTGGCTTTTGGGGCCGTTCTACACATGTGTATGTCATGAGTCGCTCTGCATGTGCATGACCAGAGAAAAAGTAATAGAGTCGCTCTGCTCGAGCATGACCAGAGAAAGAGTAATTGAGTCGCTATGTTCGGGTATGACCAGAAGTTATTCATGACTGCATTTGCCTGAATATATTTCGGCTTACGTATGGAGGATATTTCCGGTACGAATTTGGTAAAGATTAAGATTTTATAAAGCATTTATTCTTATTCAGCAAAGAGAAGCATTCAGTTTATTCAGTACAAAGTAGATATATTATCTTATACCATGTGTTGCTGAATGCTTATTGTAAAGTGGTTTAGAAAAGTGTTTTTAAAAGTTTTCATTCACTCACTGGGCATTAGCGCTCATCCTTTCACTCTTAAATATTTATCCAGGTAGCTGCTCGGTTGTGCGGACTCAGAAGTTTTGAGGTGGGCCTACTCGATAACATCATGAAGCATAAAAGTCATGCATTTTAAATTTTCATGTACATATTTAAAAATATGAGGTCGGCATGGTCGGGACGGTAGGCATGGTCGGGATAGTAGGCATGGTCGGAACATGGTCGGACTTTTACTCGGTCTGTTCGGTCTACTCGGCCCACATGGCCTATTCGGTCTACTCGGCCTACTCGGTTTTCTTACTCGGCCTATTTCATCTCCCACTCGGGACGATTGGTTACTTAGTTTTTAAAGTTGTCAGTTTTTGGTCCGAACGGTCATTTTTGATAAACTTTTTGTAACAAAAGAAAATATATGTAAAGAAATTATAATTATATACATTTTGTATTGTCCAGTATTCTCCTCACATTTTATTTGATTCAAACCAATATTTCCGAATGGAGATTTCAGCAGAAAGTCTTTTAATTATGCTAGAGAATGTAGAGCTCATAGGGTTTCCCTTGTACTCAAGAGAGGAGTCAGGGCAGCCCACAGGGCCTCCCTCGTACTCAAGATAGAGGAGTCGGGGTGGGTCCTGTCATAATGGGTTCATATATACTGTCCAGATTGCTCGAGATAGATTTTGGGTAAATATGGATACTATCTCTAAGACATCGAGAGAGATTAGAGATTAATTAAGGGGATACGAGTCTATGTATACTTACACATTTGAGGATTATATGAGTCTAGAACGTAATTAGGAGGATTGTCACAGTTGAGTCGTTTCCCTAGTGTAACCACATTTCATACATATCTTCATTCCATCCATCATTGTATATATTATTTATATAAGTTATTTAGTTATATTATTATTCACTTTTACGCATTCGCAACACACGAGTTTGCTCGGAGTGTTGTAATAATAGCTTGAACTAGAGACGATCGGTGAATCCCACCTCCCTGTGGATCGATCCCTTGCTTGCCGCTGTGCTAGTCTCTGTGACTTGCGCCCTTATGATGCCAAACTTAAATGTTTATATTTGACGACACTGTAACGACGTGTCCTGATCAGATACTTGGAAGAGAATATTTTAATCTTAATCCAGTGATTTAGAATTAAGTTAAAAGTCTAGATTTCTTACTTGCTTTTTTTATGTATATTTTTAAGTTGTTTGACCACTTAAAAAAAATAAACAAAACAACTAAATGAGTTTAATTCAAACCCATTAAATTTTAAGTGAAAAACCAAACGACCCCTAACTTATGGTTAGTTTGGTATTGTTGTAACGTTTGCAATAATCACTATTAGCTGTGCTAAAACAATAATCAGCTATGAAATTAATCGGTAAACGTTTGGTTAATTATATTTTTAAAACTATTGTATAGCTTAAAATCAGTATACATATGTTTGGTAATTTTATTACAAAAATACTGAGATTATTTATAATCACTAAAATGTACATAGTTTAAACCCTATTTTATTTTTTTTTCATTAATTACATATATTAAATTAATATTTATGTAGAATATTTAATTGGAAAAAAATTCCATAAAACAATAAAAAGATTTTTAAAAGATTTTTTCAATCAAATCAATATTTAAATAAAATATTTAATTTTGAGATGAAATAAGGTATATAAATGATTTTAACTTGATTTTATATGGATAATAATGGTATTTTAAAAATGCATTAAATGTTAAAATATATTATTCCATAATCACTTTCAAAAAATAACCCCTCGTCTACTTTTCAAAATCACCATAAAAACTTACTAGATTATTAATTAATCACTTTTAAAAGTTTTACCAAACATTATTTTAAATCAAAATTATAAAATAATTTGATTTTAACTTTTTAAAAATAATACCAAACGGTTATTTAGCAGCATTACTATTAATAGAACATAGCCAAACTCTTGGGATGGTTTAAGTCAAATATGATGGACTGGTTTTCTGATGGGCTTGGGTCAACTTGGGATTAGGCTTTTTGGGTTTCACTAATGGGCTTGGGTTGGGAATGAGTCAATTTCTTGAATTGGGGTAAATTTACACTTTTAATATTGCAATCCTATTTACATTAATTGAAATAAAATTAAAATTAATTTAATCCAACCTCTTATGGAGCAAAACAAAGCTTTGAACATGTTAAGCATTCCAATGGACAAACAAAAACAAAATCAAGAAAAACAGAAACAGAGGATCATATTATAGATTTACTAACCGAATTTTACTTGGGTTGGATGGACTCCTTGAGTCGGTTGGATTATCAAAACAGAAACACGAACACAACCCAGATCATAATAAATGCTAAAACACAACAAAATAAAGCCCAAAATCTATCACTATTGAACAAAAAGCAAGTCACAGAAACAAATCATGAGACAAATTACAACATGTTGATTTTCATTTGATATCCAGGCAAGGACGATAAGGAATGGGAATCAACATCAAGTCATTTTTCCTTCTTACAGTTACACCAAAAGCCTCGGTCATGTCCAGATCTTCTTCTTTCATCCCATTTGGAAGCTTCCAATCGAAATGGTACAGCAATTGTGCTAGTGGAAGTTCAATATTTGGTATTGCAAATTGTATTCCTGGACATATCCTTCTTCCGGCACCAAATGGGATGTACGAAAAATTCGTTCCCTTATAATCGAGTGGACTATCAAGAAACCTCTCCGGAATAAATTTCTCAGCTTCATTCCAACTCTTGGGATCTCTTCCGATTGCCCAAGCATTCACTATGGTTCTCGTCTTGGCAGGTATCTCATATCCATTAATCTGACAATTATCTGAGTTTTCTCTTGGAACTAAAGGTGCAATAGGGTGTAGCCTCAGGGTTTCTATGATTACTGCTTTCAGGAATTTCAATTCATGTATGCCGGATTCATCAACTTTGCCTTTTACATCAAACACCCGCCTCACCTCAGCTTGTGCCTCTTTCATCAAACTTGGATTTTTCAGCATTTCTGACATTGCCCACTCTACTGTTGTTGACGATGTCTCACCCCCAGCAGCAAAAATATCCTGAAAAAACGAGTAATGACCACGGTTAGTAGGTTGGGGTGAAAAGTTTGCAGAACAAAATTTTTAAATATTCACTAAAAGATTAGATTTTATAAAGTGCTTTTTGCTGTTCTGAATTTTTTTTCTTATGGACAATCCGCACTAGATAATTTTTATTCCATTATAAATTTGCAGTTATTTTAATCAATAAACTAACCCAGATGACTGCTTTGATGTTGTTGTTCGTTAGAGGAAATTCTAGATCACCATCCTGCTGAAGTCTCAAAAACACATCAACTAAATCTTCCTCATCCGTTTCCTTTTGGCCTGTTTTTGTTGTCTGTCTTCTCTCTTTATGCTCATCAATGATGTCTCCAAGTATTCTATCTTGCTCCTGATGCAGCTTCTGGAATTTTGACTTCATTCCGCTAATCACTTCAAGCACTCCAATAGAAGGATAAAGATCAGCAATTGAAAAACCTGAAGCTAACTTTGACGCTTTCTTGACATATAATATGAACTTTTGTTGATCTTTGCATTTTTTTCCAAAAGCCGCCCTCCCAATTATACAATATGTCAATGCAAAAATTTTCTCACTAAGATTGACTAGTAATCCTTCTTTCGAATATATTGTTTTGATCATATTGGACGTCTCTTCTTCTCTGATTGATCTGAATGACTGTACTCGGCTTGCACCTAAAAGCTCTGTTGTGCAGATTTTCCGTAATTGTCTCCAATAATTGCCGTATGGTGCAACAACAATAGCTGAATAATTGTAAGTTAAGACTCTGTTAGAAACAAGAAAGGGCCTATTAGCGAAGATGACGCCATGAGTTTTCAGGACCTCTTCAGCTATCTCTGCCGAAGAAACTACAATGATTGAAGATTCACCAAGCTGCAGGTGCATCAAGGGTCCATATTTCTTCGCCAAGTCTCGGAGGCCGCGATGGGGTAGTGAACCGACTAGCTGGTGCATGTTTCCAACTAGAGGCAGTCTCCATGGCCCTGGAGGCATCTTTGTGCTTGAGCTCTTGCCTTTTTTTCGATGTAGGATTTTGATTGCCATGAACATGAAAATGAAGAAGCCAAAGATGACAGTTAAAGAAGGAAATTGAAACTCCATTAGTTTTCAGATAAAATTCTATAGGCTTGTTAGCACTTAGCAGGAAAACAGAAGTCGATATATATAAACTGGATTCGGTTTTCAATATAAGCACTTCTGTCCTGACTAAAAAAAATTGCATTTTTCTATTGTCTTTGACTTGTAATATACACTAATGTACAGTACTCCAGACAAAGACAGACATTGAAAATTGTTTTTAGGAGTGATGAAAGTGAAAGAAGAATCTTCAGATTTTTTTATTTATTTTCATTAATTAATTGTTCTAGATTGGGTGAGTTCTTTACTTAATTTCATTTTTCTGGCGTTTGTCTTTCTTTAGGAGTTGTCGGTGGCATTTTTTTTAAACGATTAACTTTTATTCAAGCAAGCCAAAGGGCATGAAGAAACAACAACACAACAACAACCAAAACACCAACAGCACAAACGAGCCAAAAACACACCATACAGCCAAACAAGAAACGCAAGAAGACAAAAGAAAAATGGCAGCTCAAAACACCAACAAGAGACAAACATTAAAGCTACAAAAACGAAGCCAAAGAACCAAAAACCACACCTGACGTCCCAAATTTGTAATTGAAGGATTAACTACTCTTTTATTTTATATGAGTAATGTTAGACATCTCGATTTTCTTTTTTTAATTTTTTTCCTAAATGATGTGGCATATAAAGTGTGTCCACATCACATTAACTATTATATAATCTCATGATTTATAAGATATTAGCATCTCATATGCCACATCATTTGGGAAAGAATTTGAGAAAAAAAATTAGAACGTCTAGCATTACTTATTTTATTTAAAATAATTCTAGACGTCCAATTTTTTTTCTTCCAAATAATATGGAACGTAAGGTGTTAACACCATATAATCTCATAATTTATAAAATGTTGACACCTTACGTGCCATATCAATTGTGATAGAATTTAGGAAAAAATTTAAGACGTCTAACATTTCTCTTTTATTTATATTTCATATGTCCATTACTATAACGTGGGCAATAAAAATATTGTAACAACTACCATTCATTATTGTGATCATGTGGATAATTCATTTAATCCAAGGAATTGAGTCTGATTATATATAGTAATATGGTATAAGAGCTGATGTTTTGTTAAGAATCCTGACTGTATTTAAAAATATATTATAATAATTCGATGTATTGTAAAGGGCGAGAGACTTTAACCCCTAACCAGTGGTGTAGAAGTGAGGAGTATACTACCAGATAAAAAATTCTTACTTCGGATATATATACATAGTTGTATATATATGGTTGCTTTTTTTTTTTTGAAACTGACATTGAGACCGAGTGAGAGGTCACATACACGGCGACACCTGTAAAGATTAAGCATTACAGGTTCAAACGTATAATTTCGCATTATATAGAGGAAAAGTCTCGTATTATTATTTAAGATATTATATATCTCTGTTTATTTATTTATGGCTAAGAAAATATTGTTAACAATTTGTAATTGAAAGTATAACTACTCTCCTATTTTATTTATATTGGTGTAGATGTGAAGGGCATACCACTGGATCAAGTTTGGTTTCTTCGCATCTTGGCTCTATCTACCTCTATTCCTTGAGAAGATATTTTGTGGCCCAAAACGATCCCCTCCTTAACCATAAAATGACATTTCTTCCAATTTAGTACAAGGTTGGTTTATTCGCATCTTTCAAGCACCTTCCCCAAGTTTTTTCAAACAACCATCAAATGACAACCCAAAAACGGAGAAGTCATCCATGAAGACTTCTATAAAATGCTCCACCATGTCCGAGAAGATTGCCATCATGCATCTTTGAAATGTGGCTAGGGTGTTACTTAACCTGAACGGCATCCTTTTTATAGGTGAAAGTTCCATACGGACAAGTGAAAGTCATCTTCTCTTGATTTGTGGGGTCTATTAGTATTTGAGTGTACCTTGAGTAACCATCTAGACAGCATTTGTATTCGTGCCCTGCTAACCTCTCCTACATTTGGTCTATAAATGGCAATGGAAAATGATCTTTTCTTGTTGCATTGTTGAGTTTTCTAGAATTAATACACACCCTCCAACCTGTAATTCCTCGTGTTGGGATTAACTTGTTGTTCCCATTTGAGATAACCGTCTTCCCAACTTTCTTGGGCACAACTTGCACCGAGCTCACCCAAGGGTTATCCGAAATAGGGTAAATTATACATGCATCTAAGAGCTTTAACACCTCAGCTATCACTGCTTCTTTCATATTTGGGTTCAACCTTCGTTGATGCTCTACTGTAGCTTTGAACTCATCCTCTATATGGATCTTGTGCATGCAAATAGAAAGGCTCAATCCCTTGATGTCGGAGATAGACCACCCAATTGCCTTCTTATTCTCCCTCAATACCCTCAACAATTTCTCTTCTTCTAATTTAGATAATGATGTTGAAATAATCATCGGAAGAGATGTTAGTTCTCCTAGAAAAATATACCTCATACACTTGGTAGTTTCTTGAATTCGTGCTTAGGAGGTTCTTAGATAGAATGAGGATTTCTTGGATTTCCTTCTCCTAAGTCTTCATATCTCCTTCTTCCCTATAAGTTTATCACCGATAAAGAGTTCAATTGTGCGGCATACTTAGCAACTTCCTCATCTTCATCCTTTTCGGATGCTCCATGAACTATACAAGCTTCCAACGGTTCCTTAAACATTCCTTTCCTGGCTAATGATCGGAGCGATTTATATACCTTTTAAGGTCTCCATTTTCTAGCTTTTGTTCTTGTTTTCGAGTATATTTTGGTATTTGATGTGTTTGTGAGCCTTGTGTAGGTACATGTTCCCTACGAAAGGTATTTGAGCTTAATTGAAGAGTTTTGGAGGTTAAATGGCAGAATTTGGAATAGCTTATTCAGACACCCCAACTTCGAAAGGTCATATCTCTCTCCTCCGATAGAACTACATCGCCCATAAACACTTTTAGGAAATCCCCAGAGCTCTTCTTTCCAACACACTTTACATATCGTGATTCTAAGGTTTTTGGAGAAAGTTATGATCGTTTTTGTAACGGTGCACAGAGAAGTATGGTACTCAACCGCGCAAGACCAAGTTGTGTACCGCGTTTTGTACCGCGTAAAAGGGCAGCAAGCTCCAAAAAGTGATGTACGGTTCGCTGTGTTGATACATACAACACATTGTACCGCACATCTGGGCAGAAATGTATTTTTTAGCCATTTTCAGATGAGTATTCTTGTCTTTTCACCCTAAAGTCTTACCCTAACATCCCACACATTCTCCTCATTCTTGAGACCTCTCTTCCCCTCTTTTGGCCTCTCACGCCTCTTCTCTTCTTCTTCCATTTTCTTTCATCTTTTGCTCCCATGGAGGTTTTTCCTCAATGGGAGCTCACCATACACCTCCGTCTCCCTACTATACACTTCCTCCATCCATCTTAGAGTATATTACAAAGGAATAAGGAGCCAAATTCTAGCTAGGAAGGTTAGAAGCATCTTTGGAGGACTTGTCTTCAAGGGTTTGCTCTTATTTGCTCATTTCTTTGTATTTCTTGTTATCTTTGATGTATTCCACCAATTTGGGGATATTGTAAACCTTTCATTGTGCTATATATGTATTTTGGTACTTAAATTCATTTGGGTTTTGTTTTACTCTTTGATATATATGTTTTTATACTCTTAATATGATATGTATGTGTATGAATTGTTAGAAATCAATATGTGTCCATGACTGGGTTTAGGAGTAGTTGTAATTTAGAGTAGAAATTAGATACCCATGAATGTTGATTGATTGATGGATGACTTGAAATTCCATGTATTGAGTAATTTGAGTAATAGGGATTTTAGCCCCAAAGAGTAGAAAAGGTTTTAGTTTAGGCTTTTAGTTGCTAAATCGACCTTGGTTCATATCCGTGTTCTTAATGGGTCTATGTACTAAGACACGATTATCTATCCAAGTGACAAGATTGGGTGATGAATTGATTGTGGGAAAATTCCATAATCAAGAGGATAAACCTTTAACCTAAATTGAATGTTCTTAATGATATAACAATCACATTGTTGCATATAGTTGTTAGGTAAACTTGTTTCCCATGTTTAGCCATTCTAGAGAGTTGACTAAACCGAATCTTTGACCTTGAAGTAATGACCACCGACATTTCTTTTGTGCTTGTGTAGTTATATGGATGTTTTGAATGCTTAAGCTTTCGCTTAATTGATCATTTTGTAATCGATCCATGGTTAGATGCTATGTACCGAGAGGAGACGCGTTTGACAATGCTTAGATAAACATTCACTATGCTTGACTAGAAAGTGCTAGAACCACTAGGCTAGCGTATAGGGTATTCCACGTGCTTAATGGGTTCATATATATTGTCCATATTTCTCGAGAGAGATTTCGGGTATATATGGATACTATCTCCAAGACATCGAGAGAGATTAGAGATTAATTATGGGGATACGAGTCTATGTATACTTGCACATTTGAGGATTAGGTGAGTCTAGAACGTAATTAGGAGGATTGTCATAGTTAAGTCGTTTCTCTAGTGTAACCATATTTCATGCATATCTCCATTCCATCTATCATTGTATATATCATTTATATAAGTTATTTAGTTATATTATTATTCACTTTTTCGCACACGCAACACACGAGTCCGCTCGGAGTGTTGTAATAATAGCTAGAATTAGAGACGATCGGTGAATCCCACCTCCCTGTGGATCGATCCCTTGCTTGCCGCTGTGCTAGTCTCTTGACTTGCACCCTTGCGAGGTCGAACTTAAATGTTCATAATTGACGACACTGCAACAACATGTCCCCATCAGCTAACTCTTCAACTATTGGTTCAATAATCTCAACCCTCAAGCAATTTTCCACCTCTATCGGCCTCTTTCCCGCCTTGGACATGTCAAACACTACCTGCTCATCACCTACTATAAATGTTATCTTTTCCTCTTTAACATCTATCAATGCCCCTGCAGTTTTCAAGAATGGCCTACCAAGAAGTAAAGGTATTTCCACATCCTCCTCCACCTCGAATGTCACGAAGTCCACTGGAAAATACAAATTTTCAACCTTAACCAACACGTTCTCCATGACTCCACTTGGATACTTGATTGACCTATCGGCTAGTTGTATAGTGACATGTGTGGGTTTCACCTCTCTAACACCCAATTTCTGAAAAACTGAATATGGCATCAAGTTGATGATTGCCCCAAAGTCAATCAATGCCTTCCCGAACTCTGATATGCCAATAATGCACGGAATGGTGTACTTCCTCTGATCCTTCAACTTGGGTGGGAAATTGTTTTGCAAAATTGCATTACATTATTTTGTCAAGGAGACCGTCTCAAACTCCTCCAATTTTCTCTTATTGGAAAGCAACTACTTGAGGAACCTCATATAAGTACGCATTTAGAAAAGTGCTTCGACAAACGAGATGTTGATGTGAAGCTTATTAAATATCTCTAAGAACTTGGTAAAATTTTAAGAATCTTTGTGTTTCCTGAGCCTTTATAGGTATGGTATGGGAGGGATATAGGTTTTAACTTGAGGTGGTGGAGGAAGGTCATGAGATGTGTTGGGCATGTCTTCATCATTTGAATTCCCTTTTTTTTCCTTAACCTCCTATTCTTCAGTACCCTATTCTTCAATAATCATTTTACTTTTACCAAAACCCTTTGCTACTTCAACTTCTCTTCCATTTCTCAATGGAATGGCCTTAAATTGCTCTTTAGGGTTCACCACTGTGTCGTTTGGTAGAGAGCCTTGTTGTCTTCCTTGTTTTCCTTTAGCCAATTGATCGATTTGCATCTCCAAGTTTTGAATGGATGCTTGGGAATGTTAGACTACTTGGTCAATCTTAGCATCAAGCTTCTTCAAAGCCAAGTCTTGAGCCTCCATTATCACATCAAGCTTATTCATGTATTTTGAGAAAAGATCTTCTAGAGTAGGCTTCATTTCTCCTTGGTTTTGGAATCCTAAAGATTGGTTATGGAAATTTTGTTGTTGTTAGGGTTGGTTGAATCTGGGTGGTTGTCTTTGATTGAGATTTTGTTGATGTTGGGGTTGATTATCTTTCAAAGAGAAGTTAGGATGGTTTCTCCATCCAGTGTTCTAGGTGTCTGAGAATGGGTTATTTTGAATTTTGTTTTGTTTGGCCATTTGGTTGTTCATGGGGTTTTGAAAGTTACGATTGTAGTTGACAAACAAGACTTGTTCCGATGACCCCAATAAGAATGGATTTCGTACTTGACATTCCACGTTTAAGTGTGGCCCCAAGCACCATTCACATGAAGTTACATGCACATGACTAGGCCCCGCACTCATCTTGTTTATTTGCTTTGTGAATGCCTCAAGTTGAGCTTTCACATTCGTTAATTCATCTACTTCTAGTACACCCGGAGCTCTCCTAAATAATTTCCTCTCACTTTCCCAATGGCTATTGTTGAGTGCCATTTCTTCTAAAAGTTCATAAGCGGCATCCACCGACTTGTTCATGAGTAAACCTCTAGCAAGCGCATCCACCAAGTTTCTTGTTGAGACCGTGATTCCTTGGTAGAAGTCTTGCAAAGTCTGCCACTTTGCTATTGAACCGTTCCTAAGCTTCGTAGAGGCTTTCATTCTCAAATTGCATAAAATATGTGATCTTATTCCGAAGGCGAGCAGCTTTCCCTAGGGGAAATACTTGTTCAGAAATGCTTGAGCCAGTTGGTCCAAAATGATGATGGAATATGTTGGAAGTAACTGTAGCTAAGCCTTTGCTCCATCTCTCAAGGAAAATGGAAACAACCTCTATTTGAAAAAGTTTTCAAGAACTTCGTTGTATCTTAATGTGTCACATATATCGTTGAAGCTTTAAAGGTGCATGTTCGGATCATCATTTGGTAGTTTATGGAACTAAACTGAAGTAGCAATCATCTGAATCACCGTTGGCTTAATCTTAAAATTATTGGATGCAACTGTAGGCCGGTGAATGGATGACAAATTCTGATCAACTCTAGGTATAAAGAAGTCCCGTTAAGTACGACCATCTTCCATAATGTTACCCCCTTGATCTTGATTTGCAATTGGATGCTACTTCTTTTGATCCTGAATCATATTCGGGTTGTTCATCATTGTTCTTAGTGCTCGTGCTTCACTTCTATTTCTACGAGCCACTCTTTCAATTTCTCGTTCAAAGTCTAAGGACTCAAGATTTCTACTCTTTGTATATATGTGCATACAAGGGTAAACTGATTGGAAAGAAGAACAAACAAACAAACACTAAATTAAAAAGTAAAAGAAAATGTTCAAACTAGTAACAAACTGACTAGTATCAATATCAACTCTCCACTCAATCCCCAACAACGGTGCCAAAATTGACTCGCTCTAAAAGTGGGCGCTCGTAAGTGTACGAGGCCGGAGTGTAGTATAATAATAAGTAAAGTTCGTTCCCACAAAGATTGAGGAGTTGAGTATTGAAATTGATTGATTTAATTACAATTTGAACAATGATAAAAAAGTATAGTGATTTTAAGAATTTCAACTATTCTAAATTAAACTACCAAAGCAATTTAAGCTAAGATTAAGAAATGAAAACAAGAAATTAAATTGAATGTAACTATGTGATGAGAAATACTAAGACATAGAATCCACCTCACCCACTTCTATCTCAAGCTCTAGACTCACCTAAATACCCAAATTGTGCACATGTGAATTGTAGATCCGTGCAACCAATAGTAATCTCTACTCTCCCTCAAGTAATAGAAATTACAACCAAGCATACCCAATGCTTATCTCTCGATGACCCTAGACTATATGCATGAATTCATTAAGGACTATGGCACACGAAAAGGGGTCATATACACTAGCGTCACGTATCTCTATTTTACTAGCCTCGTGTATCTCTACCTTATTAGTCATGAATAGAGGACATTTTATCAAACATGTGGAGTGTGTCACCTCTCGGTTCATAGCACATAAAAATATATTAATCACAAGTTGATCAATCTCATGAAAGCATTAAGTACTCAAAAATATCCATACAAAACACAAGCATACATGGATTAAATAGATAGTCTATGACAAGACCCACCCCGACTCCTCTCTTGAGTACGAGGGAGGTCCCGTGAGCTGCACTTTTTACTAACATGATAGATGATTTTTGACTAAAATTCTATGGAAAATACTTGCTTTTAAACATTAAAAAAATTATTATACAAAATGTTCATAACTACTAATCTTTTATTGCATATTTCCGTTAATTACAAAAACTGCATAGAAATAACCGACCAGACAAAAACCAACCAGACAAAAACCGACCAGTTTTTTTAAAAAAGACCAGTCTAAAACCCGACCAATCCAAAACCGACCATTTCAAAACCCGACCAGTCAAACCCGACCATACAATCTGACCAGTCCAACCATGAAAACCGACCAGTCCGACCATACAAAACCGACCAGTCCGACCACACAAACCGACCAGTCTGACCATAAAAAATTGACCATTCTGATCATGCAAACCGACCAGTCTGACCATACAAAACCGACCAATTCGACTATATAAACCGACCAGTCTGACCATAAATCTTAAGATATGTACAACATTTTAGATAATCAAAATGTATGATTCTTATGCTTCATGATGTCATCGAGTTGTCCACCTCAAAACTGAAGGGTCCGAACAAACCGAGTAGTTACCTGGAAAATATTTTAAAGGTAAAAGGATGAGCACTAGCGCCTAGTGAGTGAAAGAAAACTTTTAAAAAAATATGTCTGAACAACTTTTCGATATGCATTCATTAATACATACTAAATATCACTGTATCATATCAAATAATTCCATAAACATATCAAAATTGGGTAGTTAAGGGTAATATATCTACTATCGCATTTAATAAACTGATATACAACTCTTTTATAATCAAGAACAATATGATTTATAAAGTCTGAATCTGCACCAAACTTGTACACAAGGATAATCTTCCAGACGTACGCCGAATTACTTTGCGTATACGTAGAGTTTGGAATAACATCTGCCATACGCATGCAGAGCGACTCAAGACTCTTAACATCTGTCGTACATGTGCAAAGCGACCAATCTGACCTACACATGTGTAGAACGGCCCTAAAAGCCAATAATAATAGTAACTGGGGAAGGGTACAAACATGGTGCTTTTGTGAAATCAACCATAATCTCTTCTCAATATTTAATAAAAGTAATATATCTACTATTTCTGAGTGCTAATAATAGCATAAAACATACTTTCAATTCTTTGTATAATCACAGTAAATCATAAGAAGAAATAAATCACTTAAATGATTTCCAGGCAATTGATTTAAAACACAAAACTGGAAAAGAAAGTCTGAGTTAAAAACAAGACTGAAAACTTTTTCACTCACAACTTAGACTTCAAGCTTAATTTGGACCAAGTATGCTAGGTTCCTCTACTTCGTCTTCTTTTCCTAACAATCACATAAAATCCAATTAAAATCTGTGGAATTCAGAGAAGGAATCAACCAAAAATCTAAAAAAAAACACATGAGAACTCCACTGACTTCTTTTCCTCTTTCCTTGCCTTTTTTCTTCTGTTCTATTCGGTTTTACTACTTTCTAGCTCTAACACCCTTTTATCCTCCTTTATATATATAGATAGACATATATAGATAGACACTGCTAAAGTTGTCTAAGGCTCTAAGCACACAGTTGTCTGCCAACAAGACAGACTATGGAGGCTTACTCACCTATTTCCTTTTTGTTTCACATTCAATTTTTGTTATCCCTCAATTTGGGCCTGAATGGTTTGGGCCTTACAGTCTATATCAGTAAATTTGTAGGGTTTGGTTTTGTTTAGCCTTATAAAAGAACAGTTAGTTCATACTACAAATAAGAGCCATACATAAAACATATGAAATCAAATACATGGCTTTACACAAAAAAAAATATGAAAGAGAAAGGGATTAGAGAAAACTATATGGGGAGTCTCCTCTTTGTCTTGATTCTTTTTCTCCTTCAAGTAGTCTTCAGGTCCCTTTTGCCCAAGAAAATGTGAAGTGATGATGGATGTAAGGAGTGGATGTGGTAGATGTGTTGGACTTTAGGGAAATGTGGTGTCTTGGTAGTTTTCTTCAAAGTTGGGTTGATGATGTATAAGGAAGTTGAAAGGATGAGGTATGTGAATATTCTTGAGTCTAAAGAGTGGTACTAGGTCTGAAACTAGTAATGGTATATAAATGGGAATAAATTGGGTCTGGGGTAAAAATGTCATTTTCATGAATTTGTAGCTTTTCTATGCAAAGGGGCAACCTGGGGTTTGGTCTCCGTGGGGTCGCTTTTGTGTCTTTTTGAGGAGGCAATAACCCGAGAGGATATAGCGACCTTAAGGCGACTTGGGGTCTGGTTGCCCTATGGTCACTTTTGCATATGGTGGAGAGTCCCAACCCGAGAGGATAGCGACCTTGGGGTGACTTGAGGTCTGGTCACCCTGAGGTTGCTTTTGCTTCTGATGGAGGGTCCTTGAGCTGAGAAAATAACGACCTTGGGGCGACTGGACCTGAGGTCGCTTTTTCGTTAGTTTCTGGCTACTTGTACATTTTCTGCTCCACTTTGTCTCCATCCAAGACCATTAATCTCAAAATCCAATCTAGATATGCACAATTTATTTAAATGGTTAAAAACTCAGTTTTACCCGAGAGACGAACAAAATTTGATATGAATTTTGGGCTACATTAAAAGTAAAAATGGAGCAGTCACAAAGCAATTGAATCTAATGGTCCACATGTAAGATACTGATAATTAATTATCAGTGCACACTGAGAAGAAAAGTTTACTATAGTGCACAATGAGTTTAAACAATTGAATCTAATAGTCCACATATAAGACACTGATATATATATATATATATATTCGAAAATAAGGGCTCTTTTCATCGACCTACGTTTTGGGTGAGAGTTTGGGAGATGAACTGTATCCTTGTTTTAACATGTGCAAGGTTGTCTTTGGTTTCATTAATATATGTCCACTTGCCAGATCGGTCCTTTTAAAAAAAAAAATTGATGAACTATATCCTTGTTTTAACATGTGCAAGGTTGTTTTTGGTTTCATTAATATATGTCCACTTGTCAGATGGGTTCTTTTTTATTTATTTTTAAATAAAATAATAATAATTAAAATTTTATTTAAAAGTAAATTTTAACTACATTTGCAGGTATCTGCCGTGCCGATAATTTCCACAACTTGTGGAGCAACGCACTCGATTGAACTTAAAAATATTAATTATTATTCGGATCCTCACCGACAAGTTTTAAGGAGTTGAGCCTAATTGTATATAGTTATTTAATACGGTAAAAGAGCTAACGAGCATAAAAATCCAGTCTGTATAGAAGGAAAATATTATAATAATTTAAAGTTTTAAACCGAAAGATTGATTTAAATTCATAATCTAATGTACAAATGTGAAAGTTATCTCACGGATAAAAATCAAGTGTGAAAGTTATCTCACGGATAAAAATCTTGATTATATATATATATAATGTAATATTTTTTTGAAATTGATATCAAGATCGAATGAGAGGTCACCGGACCTGTTAATATAGAGGGGAAGTCTCCTATTGTTATTTGAGATATTATATCTCTAATTATTTATTTATGGATAAGTAAAATATAGTTAACAATAATTAATTGAAGCTTTAACTACGCTCTTATTTATTTTTTAAAAGACTCTTATTTTATTTATATTCCATATTTCCATTACTATAATGTGGCCATTAAAAATATTGTAACAACTGCCATTCATTATTGTGATTATGTGGATAATTTGGATAAGAAAATATTGTTAACAATTTGAAATCGAAAGTTAAACTACTCTCTTATTATATTTTTTTTTTTTTTGAAAGACTTATTTTATTTGTATTCCATACTTCCATTACTATAACGTGGGCATTAAAAATATTATAACAACTACCATTAATTATTGTGATCTTGTGAATAACTCATGGACAATAATTGAAGGTTTAACTACTCTTTTATTTTATTTATATTCCATATTTCCATGACTATAATATGGGCATTAAAAATACTGTAACGATTACGATTCATTATTGTGATCTTGTGAATCATTTAAACCAAACTTGAAAAAATAAAATTATTGAAGGGTTCAAAAAATTAATGGCACCTTTTTGGGAAGGGTTGTTGTGTAAATAGCATCACATTAATAAATCATGTTTAAAATGCACCATTTAAAGTGTGGAGATCAAAATACCCATGCCATCACTTTCGTTGTGAAGAAAGAGAGAAAAAGTAAAAACAAAACAAAAATGAATCGACGGCTTCGTGTTCACGGCGACGGTACCGGAACTTGGAAACCATTTTATCGTTGAACAGAATATTGCAATCGATCGAGGTTAGTTGAGCATTGAATTTGTATCGTTTTGGTTGTTGATTAATTGAATGAAATGTTAGATTCTGTTTTATTTGTGGATATGATAATGAAAATGGGTTAGGTTAGGGTTTTGTATTTGTAAAAAAGTTGTTGAAGAAGATGAATCGAGCTTTGAGTTTTGTATAAAAGCTCAAAGCTCGAAGCTCTTATATAAAAGCTCGATCCGAGCTTTTATAAAAGCGTCGAGCTTGAAGCTTTTTTACAAAAGCTGGATCCGAGCTTGTATAACAGCGTCGAGCTTTTATATAAAAGTTCGGATCGAGCTTTTGTATAAAAGCTTCAAGCTTTGGTATAAAAACTCGATGCGAGCTTTTATAAAAGCGTCGATAGTGCTTGGGTCTACCATTGTTGAACCGTTGTATACTGGGAGACAATCATCTAATACACATACGGTGTTGTCCTGCGAAATTGTCTTAAGGACACCGTGTGAAACACGGGCCTCGGTTCAAACTCCGTTTTTCTAACGTGATTTGTTTGTGCTGTTACTTTTTGTTACTTTCTGTTTTTCTTTATACCAGCCATGTTTGATTACAAATTACGATTTACATAAATATTACCTTCTAGGGGGGTGCAAATCATGGACCCCGAACCTTCGAATGTACGACTCGTGTGTGGGAGCGATCTGAAGACACGAATGCCGCTCCGATTAGACAGTGAGAGTCCAGTTGACCTTTTACCACTTCCCTAAGTCAACGTTTTTGACTAATGAAAGCTTTTATTGTTTGAGTTCGCTGGTATTGGATAGTGCTTGGGCCTACCACTGTTGAACCGTTATATCCTGGGAGACAATCGCCTAATACACATACGGTGTTGTCCGGCGAAATTGTCTTAAGGACACCATGTGAAACACGGTCCTCGGTTCAAACTCAATTTTTTCTAACGTGATTTTCTTGTGCTGTTGCTTTCTGTTTTTCTTTGTACCAGCTAGGTTTGATTACAAATTATGATTTATAGAAATATTACCTTCTGGGAGGGGTGCAAATCATGACCCCGAACCTTCGAATGCACGACTCATGTGTGGGCACGACCTACGGACACGAATGCCGCTCTGATTGAACCGTGAGAGTTCAGTTGACCTTTTGACACTGTCCTAAGTCAACGTTTTTTACTAAGGAAAGCTTTAATTGTTTGGATTCTAATTTCCTACTTGATCACTATGAATACATAATCTGTTTTAATTAGAAGTAAATCTCTTTGGAGAATATTATCTAATTAAACTATTTCCTTATTAAATCAAAAACGTAATTTTCCAAAATAATCCTAAATTAATCCTAAAACCCTAGTGTTTCGGTTTTGGTATATAATAACCCTAATATTCTGTTCAAAATACACAGAAAAATATATACAGTTTTCTTTTGAGCAGCCGAATTCTTTTATTCTCTGATTTTCTTGGTAAGTTCAAACTCGGTTTGAGTTCGCTGGTAGTGGATAGTGCTTAGGCCTACCACTGTTGAACCGTTGTATCCTAGGAGACAATCACTTAATACACATACAGTGTTGTCCGGCGAAATTATCTTAAGGACATCGTGTGAAACATGGGCCTCGGTTCAAACTCCATTTTTCTAATGTGATTTTCTTGAGCTGTTACTTTCTGTTTTTCTTTATACCAGCCAGGTTTGATTACAAATTACGATTTACAGAAATATTACCTTCTGAGGGGGGAGTGAAAATCATGGACCTCGAACCTTTGAATGCACGACTCGTGTGTGGACGCGACCTGCGGACACAAATGCCGCTCCGATTGGACCGTGAGAGTCCAGTAAACCTTTTGCTACTTTCCTAAGTCAACGTTTTTGACTAAGGAAAGCTTTAACTGTTTGGATTCTAATTTCTTACTTGATCACTAAGAATACATAATCGGTTTTAATTATAAGTAAATCTCTTTGAGAATATTATCTAATTAAACTATTTCCTTATTAAATCAAAAACGTAATTTTCCAAAATAATCCTGAATTAATCCTAAAACCCTAATGTTTCGGTTTTGGTATATAATAGCCCTAATATTCTATTCGAAATACACAGAAAAATATATGCAGTTTTCTTTTGAGCAACCAAATTCTTTTCTTCTCTGGTTTTCTTGGTAAGTTCAAACTCGGTTTGAGTTTGCTGGTAGTGGATAGTGCTTGGGCCTACCACTGTAACCGTTGTATCCTGAGAGACAATCGCCTAATACACATACGGTGTTGTCCGGCAAAATTGTCTTAAGGACACCATGTGAGACACGGGCCTCGGTTCAAACTCCGTTTTCTAACGTGATTTTCTTGAGCTGTTACTTTCTATTTTTCTTTATACCAGCCAGGTTTGATTATAAATTACGATTTACAGAAATATTACCTTCTTAGACATGAGTGAGAGTTTTGGCAAGCAAGTTGACACCTAATCCTATTCTTCCTTCAATAAGTAGTCTTTTTATTGGATTAGGAAAAAAATAAAATCCCAAAAAGGTAGAGTTCTAAAAGAGAATTGATTTCCTTAATGTTTAAGGACATGGATTAGCGTCTACACCTATTCAAACCCCTTGTGAACCCTAATTTCAAGATACACAAGCCAAGGAAGGTCCCAAGCCACCAAGGGGGCCATCCCCCATCACTCCATCACCACACATCACAACACAATTCTCTCAACCATCTTACACATCCAAAGATTCGAAGACTAAGAAGATTTCAACATTGAAGATTTAAAGAATCATTTTGAGGCCTCAATGGGTTTTATCTTATCTTTCTCTTGTCTTTCTATTTTCATGATATGTAACTAATTTCATAACTAGGGAATCAATATGAATCTTTTATGAATGCTCATGTTTGGATTAATATTATTTCATCAATTCAATTCTTGATTTATTCATTGTTCTTAATTATTTAATCCTCATTAGTTGTAATTTTCATTCACACCATAGACCAAGGGTGGATGATTATTTGGCATGATTTTATGGCTACGACTATATGAAAATTAAGGTTAGAGTATAGACTAAACCTAACCTTGATTAACGCTCTTTTGAATGAATGAATTTTATCTTTAGCATAGGCCAAACAAAGTATAGAATTTGGTTTTTATTTCTTACGCTTAATGAGTTTCTGATCGTTGTTCACATCATAGACCAAGGATGAATAGAGGTTGGGAGTACTTGACTCATCCTGCGGTCATACGGTAATAGTCATATTAAAGATAAAGAATGAACCCTTGAATTGATTGAATTTTGTTTACAAATTAATTCCATACTTTGAGTGTTCATGAATGGGAATCATTGATGACCTAGTACCTTCTCACCCTTGACCACAACTCAATCTTTTCAATTGCTTTATTAGTTTAATTTAATTTAGTTTTTAGTTTTAATTCAATCTTCAACAATCTCAATCTCTTGGTTATTTTTAATTTATCTTTAATTATAATTAGGTTTAAATCATTAAATCTCCAGTCCTCATGTGAATGATCTCTACTTCTTGTTGTGCTTATCTTCACGATTTGTTCACTTGCAAGTATTGTTTTGGCAGATTGGTAAGATTTGGCAAATTCAACAGGGTTTAGATATCGAATCAGTTACTGGGAATACCTTTACATTTTATTTTTTAGACGAACATGATCTTGATAAGGTCGTTTATGGGGGTCCTTGGAGCTTTGACAATTCGTTGATAGTTATGGAAAGGACAATCGGTACGGGCACTATCGATTCTTTGAAATTTACTCGAGCGAAATTTTGGGTGCAAATCCATCAAGTTCCCCTTCTGTGTATGATTAAGGCGATTGGGAATTTTTTGGGTGGCATGATTGGTCAAGTCTTAGCAGTGGATGGAGGGGCTTCAGGTGTTTGTGTTGGGAAGTTCTTGAGGGTTAGAGTTCGGGTGGATATTACGAGACCTTTGAAGTGTTGTTTAAGGGTGGATAATTTTGGTGACAAAACAGAAAAAGTTATGATTCTTCATTATGAACGATTACCGAATCATTGTTTCCAGTGTGGAATGATTGATCACACCATGATCGAATGTCTGAAGCAGGTATCATGCTCTACAATTATGGGAAATGAGGAGTTTCCTTTAGGGATTTGGATTTGAGCCTTTGGCTCTCCTCGTAAATCGTTATACCATTATGTAATGTGGAAATGGTAAGGATTTTCACCTTTTTTTGTGTTGTGATGATGTCACTAGTTTAATAACTTATATTTAAAAGACACCTATTATGGTGAACTGTCCAAAATGCCTTTAAAGTTGTCTTTGTACTTCAATCAACTCTTACATTGAAATTTTTGAAGATTTTATTATTTTATCTTCTTCATAGAGATCTGTTTAACAGACCTCCAATGGAGGTCAAACATCATAACATTATAGATAATTATTTTAGTAGGGCTACACAGAGCTTTTTTTTCTCTAGTCAGTACTTACAAGACTGGAAATGTAATTACAAAAGAATCTGAAATGTAATTACAAAAGCTCGGAGCTTTAAGTTAAAGTCTCGGAGCCTTTATAAAAAAGCTCGAACAGTCAAATAAAAGCACGGAGCTTCTTTATAAAAGCTCGAAGCGAGCTTTTATCTTAAAGCTCCAAGCTTTTGTATACTTGGATCGACCTTTTATATTAAAGCTTCGAGCTTTTATATACTCGGATCGAGGTTTTATAAAAGCTCGGATCGAGTTTTTATATAAAAGGTTCAAGCTTTTAAAAGCTCAATCCGAGCTTTTATAAAAGCTCCGAGATTTTATACAAAAGCTCCGAGATTTTATACAAAAGCTCCGAGATTTTATACAAAAGCTTGAAGCTTCTGTATAAAGCTCGATTACATGTCAAAATCTCGAAAAACAAAAACTCAAATGTAAATAAAAGCTCGATTTCATCTTCCTCAATAACTTTCAACAAATACAAAACCCTAACTAACCCAACCCATTTTGTGATCCATTTTCCAAGTTCCGGTACAGTCGCCATGAAAATGAAGCCGTCGATTCACTTTTTGTCTCTTTACTTTTTCTCTTTACTTTTTCTCTTTCTTTACAATGACAGTGATGGCATCGGTATTTTCGTCTCCACACTTTAAATTGTGCCTTTTAAATATAATTTATTAATATTGTGATATTTCCACAAAAGCCCACCTAAAATGTACCATTAATTTTTCGAACCCTAATGTAATTCATAATTTTTTCCCACCTATTGGGTCTGGTTATAAATGGAGGTCTGATGGAGTCATAGCAAAAATGTCACTGGCGATAACACCCAGGAAAGGAAGTCCCTCGACGTTGGGTTTTTGTGATAGGGCAGAAGGTGTATTATGTGAAGTCAATGCTTTGATAATTAATCCTGTAATCTTCAATATTCAAAGTCAAGTGGTCATTGAGGATGCGTTTGGTACGGAGATGTGACAGGACAATGCGGGATGGGACATGACAGTACATGACAGGACATGTTGTTCTACATTGTGTTTAGAAGGCCTGGGAGAGAGTTGTTAACTGTACAATTATGCATTTGGTATGTCTGGGATATAACAGAACAAGATGTTCAAATAACCAGAATGCCCCTATTATATATATATATATGAATACACATAATATTAGAATTATTATATATATATATATTATAATTTATATATTATATATTATTAATATAATTAATATATAATATATATTAGTAACATATAATATATATTGTACATAATATTATAATATTTTTAAAATTACAATTTTTATATCGTATATTATTAATATATAAATATATTATACTATTATATATAATAATATATAATCTATTATATTATATCCATATATATATAATATTGATATATTATTACATATAATAACAACATTATATACATAATATTATTATATATGATATGTATTTTTATATATAAAAAGTAATACATATATAAATATACATATTATACATATATATAGACATATTAATATAATATATATTATAATATATAATATTTATTATATATATTATATATTATTATATAATATATAATATATTATTATAGAAAAATATTATATATTATAATATACATACGGGTGGCAGTGAGCTCCATGACCATCTCACTGTGAGTGTAGTCTCTTAGTTTTCCCCACAAACGGCCTTTTCCGATGGCCTAAACAGATTACTAACACATGGAAGACACTAGTCGAAGATGGATGGAGACCTTAAGCCAAAATCTGTTCTGATATGCAGGATCCTTAGAGGAGGCAAGCATAGAGCATACTAAGATTTTACAGAACTAAATATCTTAGCATAATAGACTTCTTAAAGATCGGGAAAAGAGAAAAACTTAGAAAGCCATAGGTTAATAAACACACACAGATTTTATTTTCTTCTTCGATTGATTTCACAAGAAGAGCATCTCAAACCTTATATAGAGGAAAAAGAGAGAGCTCTGGAAGGAAAACAAGATAAGGCCAAAGTATATGGCCGACAAACATATTTTACAAAAGCAAATAATTAAAACACGGTCGGACAGATGATAGGCATACAACAAAGCAACAAAATCCAACAATAATTAGATAAAGTTATCTGGCAGTTGGCAAGCAGGATAGAGATATTATAAAAACAGGATAAAGATGACTGATTGGGATAAGCTTGGAGGTGGGTCATAGGCTGCTGAGGTTACAGGCAGCATGGTCTTCATCATCAGGGTCAAGAGCTCCGTAAATGGAACAGGGCCACGTGTCACTTTGTAGTGGATCCTGGGAATCTAGAAGATAAGAGTTCTAGAAAGGATGCCAAGGGCCCTTGGGACACCTGGAAGGATGTAGAGAACGTCTGTCGTGTCACTGTTGACATCACAAAGGAAATTGAAGAGGGAAATTTGGATACTGAATTGATACAGTCTTTCGTAGTCATACGAAGTATCCCATTCGTAGTTGATGTTAGAAGTCCACATGAGCTTGGGATGTGGATTGTAATGGTAGGGTCTGTGAAAAATTCAGATACAACATACCTTGGCTGCCATTTCTGTGTCCATCTTCCAAATGTGGTATTGTCCCATGAGCTTGGTAAGCTCACTGTCCCAAGTCGACAGAGGATTAAACCATTGAAGAAAGGTTCGAAGGTTGACATTATAGGAGGTTGAGTTGTGGTCAAGGCCATATAATGCTTGAAGGGGAAAAACCATAGCATGATGATGCAGGATAGATAAGCATCATAAGAACCATAAAACCTGTGGGGAATTGTAGTAAAAGGGAGGAGACACAAAGGGGTCAAGAAATGACTTGTAAGGGTTGACTAGGCGATGTCTACAATCTTGGGCATTGACCTGTGAAAGATAGATTGGAAGATGTATCTAGGCAAAGCTATGTATTTGTTGAATAGAGGGAGATTGGCCTGGAGGGAGGGCCACCATTAATTCTGGAGGAAAATCAGGCGAATAAGGTATGACCGAAGAAGAGGCTGTAGAGGTTATCATATAAAGTAAGGGAATAGATCCAGCTTCAGAAATAAGGGTGATAGGTTGCTGTCTGTAGAGCATATCAGGAATGAGGTTGTTATGACCTTTAATTTGTTTCATAGTAAAGTCGTATCTAGAAAACCAATCCTTGAGCCTTAGCAGTTGAGGGTTTGGAGAAAGTTTGTTGCGAAACTCGAGGACCTTTGGAAAGGATGAATTGTCCATTTCTTTGACGAAGCTCTTAGTCCTGAGGTGGAAATCAAATTTGGAGATTCCAATTTTGACCGCAAGTATTTGTTTATAGACAGTATGATAGTGCTTCTGGGTATCTTTGAACATTCCACTGGTATGACCGTAATAATGGCATTTTCCTTTGATTCTTCAATGAGGATGGTGCCCCAAAAATGGTCACTAGCATCTATTTGGAGGATGAGTTGTCTTGAAGAGGGTATGTGCAAAGGGAGTGGTTTCTGGGAGACATTCTTAAGATTAACAACTGCTTTAGTATAGAAAGTGTTCCAATGAGGTGGATTCTCCTTCAGAAGACTAGATAAAGCTGTAGTGTAGAAACTGGTCTATGGGATAAAATCCCTGATATGATTGATGATGCCAAAGAATTGTTGAACTTGTTTTTGGGTGAGGTCCGAATAAGGGAAATCGAGGAGTTGTTTGGCCAAATGAGGACTAGAGAGAAATGTTCCTTCTTTTATTTACATGCTAAGGAATTCAATTTCAGAAACGCCAATCGAGCTTTTCTTTTCAGAGAGCATGATTCCATATTGGTCTATGATTTCAAGGAATTGCTGTAAAAGCTTGTTGTGAGAGATACTGTCTGGTGAAAATAACAGTATGTCATCAATGTATAGTAAGGCGGAATGTAGAATAGGATGAAAAATCCTGGTAATTGCCTTTTGAAAAATGATGGAGCTGTTCTCAAACCAAATGGTAAAATAGTCCATTGGTATAGTGCATTCGGGAGGTAGAAAGTCGTTTTGTATCTTTCTTCAAGATGGATTCCTATTTGCCAGAAAGCTCCCTTGAGATCAAACTTGGGAAACACAGTTGCCCCGGGAAGTTGAGAAAATAGAGAGTTGGCTCTAGGAACAGGAATTTATCATCACGGAGGAACAGATTGACGGGATTGTAGTCAATAACTATTGTTTTCTTGCCTCTGAGTTGTTTAGAACGCTTTTCAACATAAAAGGCTTGGCACGCCCAAGGGGAAAAAGTGGGTTCTATCAAGCCTTGCTGGAGGAGCTCTTCGCATTCTTCATTAGCTAATAAAAGATCTGTATGGGGACATCTCATAAAGAGAAGCTTTGGTCGGCTTGATATCTTTATTGAGCTTGAATGGTAGCTTGATGAAGAAGTCGGGATTTTTCTATAAAGGTTTAGGATGCCTGAAATTAGCATGACTGTTTGTGCAAAAAGTAAGGAGTTTCTCTTGGATTTTTTAAAAGTCAGGGTTAATGGCCAAAAGAGGGAAAATCTTTGGTATGTTGGAGAAAGGTTTGAATTCCCTTTTGAACCGGATATCCGTAGAAAGGATTCTAATGAATTGGACTGGCTGTAAATATCCCAACCAATTAAGATGTCTTTGTCTGGTAGAGGGATACCAATAACGTGAGTCCATAGTGTGCATGTGGGGAAAAACTGGATACCGATTTTTTACTTATAGACCAGATTGGTGGTGAAGATCTGACCATCAGCTGCTAGAAACTCATTATCCTTTTTCTTCCAAGCGTCTGGAGGCATGACTCGTGGGTTCATCATAGTGGAGTGGGCACCAGTGTCAAAATATACGATGGCAGAGATAGGTCTGGAATATTTTTCTACGAGTATCTGGACCTGAACTTGGGGCTTTAAAGATAGGTCACTTCCACTCGTTGCTTGATATGCCTTTGAAGGGAGGTCAAACTCTGAGTAATCAGATGATTCTGAATAGAGACTGGAGTCATCTGAGTCTTGGATCATGAAAGTAGTATGTGGATTGACATCACATCGTTCAGAGAAAATGGATTCGATGTCAGCATCGGAGGGGACATCATCAGTTATCTGCCTGAGTTGTTGAATGAGTTTGGCAGATTCTGCCCTCTTATTAGGACATTGTTTTGCGTAATGTCCTTATTGTTCGCAGGCAAAACACTTGTTTGATTTGTTCCAGGATCTTATAGCCTTCTTCTGGTAATACTTGTATTTCCTATTCTTTTTGTTGCTAGGAAAAACCCTTTCCTTCTTAGGTTGCCTTCTAGAACGACGGTAGGGTCTGTAATTGCAATGGTCTATGGATTTGCATTTGAGGTGATATGAATCAGGTAGCTTGCAGTTCTTGTCATACTTCCTGCCTTCCTTGATCATCTTTGTGAAAACTCTTTGTGTAGCACAGAGCTTGTCGAGGGCGGTAAGAGTGAACATATGGATTTCTCCCAAGGTAATATCTCTAAGGATTCTGTTTGAAAGTTCAATTGTTTGTTGGAGTTCACCCTGAAGCTCCGTGGGAAGGGATTTTAAGTATACCTGCCTTAGGCTTTCATCATTGATTCCACCAAGGGCATAGTATCGGAAAGACATACGTCTGTAATAAAAATCTATGTCTATTTTGTCAAGGGAACAACAACGCATTTCAAATAATTTTTGTCTAGTTTGTTTGTAGAATTGAGAGGCGTCTCCAAGGAATTCTCAAAAAAGGATTCTCATAGCTTGGGATACTAAACCACATCGAACTAACTGTAGTTGTCGGTATTCTCTGAGAGCCTGATACCAATCACTGAGAGATCTAGTGAATCTGGAAACGAACTCTCTTAAGATGGTTTCCGTGTTGTTTTCACACTTTGCTCTGGAGATTGAGCCAGGAGCTCATTTCTGACATTTTCCTTCTCCATTGAAGGGGAGCGGAATTTTCTAAGTTGAACCAAGGACCAATTGTGGGTTTAGGAACATGAGTAGAGGCTTGGGGCTTATGTTCAGGTGGTTCATCAACTGTGGGTATTGGTTCATCCGAAGTTTCATCTGATGATGTTTCTACTGTTTGAGTGGATGGTGGAGGATCTGTCCTGGATGTCATAAAGATTTGAGAAAGATCTAGTAGGGCATCTGAATCAGATAGATTACCACTATGGTAAGATTGTTCAGATGAAGTAAGAGAATATGTCTTCCAAGAGGAATAAGACTCATAGAAAGATTCTGAGGGTGCAGTAGAGGTTTCAGTTGAGGTTTCTTCGGAAAAGGAAGTAGACTGGTGTGAAACGTAAATAGTGTGTTTGTGATGGTCTGAAACTTTCTTTTTCCGGGGAGAGGATTTTTTAGAAGGTCGGGTAGTTCTACTGGACGATGGCTTGTCTAATTGTCTTGGTAGGGATAAATGTGGATATTTCCTGAAGAGGTCTCCAGTTCATTTGAAGAATTGAAAGTGATCAGGAGGTCTAGGGATATGTGGTGGAGATTAGGTTGGAAATATCAGGGATGGAGTATAAGGATATGGATGTGGCCTTGGTACGTAGGGTGTACTGGTGAAATGGTCTCGACTTATTTGATCCAATTGGTCTTTCAATTGTCGAATCTCTCTTTCCTTACTATCGAAGTCAGGGCCAAAATATCCTTGGGTTATGTATTGATGGAGGTCAGCATCCAATCTAACAACTATGGACTGTAAATCTGTGTACATGATGCGTAGAGAGGTATCCAGGTGTTGAAGATGAAGATCATATTAAGAGACATGATGTGAGACTTAATCAATTATTTGGTCGATAGAGTGTAGAACTCTATTCTAAACTCTAGCATTGCGAGAGTGCCAATTGAGAACTTGTTTAGCTTGAGAAGGTTGTTTGAGGGATCCATTAGGAAGGATCTCTGTGGTCTGAATGAAAGGTCTAGAGAACAGGTTTCTTTCCGGGTTGGAAGACGATTCTAAAGGAAGAAAATCATTGTCATAACTAGAGGCCATGAAGCAAGTTATAGGGGGCTGATGAGGAGGTAAGAGTTTTTCTGGTTCCTCTGGCTCTTCTGGCAATAAACCTTAGGATCTAAGGATTTGAAGGGCTCTGTCGTAGATAAGGAGAGGCTTGTTTTTAACAGGATGTAAACCGATCCAGAGACTGTTTAGATCATCTGGTTTATGGTGGGGACGACCTGGTTTACATGATGACCTCATGACCTTAGAACAGACCTTGCATTCATAGTCTGCATCACACATCTATGGGTCAACGTTCCATATAAAGTGGCCATCGATTTTGTCTGTGTAGATAGGAGACCCGTCAGCTTCAAAAATGTGTATCGGGATTTCTTCTTCAGAGATGATAGGGCGAATCAAGAGAACCTGGAAGATAGGTGGTGCACTGGCAGAAGCATCAGAAGCAGCCCCATAAACGGCCTTTTCTGATGGCCTAAACAGGGTACTAACACATGGAAGATACTAGTCGGAGATGGATGGAGACCTTAAGCCAAAATCTGTTCTGATATACAGGATCCTCAGAGGAGGCAAGCATAGAGCATACTGAGATTTTACAGAACTAAATATCTTAGCATAATAGACTTCTTAAAGATCGGGAAAAGAGAAAAACTTAGAAAGCCATAGGTTAATAAACACACACAGATTTTATTTTCTTCTTCGATTGATTTCACAAGAAGAGCATCTCAAACCTTATATAGAGGAAAAAGAGAGAGCTCTGGAAGGAAAACAAGATAAGGCCAAAGTATATGGCCGACAAACATATTTTACAAAAGCAAATAATTAAAACACTATCAGACAGATGACAGGCATACAGTAAAGCAAAAAAATCCAACAATAATTAGATAAAGCTGTTTGGCAGCTAGCAAGCAGGATAGAGATATTATAAAAACAGGATAAAGATGACTGATTGGGATAAGCTTGGAGGTTGATTATGAGTTGCTGAGGTTACAGGTAGCATAGTCTTCATCATCAGAGTCAAGAGCTCCGTAAATGGAACAGGGTCACGTGTCACTTTGTAGTGGATCCTGTGAATCTAGAAGATAAGGGTTCTGGAAAGGATGCCAACTTAGAGATGGGTCCCTTGGGACACCTGGAAGGATGTAGAGAACGTCTGTCATGTCACTGTTGATGTCACAGAGGAAATTGAGGAGGGAAATTTGGATACTTAGCGGATACAGTCTTTCGTAGTCATACGAAGTATCCCATTCGTAGCTGATGTTAGAAGTCCATAAGAGCTTGGTATGTGGATTGTAACGGTAGGGTCTGTGAAAAATCCAGATACAACATACCTTGGTCGCCATTTCTGTGTTCATCTTCCAAAGGTGGTATTGTCCCATGTGCTTGGTAAGCTCACTGTCCCAAGTCAACAGAGGATTGAACCATTGAAGGAAGGTTCGAAGGTTGACATTATAAGAGGTTGAGTTATGGACAAGGTCATATAATGCTTGAAGAGGAAAAGCCATAGCATGATGATGGAGGACAGATAAGCACCATAATAACCATAAAACCTGCGGGGAATAGTAGTAAAAGAGAGGAGACACAAATGGGTCAAGAAATGGCTTGGAAGAGTTGACTAGGCGATGTCTACAATCTTGGGCATTGACCTGCGAAAGATAGATTGGAAGATGTGTCTTGGAAAAGCTATGTATTTGTTGAATAAAGGGAGATTGACCTGGAGGGAGGGCCGCCATTAATTCTGGAGGAAAATCAGGCGGAGAAGGTATGGCCGAAGAAGAGGCTGAGGAAGAGGCTGTAGAGGTTATAATATAAAGTAGGGGAATAGGTCTAGCTTCAGAAATAAGGGTGATAGGTTTGCGGTCTGGAGAGCATATCAGAAATGAGGTTGTTATGACCTTTAATGTGTTTCACAGTAAAATCGTATATATAATATGTAATAATAGAAATATATATATATATATACATCATAATTGTAAAAAGTTTGTTGTCACGTGTGAGTTAGCTGGTCTATTGCAGTATATATACATATAATCATTCTTATAAAAGTTGTTAAGCTTAATCTGCAGAATTCAATAGAAATGAATCTTGAGCTCAAAAGCCTTTGAATAGTCTCTTAGATATTTTATTGGACACTTGTTTATATATAACAAACACTTTTTTATTGATTCTTTAATTGAATCTTAATATCGGGGAGAGAAACTCGAACCCACAATATGTGGTGTAGATATAAAGGATATAGCGCCCGATAAAAATTTTGATTTAGGAAATTATATATATATATATATATATATATATATATATATATATATATTTGTTTGTTTTTTTTTTTTGAAACTGACATTGAGACCGAGTGAAACTGTGAGAGGCCACTGACACCTGTTAAGATTAAGCATTACTGGTTCAAATGTAAAATTACTTCCACATTATATAGTAGAAAAGTCTCGCACTGATATTTGAGATATTATATATCTCTAATTATTTATTTATGGATAAGAAAATATTGTTAACAATTTGTAATCGAAGGTTTAACTAGTCTCTTATTTTATTTATATTCCATATGCCCATTACTATAATGTGGGCATTAAACGTATTGTAACAACTAGTCAACTGCCATTGATTATTGTGATGTTGTGGATAATTCATTTAAAGCAAGGAGTTGAGCCTAATTATATATAGTTATTTAATATGGTATAAGAGCTGACCTTTTGCTAAAAATCCTGACTTTATTTAAAAAAAATATTATAATAATCTGAGGTAACGAAGAGTGAGATATTTGAATCCATAAATATAAGAGCTGTCGTTTTGTTAAAAATCCTGACTTTTATTTTAAAAACTATTATTCTGACTTTTATTTTTTAAAAATACTATAATAATTTAAAGTATTAACAAGAGAGAGACTCGAACCCGTAACATATGATCGTAACATGCGGTGTAAGTGTCCGTAACATGCGGTGTAAGTGTAGAGGGCAGGATGAAAATTCCTGACTTGGTAGATTCTATATACACAGAGAGAGATGTTTTGGTTGAAACTGACATTAAGACTGAGTGAGATATATATAGAGAGAGAGAGATGCTGTTTTGGTTGAAACTGACATTAAGACTGAGTGAGAGGCCACTGACACCTGTTAAGATTAAGCATTGCTGGTTCAAACGTATAATTACTTCCACATTATATTGAGGAAAAGTATCGTATTGTTATTTGAGAGATATTATATATCCCTAATTATTTATTATGGATAAGAAGATAAATAATTTTAAATATCTCACCTAAAATACTATAATTTCTGTCTTAATAAACTTGACAGATGAGGTGTCATTTGATAAGTGAACACGTATTAATTGTTACATATCTCTCTTATTCATGTATTCACTTATCCATTAATGTTTATCCGTTTTTCAAATGATATCTCAGCTATCATATGTGTTGGGATAAAAATAGTGGGATTGTAGATGACATGTGTAACATTACTTTAAGAAAATATTGTTAACAATTTGTAATCGAAGGTTTAACCACTCTTATTTTTTTTATATTCCATATTTCATAACTATAATGTAGGTATTAAAAATATTGTAACAACTACTATTCATTACAGCGATCTTGTGGATAATTTATTTAAACCAAACTTGACAAAAGAAAATTATTGAATATGAATTATTTAATAGTGGAAATGGTAAGGATTGTCACTTTTTTTTTCTTGTGTTGTGCTGATGTAACAGTTTATTAACTTATGTTTAAAAGACACCTATTATGGTGAACTGTCCAAAATACCCTTAAAAGTTGTCTTTGTACTTCAATCAACTCTTACTTTGAAATTTTCGAAGATTTTATACTTTCATCTTCTTTATAAGGTTTGTTTAACAAACCTCCAATGGAGGTCAAACATCATAACATTATAGATAATTAGTTTAGTGGGGCTACGCAGAGCTTTTTTTTTCTGGTCAGTACTTATAAGACTGTAAATGTAATTACAAAAGAATCTGAAATGTAATTACAAAAGCTCGGAGCTTTAAGATAAAAGCTTGGAGCAAACTTATATAAAAGCTCGGAGCTCAAAACAAGCTTTTATCTTAAAGTTCCGAGCTTTTGTATAAAAGCTCGATTCAAGTTTTTATAAAAACTCCGACCTTTTATATAAAAGCTCGAAGCATTTATACAATAAAAGCTCCGAGCTTTTGTATAAAAGCTCGATTCAAGCTTTTATAAAAGCTCCGACTTTTATATAAAAGCTCGAAGCATTTATACAATAAAAGCTCCGAGCTTTTGTATAAAAGCTCCGAGCTTTTGTATAAAAGTTCGATTCAAGCTTTTATAAAAGCTCCGATCTTTTATATAAAAGCTAGAAACATTTATACAAAAGCTCGATCCGATCTTTTATATACTTGGATCGAGCTTTTATATAAAAGCTCGAAGCTTTTATAAAAACTCGGATCGAGCTTGTATATACTCGGATCGAGCTTTTATATAAAAGTTTCGAGTTTTTGTATAAAAGCTCTGAGATTTTATACAAAAGCTCAAAGCTTTTGTATAAAAGCTTGATTACATGTCAAAATCTCAAAAAATAAAAACTCGAATGTAAATAAAAGCTCAATTTAATCTTCCTCAACAACTTTCAACAAATACAAAACCTCAAATGCAAATAAAAGCTCGATTTCAGTTTTTGTCTCTTTACTTTTTCTCTCTTTCTTCACAACGACAGTGATGGCATGGGTATTTTTGTCTCCACACTTTAAATGGTGCCTTTAACACATGATTTTTTAATGTGGTGATATTTCCACAAAACCCCCCTTAAAAGGTGCCATTAATTTTTCGAACCCAAATTTAGTAATCCATCCCCTAGTTTAATTAGTCTCATAAGCTAGTACAAACAAGCCGAAGAATAATTTTTAACTGTATCTTATTGTGCACATCCCCTCCTTGAACGGATGGTTGTGTACCTTATTTTTATATTAGTGATGAGGGGTTCAAATTCCACCGTATATGTTTTTTCAAGTAGATTGTGGGCTCGATATATATATATATATATATATATATATATATATATATATATATATATAACTCTGAACTATATATATATATATATATAACTCTGAATTTATAGTGTAACATTTTGAAAAAATGGCTTTCAATTTTCATGATCTTTTTAAAATACGAAAGACGAGTGTGCAGCACGCCTGCTTCCTTTAAAAATTATATTTAAAATTAAAAAAGATTTTTTTTTAATTAATGAAACCAGGCTAGAATTTTTTGTCTTTTGTCTTTGGGCTTGTGTTGTTGTTTGTTGGGGAATTCTGTGTGTGGGCTGTTTTCCCATCCCTGATGTTGGGTCTTGTTTTGGGCTTTCTTTTTTGGTGTATGATGTTGGGATTTGTTGTCCTATTTAAATAAAAATTTACCGTAAAAAAAACTTGAAAAATATTACATCATAAGGAGTTTCAAGCCAAATCCATCATAACTCGAGTTGTCATAACGAATCTATACAAAATATAGTTGGACTTCAACTAGGAACATGTATATAAGATAAATATACGTAAATAATAATAATGAAAAAATCACCAGAGAAAATAGCTACATTACTGGTGTATAAGAACCTGTTTTGATGGTTTCCATGTCAAACCAAATTTGTCGAAACCGTTCAAACTTATGTTATTATTTTTGTCTGTTTACCATAACAGTAGATGTCAGTTAAATATAAATTATTAAAATAATGATAGTCTTAAAATACATCTTAAAAAATATGTTATATAATTTTGGAACTCACTTTTCTACCTAAATTGGGCTAGTTATTAATTTATTTATTTTTATCTAAATCTTGGCTTTTGATAGGTATGGTCCTTGGTTGATATTTTAAACATTTTTTTCCTTTTAACACAAAACTACGTTACTGTCTTTATACATACTTGTAAAATACATATTGTGATATTCAAATACCCCGCTACTAACGCGAAAGCTAAAGGTAACATGAAAGTTATTATTATTATTTTTTTGGTGGTGAAAGGAAGGTCGGTCTATATTTTTTTTTATGTAGTCATAAACTTAAAATGGAAAGAAAATCCAAAACAATTGAAAATTGAAAGTGACAAAAAAGACGAGAACACTTAGCGACGCTTCATTTTTTATCATAAATTATCTATTGATAATAATAAAAAACATATTAAAGGAAGAATATTTATATAAAATGGTAAACCGTATTTAAAAAAATGGTTTGTTTTTTTTTTTTAAAAAAAAAACTAATCAGTAACATATTTTTTCTTTATAAGCTCATTCACTTTATTTTTTATTTTATTTTTGTTTAGGGCACAAAAATGAAAGTAGAATGTGAAAATATATTATCTGATAACTCCAATAGTCTTCAAATCACAAAAATAAATACGATTTTTTTTTTGTAGAGGAGACGGTACCCACACTTGGGACTAATGGCTAAGAGAGACAAATAATATATATATATATATATATATATACCCAAACGTTGAACCGTGGTGGTGGAGACTCCTAAAGGAGAGTCAAACCACATTGACAAGAGGCCTTGTGCTAATGTGATTTTTAATATTATCAATAATAAAATAAAACAAATAGTGATACATTCATCTGAAATATTCTAAATTTACTTCTTGCTTCTGATTAGTTAAAAGCAAGAAAATAAAAATGAGTGTTACGATCTTTACATTGCTAGAAGCAAAGAAAACTTGTACAAGTAATACTACATATATATTTTTTTGAAAATGGTTATTGTATAAAGGAAAGCCACCAGGCCATCAAAGCAAACAACACAAAGCTAAGAAACAAGGCCACCACCCAACAACAGAGCAGCACGAAAACCCCACAGACAACAACAACAACAACAGCAACCCAGCACCGTGCCACAACAAAACGGAGCAGCAGCAACAGATCAGACCTTCAGGATTACATTAGCCAATAGCTCCACAATCAAGAAACAAAACCTAATCAAACAATATTTAAGATCTTCATTGATGAGTTGGAGAAACTAATTTGATATGACAATAGCTTTTGCAATGTTGACTCTATATTGCTTTCATGAAATTGGGATACTTCTGCTCGCATACTTTGAGCTTATGCAACATATGATGGATGATAAGGAATGGGAATCAGGCACAAGTCGTTCTTTCTTCGAACTGTCGAATCCATGGCCTCATTCATGTCCATATCTTCGTGCTGCATTCCATTGGGGAGCTTCCAGTCAAAATGATACAATAACGACGCCAGTAAAAACTCAACATTGGTCACACCTAATTGTATTCCGGGACAAATCCTTCTACCGGCACCAAATGGGATGTATTCGAAATTAGTACCCTTATAATCAATAGGACAATCAAAGAACCTCTCTGGAACAAAACTCTCCGGTTCAGTCCAATATTCAGGATCCCTACCTAATGCCCATATATTAACAATGACTTTGGCTTTGATGGGTATGTCAAATCCATTGATTACACATTGCTCTCCACATTCTCTTGGAATCAATGTAGCTGGAGGATGTAATCTCATGGTCTCTTTTATAACTAGCTTCAGGAATTTCATTTCGTTTATGTCCGTCTCATCCACCTTATTACCTTTTCTACTACCTCCTACACCTCTTACTTCAGCTTGTGCCTTTTTCATCAGTCTAGGATTTTTCATCAGTTCAGACATTGCCCAATCTACAGTTGTGGCAGATGTGTCGCTACTACCGAAGAAAACATCCTGGAAATGGATTGATATATGAATAAGAGTTACACCATTAAACATCAATACAGTTTATATTTATTTTTTATAAAATTAAACAAGGAGCTATTTCTACTTAAAATTTGAAAATTTGAAAGTTGATCTGAACGGCAATTCGTTTTTTTCTTCTTCTCTAAATTAACACATTTTGGACTGAACTGAGTGTACTGTACCACCAAGTCAAGTAATTAGAACTTTCAATAACCATTATTTTTTGCCTGAATTTTAGCTTACCTATCGGAAGTTATTCACTTATATATATATACATAAATTTTCAAGTCAGTACTTACTGATATAAATTTATCAGTGTGTTGGATTTGAACTATTAGATTTACATACTTTGACTTAAATGTATGTATTTTTCAAATCTTCTCTATAATCAGTGGTCTATATACTACGTACCGATGTAAATTATATCAGTACCGCACTGAAAAGAAAAAGAATATATATATAATTTTAAGGTAATGCTACACTTTCTAATAAATTGTTTCAAAAATACGTATAATCCAATATGTCAGTACAGAAAAAGAGATAATAAGAGTAAAATCATGGCAATTCATTAAATGAGTTAAACTGACACATTGGATTATACATATTTTTAAAACAATTTATTAGGAAGAATAGCATTCCCCGTAATTCTATTCAGGAAACACACCAAACCAAACAAAAAGCAAAAGCAAACCAACCACGACAACCAAAAGAGCCCAAACAGCCGGGAACCCAGTAAAGGCCACAAGAACCAGAACAAACAGATGTATATATAAAAGCATGTAAAAAAGAAAATGTTTACTTACTATGATTACAGCTTTGATGTTGTCATTAGTTAAGTGAAATTCAGAATCACCATGCTCTTGGACTTTCAAAAGAATATCAACTAGATCTTCATCATCTACTTCTTGCTTTTCGAATTCTGATCTTGCCTTGTCTTTATATTCATTGATGATGTTTTCAAGTATTTGGTCCATTTCTTGATGCAACCTCTCTAGTTGATACCTTTTTACACTGATACATTGAAGGAATTTAGTGGAAGGAAACAGATCTGCAATATAAGCTCTTGTAGCCAATATCATAACCCTCTTCATAAGCGACATCAATATTACTTGGTTTTTCGATTTCCTCCCAAAGGCAGCCTTTGAAGTTATATTATAAGATGATGAGTGAAGATTATCAGTAAGGTTAACCTGTGATCCTGCTTTTGAAGCGATCCAATTAATAAGATTAGACATCTCTTCTTCTCTGATTGATTGGATAAATTGCACTCGTTTCTTGCTTAAAATCTCTGATACGAACATTTTTTTTAATTGTCTCCAGTAATCACCATACGGCGCAAAAAATATACTAGTATAATCGTAAGATGCAATCTCTGCCGCTTGATAATGACCCCTCGTTGCAAAGATACCACCATGAGTTTGCATAACATCTTTTGCTGCTTCCGGTGAAGAAACAACAATGGTGGAAATTTCTCCAGCTTGTAGGTGCATCAAGGGTCCATATTTCTTGGCTAAGTCTCTTAATCCATGATGGGGTAGAGAATTATAGCCCACAAGTTGGTGCAAATTTCCAATGAGAGGCAATTTCCATGGTCCTGGAGGTAGATTTAAATTTTTCTGAGGGGTTTTGGATAACTTTCCTCTTCTTAACACCATGAAAACAAAGAGAAGAATAAAAGTGACAAAGATTGAAGCAAAGGGGTGCTCAACCTCCATTAGAAACAATTTATTTTTTGCCGACGGTTTATGGTATACATTAGCTTTTAAATAGTTTCTTTCCTCTTGAATTCTGTAGCCTACCTGCAGAATATATATATTGATATATCAACTTCGGTGACATAATTCAAAATTAAGACTTTTCAAGTTAATATGAACTATATCCTTGTTTTAACATGTGCAAGATTGACTTTGTTTCCATTAATTTAAGTCCACTTGCCAAGCCGGTTAATTTTTACAAAAAAAATTATTATATTATTATTTAAAATAAATTTTAACTTAATTTGCAGGGTTTCTGCCGTGCCAATAATTTCCACACAACTTGTCTGCTTATAGAGCAAAGCACTCATTTGAACTTAAAAATATTAATTATTATTCGGATCCTCACCGGCAAGATTTAAGGAGTTGAGTCTAATTATATATAGTTATTTAATATGGTATAAGAGCCTATGGTTTGTGAAAAACATCCTCACTTAAAAAAAAACATATTACAATAATTTAAAGTTTTAGGGAGGAGAAGAGATTCGAACTCGTAACATCGTGGTATACTTGTAAGACAGTTATATAATCAGGATTGAATGATAGGGTGTGCTAGGATAAAATTCTCTAAACCTCGATACCCGATAAACTTTTACTAAGTGAAACGAAATACATATTTCTAAATAAATAGACCAATTAAAAGAAAAACCATCATTTTTAACTTTTATTCAAATGATGAAATATTTTTGTTCTATTGAATAATGATTTATATATAAAATTAGGTCATAAAAGACACCAAAACATGATAATATATATATATATATATATATATATATATATATATATATATATATACTTTTATTCCCTTAATGAAGTATTTAATTTTTGTATCATATTTTTGAAATTAGATTAACTCTAAAATTTCAAAATAACAAACATTGAAATTCATATAACTTATGGAAATATACCTAATTTGAAGACCAATTTTTTATATTGACAAATAAATTGAACTAAATTTTGATAAAGATATTTTCAAGATCGAAGCGGATCATCTGCAATTAATCTAACAAGTCTATTACAAGTATTAAATGATTTGGAAAAAAAAAATTACAAGTACAAAGAATATATTGAGAATATACAATAATACAATGGTATGTTTGAAATTTTCAAAAAAAAAAAAATCAAGATTGAGCCCACCCTAGCCATAGGGATGACCATTTTACCCCGGGGCCCCAAACCCCAGCTCTCTCATCCTCATTTGGGGGGGAATTTTGGGGGAAAATGAGGAAATGGGGAGGGAGAGGGGGATGAGGATGACTTTTAACCCCAAATTTAAAAAGGGTTGGGGATGGGGGGAACTCGTTCCCGTCCCCATACCCATTTCCCTATTTCCCCCATGAATTCCTAGAACTGGGGATGGGGTTGGGGTTAGGTGCCCCCATCCCCATTTTTCCATTTCCTTTAAATATTATAATATTATATAAAAAATATATTAATATATATTTTTATTATATTTTTAATATTTTTATTATTTTTATTATTTTTATTTTACTAACTATATATACATATTTATAAACTATAACTTAAATTACACATCAAACAAGCTAACTATATATACATATTGATTTTCTTGTTAAATTATATACCAAGCAAGCTTCATATAATTTATTAATATATTTTACTAACTATATATACATATGAGGGAATGACTCCAAATAGCACTTTTTAAAAGGAAAGTTGTGTAACTATCACTACTTTTATAAGTCTAGTTTTATTAGCACCTAAAAGTGTATGCGGACCAAAATGCCCCTCCATTTACTTTTATTACTTTTACAAATTTATTTTTTGTTTGCCTCTTCTTACAGATACCTAGGCGTTCATCTCTTCTCACAGACATTAGGCCTTTTCTTACAAACATTAGACAGTTCAGTCAGCCTCCGTTGAGTCGTTCTTCCTCTCCTTCGACTTCGGTCGTCCAACATTGTTCAAAATCGATAAATGCCAAGTTTTGAAGAGTAGATCTAACCATTAAAACCTTCTTTGGATGATTTGAAAAGTTGATAAGGTAAATTTCGTCCATAAACTAGTTGAGAAAGTCGTTCACCCACATATTTTCATTTTTGGTCTGCATTTTGATCTGATTTTCTGCATTTCGATCTGGTTTCTGCATTTCGATCTGGTTTTCTGAAAAACTGCGTGATTTGTTTTATTTCTAGACTTATTTGATGTAATCGAGACTTAATTGCATTATTTTCGAGATTTATTTATATCATCTTCTAGACTTTTTTGTTTCATAATCGAGACTGGTAAACATTTCTAGACTTATTTATATATTTGTTAGACTTAATTAATTAATTATCGAGACTTGTTATATCAAAATCGGGACGTAAGTATGTAATTGTCGAGACATATTTATATGACATTCGAGACTTAAGTATATAATTGGCGGACTTATTTATATAACATTCGAAACATATTTATATATCATTCGAGACTTATGTATATCATTTTCGAGACTTAATTATGTAATTGTCGAGACTTATTTATATAGCATTCGAGACTTGTATATAATATTTTCGAGACTTAGTTTAATTAATTCGAGACTTACTAGAATGAATCTGACTTAATGTTAATTTTGGACTAGTTTTCATGTGGTGAATAATTTGATAGTGTTTTTTGTTTGTAGGATAATGGATCGAGTTAGAATATTGATATCATATAATGGATGATGGAATGAACTACCGGATGGAAGCCAAAGATATATCGGCGGCGTTAATAAAGGTGTATATGTTCAGAAGAATTTGACATACGAAGAGCTGTTGGGGGTTGTGAAGGACATTGTCAAACATGATCCGAACAAATATGAAATTGGCGTAGAATCAATATCAGTTGGTCCAGACAGTACATGTCGCACTATGATAGCAGATGATGGTGACGTTCAGTTTCTACTAGGGGAAGATAAGGTAATTCCGAAAGTGTGTGTTACACTTATTGAAAGAAGATGGGAGGAACGTGTCATGGGTGATGACATTCAATTCAATCAAAATCCTATAGATATCGGGTCGTCTTAACGCCAGATATCCGAACACAAACTGGTCGGCCCCGAAGAAGTCGAATTTTTTCCGTCTCTGAGAGGCCTAGCAGACAAAAATGCAAAAAATACGGAACACAGGGTCACAATTCCAGGAGATGTCCGAATCCGGGCCCCAGCTCCAATAGTATTCCAGATTCATACCGTCGGAAATGTAGTGTGTGCCATGAGATGTGGCACACCAAACAAACTTGCCCAAAAAAAAATGAAATTGGTGAAGAAAACAACCTATAATGCTTTCATTTTACAACTGGATGGTTAGTGGGATACTATGTTTAATTCAATTTGTAAGAAGCTAAAAAGGATTTCTTGGCTTGTAATTTGCAAGTGGATGGGTAATAAGTGTTATGTAGCATTATTATATTAAGAAGTGTATCGATTTGAAACTATATAATAGAAAATTATTAAGTGTCGAATATGATTAATATGTCACGAAATATTAAGATAAGTCTCGAAATATTTATATAAGTCTCGAAATATAAATATAAGTCTCGAAAATAGTAATAAGTCTCGAAAATATAGTTAATAATTATCGAACTTTGTGGCATACTGGAAATAGGTAATTTCGATGCATATGGTCTGCAACATTTCCGCAATAATTTCCTCCATCCATAACACTGTCAATATAATCATTCAAAAGTTGATCCATAATTCTATAATTTCATCTGTCCATAACAAACAAAAAATCCATCCAAAAATTTACAACCATTCATAATATACTAAAACATAGCATACACAACATCCTTAATATCTATAACATGAATACTTCATTGGTCTGCAACAATGGAGGAGTTTGAAAACACTTCCACAGCCATTTTCTGTCGCATATATGGCATTTGGTCATCACTCCAAATAAACTTCTTTCCCTTTGCCACATTATGCTCAATCAAAGCTAATGTGTGAGCTCCACAATTGCCACTGTAAAAACGTTAAAAAACTTTAAAAGACCTTATAAACAAAATAAGGATTTCAATTAAATCATCATTAAAGTTCTGTCATTTACCTAGTTTTCTGTTGTGGAATGTTATGTTTGCTTACTATGACCATATGAAACGGGTCCAGATTCAATGTTATGTCCTTCCCCCATCTTTTTTTGTAAAAACCAATTTGATTCAGCATCAAAGGCAGCGAATACCGTAAACATGCAACTTGTTCATTCCGGATTTCGTATTGAACCTCCTGCTGCCATGGATCATATAGGCGGATGGATCGAAGTGTTAGCGGCAATCTGCCATTAACCAATGTCCGCCACCAGCATTCACAGGAATCAAGAGCTGGATCCAACACAGACATAAGAGTTAAAAAATAATGTGAGTAGTTCAATGTAAAACAAATAAATAATTGCTTTCCAGATCATACCGTATCAACCTCCTTCCACAGACGACAACCGTCTTCATTGTTCCCTCTTGCCCATGCTAATTGTTTGTCGGTCCACTTGTAGGACTACACTGGCCATTCTAGAAAAGGTTTATCCCTTGTTCCAGCAGACATCAATTTATCCCACCAATTTACCATGTAAGACTGCAATTTAAGCTGAACAACGTTACAATTGAATAAATTTTATAAATTTAGTATTATAAATACTATGTACTTATGTAAAGATATGGATCTATGATGTTGACGTTCTGCTGGTACACTTCTGGGAACATGTGCTGACACTTCCTTACTATCTTCAAATAGGATTCCAAATGTTGTAAGAAAATAGACAAAAAATATAATTATAAGAAAATAAACATAACTATATGACAATGTAATCTCACAATATAATTCATACCATGTCTTCCAAATCGGTGTTGTTGGACTCGAATTGAATGAACCAAGGGACATCAACTATGACTTGTAAGTCTACATCGCGTCTATTGACAAACAAATAGTTAGAATATGTATAAGCCTATGTACACATATATGTAAAATAATATTATCTTAGAATTACCTCCCAATTGGGTCCTCTTTAAATTTTAAGTACTCCGCCAACATTTTCGCATCAACCGGTTCATCCGGCTTGAATTTATGGGATGCCGACCTAGCCCTCTTAGGCCTACATGGATCAGTATATGGAGTTGTCAACTGCCAGCCACGTTTCCATAACCGTACTGGTCTAAAATTCATACTTGTACTCCCCACTATATCTTGAGGCTTTTCAGCCATCGGTTGAGGATCCTGGACCTTTGGAGTCTGCTGGGCCATAAGTGGATGATCTTGGACCTCAACAGTCTGCTGTCTGATCACTGGAGAATCCAATGGATGATCATAATCCATACATGGAGGATCAGACCGAGCATGTTGGGGCATGGATAGTGAGCTAACTAGAGGAGTATGGTGTTGATTATCGTTTTGCATATATGTACGGACGATGCGTATCATCTCAATATGTTGTTCCTCTCTACGCCGGTCGCTGTCTCGAAGCTCATCTAAGATTATCTCCAGCCGATCCTGTAGACGTGACTCAAAATCCATAAACTCCTCCTGTAACTCTTGGAACGAATGCATCACTTACTCAAATTTTTGAAAAACGGACACTCACATTTCTCAACAAGAACCGTATCTCATCTGGGCTACCATCGCGGTGTATCTCCCGCAACAGCAACCGATGCACAACTGTCTCAGAAAACTGCATGGTTCGATGCATACGTAAGAAATGTCCAAAACATAAGTCCATGAACCTCTGCTTTTGGACCCCATATCATCTATGCCGGAAAGTGCATCGTCTATTACTTTAAGAATTTCGATGTGATTGTGGCGAGTAATTGTCCCTTTATACCAATCCGACTCGGGAGTTTTCAGTCGCTTCTTCAACTTCACCATCTGCATATACATCAGTAAGTCTTGGACATAAACAATTAAGTCTCGAATATAGACCATTAAGTCTCGATTATACACTATTAAATCATTAAGCCTCACATAAAGAGGAAATAAGTCTTACATAAAGAAACCATTAAGTCTCATATAAAGACGAAATAAGTTTTCAATAAACATGAAATAAGTCACTAATGCACATCAATTACAGTCCAGAATACATGTTAACTAAGTCTCGAATACAAACCATTAAGTCACGACTATACACCATTAAGTCATGAATATACTTGACTTAAGTTATCATTAAGTCACATAAAAACTAAATAAGTCTCGAGTAAACATGAATTAAGTTACGAATCCACATCAATTACAGTCCAAAAACCTTGTTTAATAAGTCCCGAATAAACACAATTAAGTCTAGAATATATACCATTAACTCACGAATATATATATATATCACTAGGTCTAGACTATAAACCATTAACTCTCGAATATACATAAATTAAGGCATCATTAAGTCTCAAATTTAGACAAAATAAGTCTTACATAAAGACTCCAATAAGTCTCACATAAGGACTCTATTAAGTCTCGAGTAAACATGAAATAAGTCTCGAGCAAACATCAATTACAGTCCAGAAAACATGATAAATAAGTCTCGAATATATAACATTAAGTCATATAAAGACGTAATAACTCTCGAGTCAACATGAATAAAGTCACGAATACACATCAATTACAGTCTACAGTATAGGTTAAATAAGTCTCGAATCAACGCAAATAAGTCTCGAATATATACCAGTAAGTCACGAATTTATACCATTAATCCCTATTTGAATAACTATTGTTCATTATCTTCCCCTTCTCTTAATCGAAATCGAAAACCCTAACCCACCAACACCATAACTACTTGTTCATTATCTTCTCCACTGAAATCAACAACAAAACCCACTGAAATCAAAATCAACAAACTAATTCGAAATTGATAACACCACCATACATATTCATACCCAAACGAATCATTTTAGCTCCACTGAAATCAACAACAAAACCCAAATGAAATCGATAACAAACTAATTCGATAACACCACCATTCATATTCAAACAACAAAACATCACCCTGAAATCAGATTGACAACAACCAAAATCGAAATCAACAAAAACAAAATAAATCAACAATATCACATTTGATAACAAAACCCAAACGAAAATACTAAATCGAAATCAACAAAAATGAAATACATATCGAAAAATCAACAATATCACAAATCAAAACAAAACCCAAACAAAAATACCTCAATCGATGAGATCTAGCGACCTGAGTGTTACGGCTGCCGTCCAACTGCTCACTTTTGCTTGTCGGTGTCGTACTGTTCGTCGATGTCTTCCGGTTGCCGTCGAAGTCTTCCGGTTGTCGTCGCAGTTTGCAGTTGATGTTGTCGTTGTCGGTTGTCGATGTCGCTGGAGGTGGTCCACAACTTTTTGTTTCAAAAGTTGAAGCAGTGAAAATAGAGAGGAGAGAAAGATAAAAGTAAAAGAGAAAGTTAAAATCAGATGTTTGTTGCCCCAGTTAAATTGAGGGTATTTTAGTCCGAAACTAATCTTTAGTGCTATTCAAACAAGACTTATTAATGTTGTGCTATTTACACAAAAACCATCCAAAAAAGTGCTATTTAAGTTTTCGTGCCTATACATATTAAACAACCTAACTTTCATTTCAATTTGTATGGGATGTTATTTTATATTTGAATTTATTGGATTGTGAATTTGTGTGTTTCTTTAATATGTAATTTTCATTTATACAAGAAAAATGGAGAAATTGGGAAACAGGGGACTTTGGGGAAATAGGAAAATGGAGAAAAATTGAGGAAACGAGGAAATGGGGATGGGGGACCTCCCCCCAAAATTATCCCAACCCCATTTTCCCCAAATGGGGAAATAGGGGAGGGGGGAGGTTTGGAAAATGGGGTTGGGGATAAGGGACCTACATCCGTCCCCGTTTTCCCATTGGCCATCCTTACTTGAAGGGGTACATCTCAGTGTAAGGGATATATCACCCGATCAAATATCTTGACTTTGGGAGATTATATATATATATATATATTATTGTAATTTTTTTTAAAAAAAATTAACAAAGACCGAGTGAGTGGTCACCGAGACCTATTATTTAAAACGTATAATTATTTCCGTATTTTATAGAAGAGAAGTCTCATATTGTTATTGGAGATATTATTTATCTCTAATTATTTATTTATGGATAAGTAAATATTGTTAACAATTTGTAATTGAAGGTTTAACTACTCTCTTATTTTTTTTAACTCTTATTTTATTTATATTCCATATTTCCATTACTATAATGTTGGCATTAAAAATATTATAACAACTACCGTTCATTATTGTGATCTTGTGAATAATTCATGGATAATAAAATATTGTTTACAATTTGTAATTGAAGGTTTAACTACTCTCTTATTTTATTTATATTCCATATTTCCATGACTATAATTTGGGCATTAAAAATATTGTAAGAACTACCATTCATTATTGTGATCTTGTGAATAATTCATTTAAACCAAACTTGAAAAAAGAAAATTATTGAACATTATTGCTTAATAACAGTGCATCCATGATGGGTTTGTACTAACTTAATTGTGTTGGCTCCACTTATATGAATGGGAGATGTTTGCATAATTGGATTTGGACTAGAGACCCATTTAGACACTCAAGAAGGGCCATATGCCCAAACCCATGCATGAGTGGCCTAAGTCCGATGAAAAATACCTAAGCAATTGAGAACACATAACGTGTTCTGATAATGTCTGGCAGAGATGGTGTAGAGAGAAAAAGGAGTGCAATACATAAAACAGAGAGTGTGTGCATGTGAAGCACTATGTGTGCTTGTGTCTAATAGAGAATGATAACTCTCAATTATACTCTCTATTAGACACTAGGTGTAGCCACAAATTCCTATCAATTGCATTCGTTTTCTAAGTATAAATCGAGTATTTAAAGGTTTAAATGAGCAAGTACAGTTTTTTAGGCTTTCAGTGGTCTTCTGGTAAAGAAAGGAGGAATTTAGGGCATAACAACAATTTTAGAAGGCATAAGAAAGGATCTGTCACACTACAGGCGCTCTATGAACAACAACCATTCAAGAGCGACCAAAATTAATAGGTGGGCACTGTATAGGCACCTACGAACATCGACCACCACAAGCGACAAAATCTAGTGGGTGGCATTGTACATGCACTTTACGTAAAACGCCCATCCCAGAGCGATGGCATCTAGTAGGTTGATGTTGTACAAGCACCTTACGTACAATGTCGGTACAGCGCCTGAGTGCTCCATATCAGTTTTGGCCTAGGTTTTCGTGCCCTAATTTCCAAACATACAAATACCCCATTTCAACTCTCCAGCAACACCTCTACCACGATCCTTCAGCTTCAAATCCCCCCATTACAATCCAAAACCTCCAAGACTCCACCTTTCACCCAAATCCTTAACCAAATCACCCACATCCTTCATCAAACCACCATCCAAACTCTAATCTCACATCACCAACCTATAAAGACACCATCTTCTCACCTTAAACAACCATAAAAACCACATCTTGGAGTAAAAGGAGTCAATGAGAGAAGAAGTCTAGCACATCCAAGCAAGAAATCAAGAGTTCTTCACCTAGTTTACTATTTCCCTTTCTTTCTTTATTATTGCTTGTATTCCACTCATGGCTTGTATTTATCTCACATTTTGTATGGCCATTTCTTCTATTATGAACTAAATCCATCTTGGCTAAGGCTAAGATGAAACCTTTACCATAATTTACTAATAAAGATCACCACTTTATTCATATTGCTTGTGTTTATGTATATGTGTTTCATGCTTTAATTAACATTGAGTGTCTAGCTAACATATGATGTTTGTTTGGTTGTTGTCTGATGTACTGAGAGGAGAAGCACACAACGTGCTCGATGAATTGCATGATAGAGGTCTAGTAAGGTAGAAATACTCGAGACTAGTCTCTAGGACTTACTTAGTGAACCACTAAGCTTAATGAACTTATGTGTATTTCGAATGACCATCGAGAGATAGATTATTGGTGCATATAAGTGTTGCTTCTATTACTCGAGAGAGAGTAGAGACTAATAGACGGTGTCACAAGTCTAATACGCACTTGCATAATTTATTCATAATGGTGTGTCTATAAATCGGTGAGGATTGGTTAGGTGGATTCAAGGTCTTAGCCCAGTTCCCTAATAGAAATACAACTATTTGCTTGTGTTTGACTTGGGTTTGTTTACTTGTCAATTTAAGTTTCATTAATTGCATTCTAGTAGGAGTTGAAATTTAATTGGTATTAGTAGTCTAATTTAGCCATCAAATATTTGTTTGCCTAAATAGTAGTCAATCAAACAATTGTGGTAATCAGAGGCGTACCTAAGATTTTTTACTTAGATGGGCTAAAACAAAACTATATATATATATGAAAATTTTCACATAAGTGCGTATCATAACAGTGATTCACATTCAATGTCTTTATATAATTTTATCATTGTGCACTGATAAAATTATATAAAGACATTGAATGTGAATCACTGTTTTGATACGCACTTATGTGAAAATTTTCATATATATATATATATATAATTTCAACAAAATAACATTGTTTTTACTCCATTGAAATGAAGAAGACAAACTTGAACCTCCTATCCTTGACATTATGAAGAACTTGATCCACCCTTATCGGATAATTGATTGTTATTTTTTTCTCAAATTATGAATGTATGATTGTTTCACATTATATCGTAAAATTATCAACAACAAAAAAAGTTATAGTGGTAGTTTATAAATTATAATATAACACTATGAATGATAAATTGCTATCGGAAAAATAAAAAATAATAAAACACTAACTTGAAATTATGAATAACAAATCTAAAACTCTAACTTGTAAATTCGAAAAAAAAAAAATTAACTAAAACTCTAACTTGTAAATTCGAAAAAAAAAATAACTAAAAAATACATGAAATGAAGAATAAATTATGATTTTTTTTTTGGTTTAATAGAATATGAATATATTTTTATATTCATTGAGATATAGAAGAGAGAGATGGGGTGTTGGGTGTTGGGACTTGGGACCTCACATGAGAGTGACTTTGAGAGAGAGAGAGTAGAAAGTTGAGAGAATATTAATATATATATATATTTTTTACAAATAGCTGACCCGGCTGTCCTCCATTACAGTCCGCCCTTGGTGGTAAACAATTCATCAATCCTTATGGAACAAACTTTATTATCAGTGTACTACTTTCACGGATCCGTCCTATTGTGGGTGCTCATTTAGGAATGATCAAAGGATTGGACCTGTTTCTTGTTTAGAAATTCCAGCATACAAATTTTTCTCAGCTGTCTCCAATATTTTACCATACGGTGCAAAAGCTATATCAATACAATCGTAAGACATGATCTTTATCGCAATATTATGACCCCTTGATGCAAATATAGCATCATGAGTTTGCATCACTTATTTGGCTACCTCCGGTGAAGAAACAACAATAATTGAAATCTTTCCCAACGTTAGATGCATCAAGGCTACTCGATATTTCTTGGCCAACTCTCTCAGGCCTTGGGGCATTGAACCAACAAGTTGGTGTAAATTTCCAAAGATTGGTAATTTCCTTGGACTTGGGGACAGATTTAAAGTTTTTTCAGTGGTTTTGGATATCTTGTAAAGCGTAATTTGTAATCAAACCTGACTGGTATCAAGGAAAACAGAAAGTAACGTTAGAAAACAGAGTTTGATCCGAGGTCCTTGTTTCACACGGTGTCATTAAGACAATTTCGCCGGACAACACCGTATGTGTATTAGGCGATTGTCTTCCAGGATACAACGGGTCAACAGTGGTAGGCCTAAGCACTATCCACTACCAGCGAACTCAAACCAAGTTTTGAACTTACCAAGAAAACCAGAGAAGAAAAGAATTCGGCTGCTCAAAAGAAAAACTAGAATTATTTTTTATGTTCTTTAGGTTAACAGAATATTAGAGGTATTAAATACCCAAACCGAAACACTAGGGTTTTGGGATTAAAACAATTAAAGTTTTTCTTATTCATCACAATAAACAACGTTAGCTTAGGGAAGTGGCAAAATGTCAACTGGACTCTCACGGTCCAATTTGAGTGGCATTCGTGTCCGCAGGTCGCGCCCACACACGAGTAGTGCATTCGAAGGTTCGGGGTCCATGATTTGCACCCCCTCCCCCCCACTTGCGCACGTGAGAGAGAGCCTCTATGCCACACATGTTGATAGCTCATATCACACATTCACTTATAAACTACACATAAGTGATTTCTCTAAGCAATATGGGATTCATTTTAATCCCTACATAATGGGTCCACTTTGAGACTCAATTTCTCATTCACCCATTAACCTTTTTGTGAATTTGATTATACCATTTCGAAGTTCTCACGGAGGAGAATTCGAATCCATTTTAATCTTCCATTTCTATGGAATTTATCATACTCAATTTGTTCTCTTAAAATGAGAGTTTATCATAAAAAAATTCCAACAACCCCCCACATGAATGAAATTGACCTAGGAGACACAAATAAGATGTTTGGTAAGTTCAAACTGTCGAAACATGCATAGGATAGGTAGGTGTTACCCTTTGAACCTTCCCTTGTAAAGGTATGCTTACTTTACTAGCTGATCAGTAGATGTGATATCCTTGAACTGTTCTGCCATTTTGTGTAAACGATCACACACCTTACACAGGTATCTTCCAGACCCGATTTGGTTCTCATTTTTATGTTCGTTTTGGCCATGAACATGCATCTGGTTCTGTGAGAGTCTCTGGAGAATATAGCCTTTCACTATTCTCTTTTAAAAGCGTCCCCACTTCTCTCTCACATAGGTGATTTCTTAATTAAGGGTAACCCGCTTTACTCTGCTCGGATTTCCATAGCTAGGAATTTCGACGCATAAGAATCATTAAAAACCACAGTTTAACCTTTTCCCTACGGACATCACTGTTTCATCATAGGAATGGACTTGAGGGTAACCACCACAGTGATCCAACTGAGTCTTACAACTTAGTTGTCCCATTGAACCTAGATCTTGGGATCTCCAGTCAACTAGGTTGGGTGTCCATTGTATTGTCTCAACTAGTTCTCTGTTTAACTCTTTAGTTAGCGGATCCGCAATGTAATCTTTTGACCTTACATAGTCAATAGTGATAACCCTAGTTGAGATTAGTTATCTAATGGTATTATGTCTTCGACGTATATGTCTTGACTTCCCATTATACATATTGTTATGTGCTCTTCCTATTGCTGATTGACCACAGTGAATGCAAATCGCCGGCACAGGCTTTGGCCATCTTGGAATATCTTCTAAGAATTGGCGTAGCCATTCAGCTTCCTCTCCACATTTATCTAATGCTATAAACTCAAATTCCATGTTGGATCTGGCTATACATGTTTGTTTGGAGGATTTCCAAGATGCCGCCGCACCACCTAGTGTGAACACATACCCACTAGTGGGTTTTGAATCCTTCATATCAGATATCCAGTTAGCATCAGTGTATCCTTCTAGGACAGCTGGATATCTGGTATAACGCAATCCATGATTACGAGTGAATCGTAAGTACTTCAGTACTCTTACTATTCCTTTCCAGTGATTGGTTCCTGGATTACTCGTATATCTGCTTAATTTGTTGATTGCATTCGCTATATCTGGTCTTGTACAACTGGTTAAGTACATCAGACTTTCTATCACTCAAGAATATTCTAGTTGAGAGATGCTCCCACCCTTATTCTTGGATAGATGTAGATTTGTATCTACTAGTGTTCTAGAAATTCCATAATAATTTTTATTGAATTTCTCAAGAATCATATCACTATAGTGTGATTAACTTAGTATGAGTACGTTAGATGTCCTTGAGATTTTCATTCCCAACATTACATCAGTCGGTCCCATATCTTTCATATCAAATCTTGATTTCAACATATCCTTGGTAGATTTGACCACTTTATCATCACTACCAATAATGAGCATGTTATCAACGTAAAGACACACAATGACATAGTCATTTTTCGTGTCCTTGACATAAACACATTTATCACATTCGTTGATCTTAAATCCGTTTGACATCATAGCATTGTCAAATTTCTCATGCCATTGTTTTGGTGTTTGCTTTAAACCATATAAAGACTTCACCAATTTACAGACTTTCTTTCCTTGTCCTGGAGCAGAAAAACCCTCAGGTTGTTCCATGTAAATTTCTTCATCTAAATCTCTATTTAAGAAAGCCGCTTTCACATACATTTGATGTATTTCAAGATTTGACAAAGCTGCGATTGCAAGTATCATTCTAATGGAGGTTATTCTCGTCACAGGAGAATATGTATCAAAGTAGTGTAGGTCTTCTCGTTGATTGTAACCTTTAATTATAAGTCTGGCCTTGTACTTATCAATTGATTCATTTACTTGTATCTTTCTTTTGAAAATCCATTTGGATCCTAGCTGTTTACATCCCGGGGGAAGATCCACTAATTTCCAAATATGATTTTGAAGAATGGAATCAATTTCGCTCTTAATTGTCTCTTTCCATAAGAGTTCTTCAGAAGAGTTTACCGCTTCTTTGAAAGTTCGAGGCTCACTTTCTAGCAAATAGGTCATAAAATCTGGACCAAAAGAAGTTTCTGTCCTTGCTCTTTTGCTACGTCTAGGTTCATCCTCTACTTTATTTCCTTGTTCTTGGTCCTCACAACTATCAGCTTGTGTTCGTTTTGACGAACTTGCTTCATCATTGGATTTACATGGAAATACATGTTCAAAGAACATTGCATTTATATATTCCATTATCGTGTTTTTATGTATATCTGATATGTCGATGAGCAATACTGTTTTGTGCATATCTAATGAAAATGCAGTCAACAGTTTTCGGACATATTTTCACCTTCTTAGGTATAGGTACTGCTACTTTGGCTAGACACCCCCACATTCGTAAGAATTTATAGGAAGGTTTTCTTCCTTTCCATAGTTCATATGGTGTCTTGTCTTCTTTCTTTCGGGGTACCTTGTTTAAAAGGTAATTGCTAGACAATATAGCGTCACCCCACATGTTCTGAGGCATTTCAGAACTTATCAGCATTGCATTCATCATCTCTTTTAAGGTACAATTTTTACATTCTGCAATACCATTTTGCTGAGAGGAATATGGTGCAGTAGTTTGATGTATGATTCCATGTTGAGCACATAATTCACCAAACGGTGCTACATATTCACCACCTCGGTCACTTCTCAGTACCTTGATTTTCTTGTTGAGTTGATTCTCAACTTTTAGTTTTATAGAGACTAAACTTCTCTATAACGTCATCCTTGTTTTTCAATAAATATACATAGCAGTATTTGGTGCTATCATCTATAAATGTGATGAAATATTTGTTGCCACCTCTTGTTTGAACAAATTTTAAATCATATATATCTGTGTGAATTAAATCAAGAGGTTCAGATTTAATTTCAATAGTTTGAAATGATGACCTTGTTAGTTTTGATTCAACGCAAACTTCACACTTATGTTTAGGATCAATATTGAATGCGGAAATATGATTTAAGTTAATTAATCTACGCAGGGTATCATAATTAACGTGTCCTAGTCTACCATGCCATAAATTGGAAGACTCAAGCAAATAAACTGAAGAATTATCTTTATTGATTGTTCTTTTGACAACAGATACATTAAGCTTAAACAGCCCTTCAGTTACATATCCCTTACCCACATAAGTTCCCTGCTTGGTTAAAATCACTTTGTCTTATTCAATCACCACATTGAACCCATGCTGATTGAGCAACGAACTGGAAACCAAGTTCTTGCGAATATCAAGTACATACAGTACATTGTTCAAGCTCAGGGTTATACCAGAGGTCATCTTGAGAATGACTTGACCATGTCCCTTCAAGTCAGATGTGACTGAGTTGCCCATATACAACTTTTCTTCATTCTTTATTTTTTTCAAATGTATTGAACATCTCCCTGTCAGAGCATATATGATGAGTGGCCCCAGTATCTAACCACCACTCCCTTAGGTTTGACCCAACAAGGTTTGCTTCTGTCACAACTGTAGAGAGATTGATCTCGGATATATCTCTTGAGATCCCAACAACCACGTTTGCCTCGTGGTTCTTCTTCTTCTTCGGCAATCTGCACTCAGAAGATTTGTGACAGTTGAAGCACTTCCCTTAGAATTTTGGCTTCTTAGAGACTCCTCCCTTAGGACCCAATTTGGATCCTTTCCCAGACTTGTTTTTCTTTGGTTTAGAACTTTGCCCATGCTCAACCACATTGATTTTTGTTTCAAACGCATTGACATCTTTCTTGTCATACTTCATGTGATCTTCCTGAATACGAAGCTTGAGAATCAGATCCTCGATCTTCATCTCCTTTTGCTTGTGTTTGAGATAGTTTTTGAACTCTTTCCATGAAGGAGGAAGCTTCTCAATGATTGCAGTCACCTGGAAAGTTTCACTCAGGGTCATCCCTTAGGCATGTATCTCATGCAGAATCACCTGTAGCTCTTGGACTTGACTCATAACTGTCTTGGAATCCCCCATCTTGTAATCAAGAAATCGACTGACAATAAACTTCTTGGAACCAGCGTCCTTAGTTTTGTATTTGCGGTCTAATGATTCCCACGGTTTTTTGGCTGTTTTCTTTGAAGAATAAACGTTATATAGTGAATCTGACAGCCCGTTCAGTATGTAATTACGGCACAGGAAATCCGAGTGATTTCATGCATCAATAACATTCCATACCTGAACATCTCGCTCTTCACCATTATTAGGTTTAGGAGCATCTTGAGTCAAGAATCTGCCAAGGTTCAGTGTGGTCAGATAAAACAATATCTTTTGCTGCCATCGTTTAAAATTTGGTCCACTGAACTTATCAGGCTTCTCCATATGATTCATCGATAAAGGTACCGAATTCATGTAGGGATTTGACATGGGAACATTCCTTGACTCATCACTGGATCATGCATGTTTCTCACAAAGGAGTTGATGGTCGGAGTCGTTGTAGCCACAGTAGGTACTACTACTGGTACTTGGCCCACAAGCACAGAGTTCACAGCTGAAGTATTTAATCCCATACTTGGATTCACTTCTAGAGTCTCTAGTGGAACACTGGAGTTCACATTCGATTTGTTTGCCATAATATCTGAAACAAAAACAAAATCGTTTTAGTATCACAGAAATAAAAGCACGGATATCAGTTGATATCAAATCAGATTTCACGATGGAAATCACAATCAGTGTCTGATATTGCAGACCCGATAACACAATTGAAATCGCAATCGATTTCGAAATCAATGTCTAATAATAAACCCAATTTCCACAGATTAATGATATTTTATTTTTATTTTTATTTTTATTTTTATTTTTATTTTCAAATTGAAATCAGTGTTCCAAAGAACCCGATTTCCACAGGTAACGTATGTATATAAAATTGAAATCAGTGTTCCAAATAACCCGAATTCCAAATTGAATCAGTGTTCCAAAGGAACCCGATTACCACAGTTGAAATTTGAATCAATGATTTATTTTTCAAGTCTGTTACGATCTGAACCAGAACTCTGATACCAGAAAGTTTGACAAAGCAGACGTTGTTTGAAAATAATTTAAAAGAGAAAACGAAATTGTCTTAAGATTGTAAATCGTAATTTACAATGAAACCTGACTGGTATCAAGGAAAACAGAAAGTAACGTTAGAAAACAGAGTTTGATCCGAGGTTCGTGTTTCACACGGTGTCCTTAAGACAATTTCGCAGGACAACACCGTATGTGTATTAGGCGATTGTCTCTCAGGATACAACGGGTCAACAGTCGTAGGTCTAAGCACTATCCACTACCAGCGAACTCAAACCGAGTTTTGAACTTACCAAGAAAACCAGAGAAGAAAAGAATTCGGCTGCTCAAAAGAAAACTGGAATTATTTTTTCTGTTCTGTAGGTTAACAGATTATTAGAGGTATTAAATACCCAAACCGAAACACTAGGTCGGAGTTATTTTTGGAAAATTCGTTTTTGATTTAATAAGGAAATAATTTAATTAGATAATATTCTCCAAAAAAGATTTATTTCTAATAAAAACCCGATTCTGTATTCTTAGTGATCAAGTGACTTAGGGAAGTGACTTAGGGAAGTGACATAGGGAAGTGACAAAAGGTCAACTGGACTCTCACGGTCTAATTGGAGCAGCATTCGTGTCCGCAGATCGCGCCCACACACGAGTCGTGCATTCGAAGGTTCGGGGTGTCCATGATTGAAATGAAAAAGAGTTCAATCTCCATGAACAACATGATAGAGTGATTGAGAGAATAATGAAAATGTAATACTAGAGTAGTATTGTAGGTTGCCAATATATGTGCATCATGCATGTTGTTTCCTTTTTATATTGTTTCCTACTTTTTTTCCCTGATTCGAACCTTAGAACCAGATTGAATAAGTGCTCTTATCACCATGTTAAGCGGCGGTTTATATTGTTTCCTTTCACTTTGATGTTTTGTGGCTTTACTGCTACAAGCTTTGACCTTCCATTTTAAACAATTATTTGTATATGCTGATTCAAACCTGAATCATGAGGTTGGAGTAAGATTTGAATTACCTGGCCTGGAAATCATGAAATTGGAATCTTTCGGGATCAATTATTAGTTTATATTATTTGCTTAATTTTTCCTTCCAAAAGTTTGGCTCAAATATATTTAATATTATAATTTGAAGGCATGGTAAGTCATGGATTCTTGACAATATTTTATAGTTACTGAATCACACTAATCAATTTAACTATTAATTCCATGACCACGATCATATTAAAAAAAAAATCAACATGGCTAGTTGTAATATTTACGGTATCTGATTGGAAAAATAATATAACATTTTCTCTTTTTCTAAATTCGCAACATTTCAACTCCGGTCCCATTGGATGGTATCTAGTGTACTTACTGATTTCCAACAAATAATCGTGTATATCTTATAATTCTTGTTGGGTTTTTGATAAATAGATTTTTTTTAATTAATGGTGAATCTCATCTATGACATTCGTTGTTGGTCGAAGATCATGAAGGGTTTGTCGATTAACTTCAATCCGAGATGTACCAACTCCTTTGCTGATTTGATTGTGAAATCGGCCTCTAGCTCGAGTGAAGATAAACTTCTGTGGGGGATTTCTTAATTTGTTTGTCTGATTTAGTTTTGGCTTGCTCTTATTTGTTCCTTGTCTGCTTTCAGAGTTGGTTTTGTACCTCTGTTTTTCTCTTGTCCCTTTTGTGTCTGGCCAGTGTGCTCTGTTCTGTTGTTTGGTTGTTTGTCCTTTTTTTTTTTTTTTTCTGCTTTGGCTATTAAGGGTGCGTTTTGTATGTGGGACGGAACAATAGGATAAAATTTTTTTATCCCACATTTGACAATTGTTTAACATGATATTGGATAGGATAAGGTGTGATAAAAAACACCAAGTTTGGTCCCCCGAAAACACTAGGACAAAGTTGTCTCAGGACATACGATAACTACAAAAAAAACTACTTTAACCTTTAAATTTTTAAAAAATTACAAACATGTTTAATAATATATACTATTATATATAATACATTATTACATATATAATAGTATATATTATGATATTATATATATTATATATTATTATATGTATTATATTATATATATTAAATAAGGGTATTTTGATCATTTGAACTTCTTGTTCCGTCATATCCTAACTATATCAAACGTATAACTGTATAATTAATTGTTCTGTCTCAGATATTCCAAACATAATACGGAACAACCGTCTTGTCGCAGCCTATAACATCCCGTTATCGTACCAAACACTCCCTTAATACAATTGCAGAGTTGCAATTAAAAAAAAAGATTTTTTTTAAAAGTGACGATATTTACACCTCCTAAAAATTGTATGTACACACATCTTGTAATCACATCCCATTAAAAAATAAAATAAAACTCCAATTTGTAAATAAACCCCATTTAATGACAAAAATACCCTTTTATTTTTATTGTATTGTGTTTATGTAATCACACCCCAATTACAACTATTTATTATCTAATAAAATTTATTATTATTTTATGTTAAAAAAATTATTATTATATTAAAATTTGTTATTTATTTATCCTTTTTTCAAGATTTATTAATATATTTCCAACAAATAATTTCCAACTATTAAATTCAAAAATATAGCAAAATGAACTGAGTTTAGCTAATATATATTATAATTTGTTGCATACCTTGATCTGCTTTGGATCTTCGAACGAAGCAGAAAGTGTGCAGCTCTTATGCTGCGGGGCCATAAGGTTCTTCTTCCACCATATTAGCACGAAAACTTCAGTTGGTTTCTTCCATAATCCTCATCAGAATAGGTACTAATTCATGGCAGACCCGCTTTTTTTTTTCACCTCACAACATTCCATACGTCTCTGCGTATGGATCTTCAATGTAGTATAATAATATTCACCTAAAAAATTAGGGTTTGTGAAAATAAAAGGGATTTTATGTTATAAGTTGAAAATCATACAAATAATAGGAAATTTATTAATAATTTATGAGTATACGTACAATCTATTTAATCCTTGAGTAATTTCAGTCAAAGGTAATATCGAATTTTCAAAAAGTTACAAGATGGGGGTGTAAATATAGTTTTTAAAGGGTGGGTTGTTAATATCACAACTCTTTTTTTAATTAAAGAAATCAGACTAGAATTTTTTGTCCGTTGTCTCTGGGCTTGCGTTGTTGTTTGTTGGGGCTTTTTGTGCGAGTTGTTTTCCCATCCCTGATGTCTTGTTTCGGGCTTTCTTTTTTGGTGTATGATCTTGGGCTTTGTTGTCCTATTTAAATAAAAATTTACGGTTAAAAAAAATGCTAGAAAAATATTGCATTGTAATGAGTTTTAAACCGAATCCGTCGTAACTTAGATCGTCCTAATGAATCTACAAAAAACTTAGTAGGACTTGGACTAGGAACATGTATGTAAGATAAATATACGTACAAAAAAAGTAAAAATTAGAAGAGAAAATAGCTACATTACTTGTGTATAAGAACCCCTTTTTGATGGTTTTGATATCAAACTAAATTCGTCGAAACCACTAAACTTTTATTGTTATTTTTATATGTTCACCGTAATAGATGTCATTTAAACTTAAATTATTAAAGTGATAATAATCTTAAAATGCACCGTAAAAAAAAGTGTTATATAAATTTTGAACCCATTTTTCTACTTAGACTGGGCCAGTTATTAATTTATTTTTATTCGCCTAATCTTGCCTTTTGAAAGGTGTGGTCCATGGTTTATATTTTAAACTTTTTTTTTCCCTTTATCACCAAACCACGTTACTATCTCTACACTTATGTGTAAAATACATACTGTTAGATTTTATATCTTTTGGCATAAACCTAAAGCAAACCAAAAATGAAGCTAATAGATAGAAGATAATTTCACATACTTGGAGAATATTTTGCTGTGTATAGTTTTATACTTTTATGATTGATATAGCTTGTACAGTATACTTTATTTACAAAAAAACAGTAGAGTATTCTAGAATAAAATTTATTACAAGAAGAATGGAAAATAAAACAAGTGTAGGGATGATATGCTTTTAGCCATTTTCTCTAATCTTTCTGGAAAGCTGCTGAGGTGTTGATATTCTAGAATATTCCTGAGGTTTTATTCTTGTGTTGATGGTTGTACATAGCTTTAGCTTACTCTGATTATAATCCCCCCTCAAGGTAATACACGTAATTAGCTTGAAACTGAGAGTGCAGAAGTGATCGGTGGGTAATCCTTTGGTGAATATATTAGCCAACTGAGCAGATGAAGGAAGATGTTGAATAGAGATTGATTTCATTGTGACCAAATCACAAATAAAGTGATGATCAACTTCTATGTGCTTCGTTTGTGCGTGAAAAATTGGATTAGTAGCAAGGGTAATTGCGCTAATGTTGTCGTATTAGAATAGTGGAGGAGTGGGTAGAAACACATGTAATTCTTTGAGAAGTGAACATATCCATAGAATTCCAGCTGTTGTAATGGCCAGAGCACGATATTCGGCTTCCGTTGATGATCTAGCAACTGTGATATGTTTCTTGGCAGACCATACAATAAGACTATTACCGAGAAAGACACAATACCCTATAGTCAAACGCCAATCATCCGGGCAACCTGTCCAATCAGCATCACAAAATGCAGTGAGCTGAGGTGGTTCTTTCCTTAACTGAATACCGTAATGTGGGGTGGCTTTCAGATATCAAAGGATTTACTTTACGGTAGTAAGGAGCTGTAGTGGGAGCATGAAGATATTGACAAACTTGGTTAACCGAGTGAGTAATGCTGGGACGTGTCCATGTCAAGTATTGGAGTGCACCAACCATCAAACGATAAGAAGTTGGATCTGACTGTGGTTCACAAGGGGATGGAAAAGGTTTGGCCTCAAGCATATTTGTCTTGGTGTTCAAATCAGTGGTGTATTTTGATTGACAAAGAAATATGCCAGAATAATTACGATGGACCTCTAAACCCAAGAAGTAGTGTAATGATCCTAAATCTTTAATTGCAAACTAGGTGCTAAGTTGAGAAATAAGTTGCTTACAGTAAAAAGGATTTCTTCCAGTGATGACAATGTCATCAACGTAGACCAAAAGAAATGTGACAAAGGTACTATCAATTTTGATAAATAGAAATATGTCTGCTGCAGATGTATTGAAACCATGAGAGAGAAGTGCATCATGTAGCTCTTCATACTAGGCACGAGGCACCTGTTTCAGACCAGATCGATTCAGTCTGCATATGAAGTCAGGATGTTGTGGATCTTCAAATCCAGGAGGTTGAATCATGAACATTTCTTCATGAAGATGTCAATGTAAGAAAACATTTGAAACATCTACTTGAGAGATGCTCTAATCATTTTGAACTACTAGTGCGAGAAGGATTCGAATTGTGATATGTTTGGCCACATGACTAAAAGTTTATTTATTGTCGACGCCTTCAAATTGATTGAATTCTTTGGCAACCAGACGTGCCTTATAGCATTATGGTTCCATCTGTATGGTGTTTGATTCTGAATACCCATTTACAACCCACTAAATTTTGAGAAGGGCTTTGAGAGACTAATGTCCATATTTTGATACAGATGGTGTTTGATTCTGAATACCCATTTACAACCCACTAAATTTTGAAAAGGGCTTTGAGAGACTAATGTCCATATTTTGATTTGTGTTAGGCAGTAATTTCATATTTCATTGCTTGGAGCCATTCTGGATGTTTAGATGCATGTTTGTATGTGATGGGAATGTGTTTGGATGAAGGTGAGGCAAGTAAGGCTTAGGGAAAAAGATGACGAATCATGAAGGTTTTGGGTTTATGTATACTAGATTTTGATATAGTTTGCATTAGATGGGTTGGAAATTTTGGTAGAGGTGGTGGTGGAGGTGAAGGTGGAGGTGGTGGTGGAGAGGAATCCTGCGTTGGAGATATGTCGTTGGTAGGTAAGATGGGGAATGAAGGAGGCTGATCACTAGAAGGTGAAATCAATGGTGATGGTAATGGCTGATTAGTCGGTGATGTTTGTCTAGGAGGGGAAAAAGGTATAAATGGGGTGGGAAGTATTAGGAGGAAGCTGGGTTGAATGTGATGATGGACGTGAGATGGTAAAGGGGAATTGATTTTCATCAAACACCACATGACGGGAAATGTATACATGTTCTGAAATTGGGTCAAGGCAGCAATAACCTTTCTGATTTATGCCATATCAGATAGAGATGTCGTGTTTGCTTCTGAACTCAACCTTGTGTTTGGAATAAGGTTTTAACCAAGGAAAACATGCACATCCATAGGCCTTCAAAAATGTGTAATCTGGCTTGCAATGGAGTAGCTTCTAAAGAGGGCTGGTTTTCTATCGAGAAAAAGAAGGTAATCGATTAATTAAATATACAAATGTATGAACTACTTCAACCAAGTATTCGATAGGTAGTGATGACTGTGCAAATAGGGTTCTTGTTAGCTCAATTATATCTCGGTGCTTGTGTTCAAACATACCATTTTGCTCAGGAGTATGTGAGCATGTGAATTGTTGGACTATGCCATTGGTAGCAAGAAATTGGCTAAAGAGTTTGCTTATGTATTCACCGCCATTATTGCATCGGAGGGTTTTGATTTTAAGATCAAATTGATTCTCAACTAGTGTTTTAAACTGTTGAAAAGTGAATAGAGCTTGAGATTTCTCTTTAAGAGGAAAGAGCCATGTGAAACGTGAAAAGTCATCTATAAATATGATATAGAAGATGAAGGAGCAGGGCCCCAAATATCTGTATGTATTAATTGCAGATGACTAGATGTAATACAATTTGATTTATTGAAAGGCAACCTAAAACTCTTGACACTTATTGCAAACCTTCACCACTGCCAACAAGAACTTGATCGTGACCTTAATATGATGTTTGTAGAGACAAGTTGTTGAGATTGTGGGTGATGTGATTAGTTGCACATGTATCAGCATACCAAAGAGAGTTGGAAGGTGGTGGTGATGGAGAAAACTGAGTGGCTGTCTTAGAAAAGAACTGTGGTGGTGGAAAGCGGCCCTGAAATATAAAGTTTGCACGATTGCTACATTATAGAGCAGAGTGATTGGGTTTATTGTATATTTGGCAACGAACTTTGAATTTGGAGCGATTTCAGTTCAGGTTTGGGTTTGGTTTAGAGTATTAGGGACGAAGAAAAGAAATTGTCTGATGAGAGGTGGTTGATGGTGGGTGGATAAGAGTGGAGGTTTGGGAGAGAAATGATTTTGGTTTGTGCAAGTATAGTTATGGGAATAGTTATTAGGCTTGGGTGAGACAGAAGTATGAAACCTGAAGAGATGAAGTGGAGTCTGGTGAGGCTAGGGCGTCACACTACGGCAGTTCAATTTCTTTATTAATGAGAAGAACATGAGGAGCATCAAGATCGATTGGTTCTGTGCGATCTCGAATCGAGGTTACGAAGGAATCGTATTCCGATGGTAGGCCATAAAAAGTGTGGGCGATAAGATCAATATCATCAAGTGAGGCTCCGACGGCAACGAGACCATCAACAAGTGATTTGTTCTTTTCAAGGTATTGCATCATGGAGTTGGAACCTTTCCTCAGGGTTTGAAGTTGTCCTTTTAACTGAAAAATGTGAGAACGAGTGATTACAGCAAATCGTTTCTCCAAGGTGTCCCAAAGAGTCTTGGCAGTGGCACAACCAACTGTATAAGGAAGAACAGAGTCTAACAGAGCAGCGTGAAGCCAAATATTGTAGGTACGATCTCGAGTAACCCATGTTGCATAAGCTGGATTTGGTTGATCGGTAGGAAGGGTTTTGGGAGGGCAAGGGTCAGAACCATTTAAGGGACTGTAGAGATCTAATTTCTACAGGATTGGGATGAATAAGGATTTCAATAGTGGGTAGTTTTCACGGGTGAGTTTGATGGGTATGAGATTAGCAATGTGATGAGGTGAGATAGTAGTGACAGAGATAGTAGATGTGGGAGAAGGAGTAGAAGTAGTAAGAGATTCAGAGGAAGGGGAATTGGAAAAGGCCATAGGATCAGTTCACCGTGAGGTTGGTGTTAAAGAATCTTACACTCTGATACCATACTAAATAATCTCATGTGAAACAAAGAACGAATGAGAACAAGAAAAGGCTAACAAGAAAACTAAGGTTTGTTATTATTGCATAATGCTGAATATATGGTTACATTGTGAATCCTAAGTTATAGCAAAAATAACTAATAAAGAGAGCTTATATAGACAAAAACAATAAAAGACTAATCTAACTCCTAATAGGAGTATAAATCCTAATTTAACTAGAAACATGAAAAATACCATAACTATGAAATATTACTAGAAATATTACTAGAAATATAATCCTAACAAAACTTGGAAATATATCATAATTCTAAAACCCCCTCTCAAACTCACGATACGGCTGCAAGAAGCATCAAGAGTTTGTCAACCAAAAACTAAAAACGTAGAAACCCTCGACTTGGTAACGAATTTGCAAACTTACAAAGCCATGCAAATTGAGTCTCCCCAAACTGTGCAAATTGTTCCAAAACCATGCATATCATGCAAACCGTGTGAAACCCTGCAAACAGTTCAATTTTCTCCAAACCCTACGAAACTATGCAAATCGTGTCAAACCCTATGAATTGTGCCAGACCCTATAAAATCTTACAACTCAAACTCGTGCATGCAAATCGTACCAAACTGCAAAACCATGCAAATAGTGTCAAACCCAATTTCACGTCCACTTAGTGCCCAAGTGATCTTGAACTATGATTCACACCCTTCCTCACGCGCAACGTGCTCACTCGGCAACACCAGAAAAGAAGGAGAGAGGAAGCCAAATACCAACGGGAACAAAGGAGAGGGAAAACCAAATACCAACGGAAAATAAATGAGAGAGAAAGCCAATACCAATAGAAAATAAATGAGAGGGAAAGCCAATACCAACCAGAAACAAAGAAGAGAGCCAAATACCAACTAGGAATAAAGGAGAGAGAAATCCAATACCAATCAAAATATCAAGTAGAAGAAAAACAATATACAAACAAGACTCGTCAGAATAGTACAGACACTCACCGGACAAACTATGCTCTAATGAACACATGAATATTTTTTTTTTTTTTATGAAACTAGACTCTTGTAGACACACGAATGAAACTTTTTTTTTTATGAAACCAGGCTCTGATCATGTTAAAAAATCTTAAACTCTGATACTATACTAAATAATCTCATGTGAAACAAAGAACGAATGAGAACAAAAAAAGACTAACAAGAAAACTAAGGTTTGTTATTATTGCATAATGCTGAATATAGGGTTACATTGTGAATCTTTAGTTACAGCAAAAATAACTAATAAAGAGAGCTTATATAGACAAAAACAATAAAAGATTAATCTAACTCCTAATAGGAGTATAAATCCTAATTTAACTAGAAATAGGAAAAATATCATAACTATAAAATATTACTAGAAATATAATCCTAACAAAACTAGGAAATATATCGTAATTCCAACAGTTGGAAAGGCTTGGGATACCATAAAGTAAACCAGAAATGAAGCTAATAGATAGAAGATAATTTCACATATTTGGAGAATATTTTGTTGTATATATTTTTATGATTGATATAGCATGTACAGTATAGTTTATATGCAAAAAAAAAAAAAAAAAATAGAGTATTCTAGAATAAAATCTATTACATGAAGTGACAGGACCCACCCCGACTCCTCTCTTGAGTACGAGGGAAACCCTATGGGCTCTACATTTACTAGCATGATAAAAGGACTTTCTACCGAAAATTTCCATAGGAAATACTTGTTATTAAACAAATAAAATGTAAGGAGAGTGCAAAATGTACATAATTTCAATTTCTTTTTATATATTTTCGTTCTTTTTAAAAAGTGTCGAAATTGACCGATCGGACCAAAAACCGACCACTATAAAAACTAAGTAACCAGTACATCCCGAGTGGGAAACCGAACAGGCCGAGTAAGAAATCCGAGCAGGCCGAGTAGACCGAATAGGCCGTGTGGGCCGAGTAGGTCAAGTGGGCCGAGTAGGCCGAACAGACCGAGTAGAAATCCGACCACGTTCTGTCCATGCCTACCATCCCGACCATGCCTACCGTCCCGACCACGCCGACCTCATATTTCTAAATATGTATATGAAAATTTAAAATGCATGACTTTTATGCTTCATGATGTCATCAAGTGGCCCTCCTCAAAACTTCTGAGTCCGCACAACCGAGCAGCTACCTGGATAAATATTTAAGAGTGAAAGGATGAGCGCTAACGCCCAGTGAGTGAATGAAAACTTTTTAAAACAACATTTCTAAACAACTTTTCAACATGCATTCAGTAATACATAGTAAAATAATATATCTACTTTCATACTTAATAAACTTAATAAACTGAATAAACTGAATGCATCTATTTTCTGAACAAGAACAATATACTTTATAAAATCTTAATCTGTACCAAATTCGTACCCAGGGATATCCTCAATACGTAAGCCGAATTACTTCGGGCAAACGCAGAGTCAGGAATAACTTCTGGTCATACCTGTGCGGAGCGACTCAATTACTCTTTCTCTGGTCAATACATGGGCAGAGCGACTCTCTGGTCATACACGTGCAGAGCGACTCAATTACTCTTTCTCTGGTCAATACACGTGCAGAGCAACTCATGACATACACATGTGTAGAACGGCCCCAAAAGCCAACCATAATCATAACTGGGGAAGGGTACATACATGGTGTTTTTGTAGAAATCATAATCTCTTCTTGATAATTCATAAAAATAATATAACTGATTATGAGTGCTAATATAAGCATAAAACATATACTTTCAGTTCTCTGTATCATCACCATCAATAAAAAAAAAACAATAAAAAGCTTAAATGATTTGCAACAATTTATCTTAAGCATAAAACTGGAAACTTTTGAATTAAAAACAAAACAGAAACTTAATTCACTCACAACTTTGACGTCAAGCTTAATTCAGACTGGGTATGCTAGGTTCCCTTCGTATTCTTTCCTTCTCCTTCTCTTTCCTTTCTCTTTCCTTTCTTCCGCTGGATTCTACTGTTTTCTAGCTCTCACCGTTTATCCTCCAATATATATATACGTATGGAAGGACACGGCTGAAGTTGTGAGCTAATTAACCAAGCTCACAGCTGCCTGTCAGCCATACAATCCACTTAGGCTTACTCACCTGATGCCTTTCTGTTTCACGCTTATCCCATTTTATTTTCAAATTGGGCCTTTCAATTGGGTCTAAGACATGGGTGTTACATGAAGAATGGAAATTAAGACAATTGTAGGGATGATATGCTTTTTGTCATTTTCTCTGATCTTTTTGGAAGACTGCCGAGGTGCTGATATTTTAGAATATTCTTGAGGTTTTATTCTTGTCGCTGGTTGTACATAGCTTTACTTGCTCTGATTATCAAAACCTACATATACGACGCGCATCGGCATGCATTTTTTACTATTAAATAGTTTTTTACAACAGTAAATCACTCCCTCTCTCTCTATGTTTCGGTCCTCGATCTGTAGTAGACCAAAAAATGAAATGACTTCATATTTAAACACTCTAACAACCAATAAAAAAAATCAATGGAGTTCCCACTTTTTTTAATTTTGAAAAAATTAATGGATTTCCATATTATATTGGAAAATAAATAAATTCATGGAACTACGAGTATGTATAAAAGTAATTACATCAGTTTAAAATATTTACTCATTGTAATTACTGCTTTGTTGTTGTCAGTAGTTAAGTGAAACTCAGGATCACCATGCTCCTGAACTTTCAAAAGAACATCAGCCAAATCTTCTTCTCCTTCGCAGTTGCCAATCTTTAATTTCCTTTGTCTTTATGTTCACTGATTATGCTGTCAAGTATTTTGTCAGCCTTTCTGTGCAACCTTTCTACAGGAGGCCTTATTCCACTGATTCCACTGATCCATTCAATTCTGTTGCCAATATGCATGGTAGCCCCCTCGATACGTGACATGAATAATTCTTGGTCTTTGCATCTCTTACGAAAGGCTGCCCACTTTGCGCTAGTGAGTGAATTTTCTCAGTAAGGTTAATAACTGATCCTGCTTTTGAATCAATCCAACTAATAAGGTCAGATGCCTCCTCTTCTCTTATTAAACAATTATTTGCTCATGGAGTTGGAGTAAGATTTGAATTACTTGACCTGGAAATCATGAAATTGGAATCTTTCGGGATCAATTATTAGTTTATATTATTAGCTTTTTCCTTACAAAAGTTTGACTCAAATATATTTAACATTATAATTTTAATACATGGTAAGTCATGGATTCTTAACAATATTTTATAGTTACTGAATCACACTACTCAATTTAACTATTAATTCCATGACCATGATCATATTAAAAAAAAAAATCAACATGGCTAGTCGTAATATGAACAGTATCTGATTGGAAAAATAACAAAAAAAATTCTCTTTTCTAAATTAGCAACATTTCAACTCCTTTTTTTTAGATGGTATCTAGTGTCACAATCTCCACCAGGGCATACTTATTGATTTCCAAATAATTGTGCTTAAGTTTGAGTCATGTTAATATATCTTATAATTCTTGTTGGGTTTCTGATAATTAGTTTTTTTTTTTTTTAAGTAATGAAATCAAGCTGTAAAAAATGTTGCATCATATGAGCTTCACAGCCTTCACTCCAAGAAATTTGATTTTTACTGCATTAGCTTTACTGCCATTAAATAGAAAAATTCTGAAGTTGAGGTAGATATTTGTCTAAAATATCTTCTCAGACATAATTTCACCATGACTCCGTTTCTCTTGAAGTCGTTGTCACGAGTCTTACAACTCTTTGCAACAGCTCCGCTGCCGCCATGTGATTCTGTTACTTCTGTCCTCCTCCAGCTCTTTGCAGCGGGGACGACGCTCAAGCTCTGGACCACTGTGACTCCTTCTCTGCCACCTCCATCAATTTTTGTACACAATCACATAAACTCGAACGATTAATGTTGTGTTATTGGAGAAAGTTAATATGATTTTATTGGAGAAAGTTAATATGATTTATCCATTTCAAATTTTGCCTGTCTTAAAAATGAGCTAATGAGCCCAATGTAAGATTACGATTTTAACTTTTCTGTTCACTTTATTTTTGTATCCCAACTGAGGTGACAATTATTGATTTCACGGATATCTTATAACATTTTCTTATCTTAGTATCTTATTATCTATATATATTTTAGTTGTGATAAAAAAAAAAGTTCGGATGTGTAGTGTGTTATCCATTATTTTGAGTTAATTATATTGTGTTTTGCTAATTTTAATTATTTTCATGAAATTCAACGAAAAGAGAGCACATGTAGTCTGCAGTGTGAATGTTATATGTAAGATTATAGCTTGTCGTTGGAGGAAATAACTGAAAGATTTAATCTTATTTTGAAAATGTGTGGAAAGACATCAACCAGAAATACTTAAAACCGACACTTGTCTCAATGGAAATTATTACAGAAACGAGTGCTGAGAATATATACATGAAGTTGTAACAACCAAATACAATGGAAATCACTGGATGTGATTCGTATAATAAAGAGTAATAGAATAAAGAATTGAAGATAAAAAATATTATCACGTGAGTAACAGAAGATAAAACAATAAACAACCAGCTGTGTTTGACTTGGTCTGAGATGCCCCCTCCAGACGGTATTACCCTTAGACATACCGTCTTGGAATGTAAAAATGAGAATCTAGCCTTCGATAGTGGTTTGGTTAGAATGTCAGAGATATGAGAAAATTTAAGATTTCTAGCAGCTACTTTATCACATACAAAGTGATAATCAATAGCAATACATTTCATTCGGGAGTGAAACACAGGGTTCGCACAAAGATATGCTGCACTTAGATTGTCACAGAGAATGGTAGGAGTTTGAGTGAAGGAGTTGCCTAGCTCATGTAGCAGATTTGTGACCCATGTTCAACCAACTTGTCATGCAACTCTTCAAAGGAAATAGACCTGTCACGAGCTCTAATGGTTTCTGCAATTTCTCTAAAACCACTGTCTAAGCCAATGAGAGCAAATATTGTAAGATCATTATTGTTCAAGGGCGCATCAACTCGTTAGCTACACCTTTAATTGTCTGTAAATACTCGGTGAAAGATAGAGTACCACGCAAGTTATTATTGCCATTAAAAAAAACACTAAAAATTATGAGAGAGAGCACTAGAGAGTGATACTCCCATTCCTTTGCCCCGAGCAAGAATCAATCGACTGAGGTTCATTTTCATGGTGGGGACAAGGATTTTAGGGTCAATCTGTTCTCAGTCTTCGTTGGTAATCTCAACCCCATTGTGGATTCAGTTGGTTTGTGGGGGATCTTTAAACCTTTTGGAAAGGTAAGGGATGTGTTTCTTCCCAAAAAGCAGCTGATGAGGAGTTGCTATGCATTTATACGTTTTAACGTGGTTCAACGTAAGCCTACGTCCACGGAACACACCTGCACTCAACTTCTACTATGAAATCAGTGTTTACAATAGCGAAGCAATATCTCTCTCCTTACGGCTCTCAATATTATTTTCTCTCCTCTCTATACAGCACACATTACACATAAGAATTATAAGAGTATTTATAATAAAGTCTAGCATAAAGTTAATAGGAATTCTTTTCCTAAATAAAACAATAAAACACTCCTAAATAGAATAGAGAATCAGTCCTAAACATAATAGGATTCAGGCTTCACAACCCAACAATCTCCCACTTGAAGACTGAAACTAGAGTAGAGTTCTTCCTCCTTCCTCGATGACTAGTGGACAGGTACGGTGGGCTCATCCTCCTTTGTCTTCAACCTTGAAGACCTACTGAAGTTACGCACAACTTCAGTTTCTCTGTAGTGACTGGTTTGGTTAACATATCAGCTGGATTCTTACTCCCTGCGATCTTCACAAGCTTTAACACTCTATCTTCGATTAGCGACCGAAGGAAATGATACCACAGTCCTATATGCTTGGTCCTAGAATGGAACGCTGAATTCTTGGCCAAGTATATCGCACTCTAACTATCACTGTGCAACACATTTATCACTTGCTCGAATCCTAACTCTGCTGACAACCCTTGTAACCATATAAGCTTCTTGCTAGCTTCTGTCACAGCCACATACTCTGCTTCAGTTGTAGATAATGTCACTATCTTCTACAACTGAGAAACCCAACTAATAGTGGTACTCCCTATTGTGAACACATATCCAGTGGTGCTTCTCATGTGACCCACCTCTTCAGCAAAATCAGAATCCATATAACCTTCCAACTTAAGTTCATTTCTCTTGAAGGTTAGACACTTCTCTGTCATACCTCGCAGGTACCTTAGGATCCACTTAACTGCTTCCCAGTGTTGATTTCCTGGATTAGACATGTATCTGCTCATAACTCCCACTGCATGGGAAATATCTAGTCTAGTGCAAACCATGGCGTACATCAGGCTTCCAATGGTTGAGGCATATGGTACTCTAGCCATGAAGTCTTTTTCTTCGTTCGTTTCTAGACACTGCTCCTTGGACAATCTGAAGTGACTAGCTAATGGTGTTCTTACCGGCTTTGCATCGCCCATGTTGAATCTCTGTAACACCTTATAAACATACTCTACCTGAGATAGCTGCAAAGTACCCATCTGTTCGTTTATGCTAATCCTCATTCCAAGGATCTGCTTTGCTGCTCCTAAGTCCTTCATCTCGAATTCACTCGATAGTTGCTTCTTCAAGTTGTTAATCTCTTCCCAATCTGCACCAGCTACTAACATGTCATCAGCATAAAGTAACAATATTATGAAACTTGATTTAACCTTCTTGAAGTAGCAGCAATGGTCAGCATTGCATCTAAAGTAGCCATTCCATTGCATAAACCCATCAAACTTCTTGTACCACTGTCGGGGAGCTTGTTTCAAACCATACAAGCTCTTCGTCAATCTTGTTAGGTTTTAGATTTGTGTTGGCTTGATTCCATAACAAAATTTCATTTCTTTGTAATGCTTAGTTGCTTAAGTGGTTCGTGATGAAAAGAACTTCAAGGAAGAAAAGCAACTTCTCATGATGCAAAGTTCATCTTCAAGAGGATTGGTACTATTCTTGGATGATAAAGTATCGAGATCCTTCTTCCTCTTGCAATGCGTAAGCGTACACACATACAATTCATACATTTATGTCCCTGCATTGTAGCGCATCATTTGGTATAACACTTTCACACATTTGAAGTTGAATGCTCATGCATTGGTATGAAAGTAACATGTTTTGAAAAATGCATGATTAGAGACTATCTCTATGTAGTTTGCATTCTTGTGTGAAATGTGTTTGTTTGTTTATTTGTTTGTATAACATGGATCTTGGACTTGACTTTAGTCTTAGATTAATCATGATTGGGTTTTGGTCATTTCGGTTACTCATACTATTGATTTCAAGTTCTAAGTCAAAAGATACTACATTTTCAACTCATGTTGCATACATTATCTTCGTCTTCATATATCGAGTTGAATTCTTATTTTATGGGTTGAGTATCTTATATTTCCATATCCATGAGGGAGTCTCAGTTTGTAATATTCAAATGGATTCAAATTCAGAGTTTGGAGGCCAAAGAATGGTCCAAGAACAAAAGAGGAGCGCAAGGGAAGAGGTGTGATAGCATAAGCCATCACTTGGCATCATCCCGAGATGGCGCGTGGCCATCTCGGCCCCAAAGCCTTACTGCCCCAAGATGCCCACTTGCCATCTCAGGGAGGCACTAAGGCATGACGGCAAAATGTTCATTTGGTTTGTTTCTCTTTAAAACCTCTCATTCCCTCTCATTCCCTCTCATTCATTACAAGTAGAGAAAAACGAATTTGAAGAACAAGTGCAGAATTTTTCTCTCAATATTTTGATTTTTGTTTTTGTGATAACTTCTTCATTTCAACTCCGAATCACTTTATTCAAAAACCGATTTATAGTGTCTTGAAGAGTTCTAAAAAACCCCAAGCATTTCTAGAATCAAAGGATGTCTAAATTTTTCGTTGTGACCAGATCTTCAGTTCGTGATTTTCATCCTTGTTGGTAAAATCATCTTCTTCTTAGTTTTCTTCTTAGATCTTCTTATTGATTGATGCTATTTGATTAAGAAGCATGACTAGGATGATTTTGATATCATTTTGTGGTTTGTTGAAATGATTTTCAAGTTTAGCTAGGTTTGTGATAAGTTGATTGATTTGTGCTAAACTTGATAAACATGAAATTGTTTCTAGAAATCTTTTGTTCTTATGCTTGATTGACTATTTCTAGATCTAATTTCATTTTCTAAGAACTAGGTTGTGTTTCAATTGGTGTCTATATCCTCATATCTATTTTCTTAGTTGATAACATGCTTAGGTTGCCTAGATATATTAGTGATTGTTCTTTGAAAGCATAATCTAGCTATCTAGTTGCATGTTCATAGAATTTGTTGATCATCATTTTCTATGTTGAGTGTTTGTTTGCGTTTTGTATTCATGATCACTTAGATGTCTTGTGAAGAGGTAGAAAGTCTCATATCTTAGAATAATTCTTTGATTTGAGCAATTGGAAGTCTTAGCTAGAGTCGGGAGGACTTGGATAGCTAAGCAAGTGGAAGTCTCGACAAGATGTGTGAGACCTCGGATTGTTGAGCAAGGAAGTCTTGACTAGAGTCGGGAGGACTCGGATAGTTAAGCAAGAAGTCTTGCCTAGGGTCGGGAGGATCCGGATAGGTAAGCATGGAATCTTCCTAGAGACAGAAGATCTTGGATAGGAAGTCGGCTTAGTAGATCACTAGGTTCAAGGATAGAGTGAGAGTGATAGCTTAGAGAGCATGTGTTGATTGCTTGAGTGTGTAACTCTTATTTGAAATAGTGGATTTGCTTTTGCCGGTGGTTTTGGTATCCCGTGAATGTTTCCTCTTCGGAGGTTTACCACATATATATTGTGTCATTGTTTGCAATTTTCATTAAGCATTGTTAAAATTGTATTGTTTTAAAAGAAGACAAAAACCGGAGCATATACCTATTCACCCCTAGGTATATTCACACTATAAAGATAGAGGGAAATTTCAAATCTGCAAACCATTTTTTCTCTGTCCTGTTCCGCAAACCCTTATGGTTACTGCATGTATATCTCTTCCTCTAAGTCTCCATGAAGGAAGGCAGTCTTCACACCCAACTGCTCAAGATATAACTCTTTTGCTGCGACAATGCTCAACATTAATCGGATCATAGTTAGTTTAACAACAGGAGAAAAAATATCGGTGTAATCAATACCTTTCTTTTACTGAAAGCCTTTGACCACCAGTCTCGCCTTGTATCTCTTGGAACCATCATGTTCCTCCTTGATTCGAAACACCCACTTGTTTTGTAGGGCTTTCTTTCCTTCAGGCAACTCGGTTAAATCCCAAGTTTGATTGGACACAGGCGACTTCATTTCATCCTTCATTGCAAGCTTCCACTTGTTTGCTTCTTCACCCTGACATGCCTCTTCATAACATTCAGGTTCTCTCACATCTATCAGCAACAAGTAATGCAAGTACCTTCTATTTGGTACATGTGGGTGAGTGGATCTTCACGGTGTACCTTAGGCCTGTGGGGATCTTCTCAAAGTATTCCCAATTTGCGGATTCATAACTCTCCGACTGATCGGACTCTGTGGTGCTGAAACTTCATTTTATGGTATAGGATTTTCAACCTGGGGCTGTACACCTTGCTCTTTAACTTTCTGATTACTACCACATTCCACGATCCTACCACCCGATACATCCTCTGGCCCAAAGTAGTTTGGCTTTTCTTGCTCAGACATATGTGTGTTCTTATTCTTGTACATGACCTTCTCGTTGAAGACAACATCTTTACTCCTGATCATCTTCCGGTTTTGATCATCCCAGAGTTTATAACCAAACTCGTCTTCACCATAACCTACCAAGGTGCATTTCACTAATTTGGCTTCCAATTTGCTCCTTGAGTGATCACCTACATGTACATAAGAAACACAACCAAACACCTTCAAATGAGAAAGTTTTATCTCTTTCCCAGTCCAGATCTCTTCTTGTATAGCGAGGTCCAAAGGCTTTGATGGTCCTCTATTGATCAAGTATGCTGCTGTATTGACTGTTTCTGCCCAGAACTGTTTCAGCAACCCAGATTGTATGCGCATGCTTCTGGCTCCCTCAATCAATGTCTAGTTCATCAGTTCTGCTATACCATTTTGTTGTGGTGTTCCAGGAACCGTCCGTATGAGCTTTATCCCACTCTGGTAGCAAAAATTCTTGAACTGGTTGTCTTTATATTCTCCACCATTGTCTGAACGCAGCTTCTTGATCTTTAAACCTGTCTCATTCTCAACCATAGCTTTCCACTTCTTGAAAGCCTCAAATACATCAGACTTATATCGTAAGAAGTAAACACATACCTTTCTGGAATGATCATCGATGAATGTGACGAAATACTGTTTACCCCCGTTTGATGAGACTGAAGTTGGACCCCAAACATCAGTGTGCACTAGTTCCAGCATCTCTTTTGCCAGTGCTCTTCTGGTCCTTTTGAAGCTTACTCGCTTCTGCTTTCCAAAAATGCAGCTTTCACATAAATCAATCTCAACGGATTTTAACCCTGGCAGTTTACCTCTCAAATGAAGACATTTCAGCTCTTGACTACTCATGTGCCCAAACCTCTGGTGCCACAGATTCGGATCCTCTCTACTCTCTGCCACTGCGGCCAAACCATACCCATCGGTAGTCGTGTAAAGAGACCCGTTCTTAGTTCCTCGAGCGACTGTCATAACTCCTTTTGAGATCTTTCACTTATCACCATGAAAGTCGTCACATAACAGTCTGACGCTAACTGCCCTATGGAGATCAAGTTCTTCCTCAAGTCCGATACGTGCCTCACATTATCGAGTTTCCAAATTGACCCATTCAGTTGAATCTTCACATCTCCCTTCCCAATAATGTCGCATGCTTGATCGTCACCAAGATACACTTTACCTAAAATTTTGGAGACGTAGTTCTCGAACAAATCCCTATGTGAGGTGGCATGGAATGACTCCCATGAGTCTAGCACCCAAGATTCCGTCTTACTTTCCAATGAGCAGATAAGACAGTCATTTGACTCCTCTGAAATACAATTCACACCGCTCTTCCCATCGTCCTTCTTGGTGGACCTACACTCACTCGAGTAGTGACCCATCTTGCCATAAATCTAGCACTCGATGTCTTTCTTACTTCGCTACTAATTACCCGAATTGTTGCTCTAACGATTCTTGGACTTGCATCTTCCTCTTGACTTTGATCTACCCCATTGATTTCCGTTCCGATTCTTATTTCTGCCTTCTCTACTTTCCAAATTTAATGTTGAAGATGTAGATGCCCCTAATCCCTCTTCACGCATCCTGATCTCTTCAGTCATGACCATATTTATAACCTGCTGAAGATTTAATTTTTCTTTCCTGAACGAGTTGGCAATTGACTGGCATGTCGTCTTCCAACTTTCTGGCATTTGGGTGAGCAGAAACGCCGCCATGAACTCATCATCAAACCATAGACAAATAACACAACCCGTCATTCACTTCGTTGAGCTGATTCAGAAAATCTTTAAAGTTCTGACCCTCCGCCATCTTCAAAGTTGATAACTTCTTGACAAAATAGACTTTCCTTACTGTAGAAGGTTGTTCGTATAGGTATGATAGGGTATCCATTAGATCTTTAGCTGTCTGTTGATCTTTTACGTTGAAGGCGACCTGCTTCGTCAAACTGAGACGAATTGTTCCCAATGCTTTCCGGTCCAGGAGTTCAAAATCATCATACCCATGTTCTTCGATTTTCGTTTCTTTTCCCAATCTTCATCGATCATATCCTTTGGTCTCTCTTTTATTGGCTAGTGCAAATCCTTTTTGTACAAATAATCTTCTATCTGCATCTTTCAAAAGCTGAAATTCATACCATTGAATTTCTCTATCTTGTATGTATCCTTCTCGAACCCCATTGCTCCCACTCAAACCAGGAACGGCAAGCAATTTGAACCGGTCAATGAAAGAGTCAAACCAGGATGGAATCCGATCGAAATCTAAAACTATCTAATTCATTATAAAAAGTACTGGATCTGGAAGATTTCACCACGCTGAGTCTGCTGGTGGTGTTGGTTTTCTCAGATTCGCTACGGATCGACGTAGATCTGACGATAACCGTTCGATTCTTCAACACTTCGATGACATATTTGAGGACTTTCTGGTGCTCGGTTGATGACGACCCAAAAGACAATCTTGAAGATCATCACTTTCTGCTTTTTTTAGTGGTGGTGGTGTCGCACAACTCCCCGGCGGCAACTGGGCGGCGAAACCACTCCTCTTCAACCTTCATCGACCGATTTGACCACTTTTCATTGATCTTTTGAAGACGGCCCAGAAGAGAAACTTGTAAATTGGCCCTTTATGATCCTAATTGTATGGGAGGTGACAACTCACTCTCTGTGGCCACCGGCGGCTTCTGTTCCGGCAGTGGCTGCTCTGGCGGTGTTGCTGCTGTTCCGGACTCCTGGAACCTTGTGCTGGAGAATCCTCAACTCTAGATCCTACCCTAGTATGCTCTAAGCCTTAAAACCTAGGCTCTGATACCAGTTGTTGTGGATGTATCGGTTTAGGGAATATGCACAATCAAACACACAAGAAAAAAGAAAATAAAAGGCACGATATTTAACGTGGTTCAGCGTAAGCCTACGTCCACGGAGTGCACCTACACTCAACTTCCACTATGAAATCGGTGTTTACAATAGCGAAGCAATATCTCTCTCCTTACGGCTCTCAATATTCTTTTCTCTCCTCTCTATGCAACACACATTACACATAAGAATTACATGAGTATTTATAATAAAGTCTAGCATAAAGCTAATAGGAATTCTTTTCCTAAATAAAATATTAAAACACTCTTAAATAGAATGGAGAACCAATCCTAAACATAATAGGATTCAGGTTTCACAACCCAGTAGAAGGAAGAGGGAGAAGTCAGGCAGACTTCTCTTAGGCGGTCATATTCTCCTTTTTTAGAGAAACATTCACATTCTGAAGCAGTGAAGAATGATAAGCCTAGAAGGTTCAAAGACAGGGATGCCCAAGTGGAGAGCTTGTTCTTAATGTCGTGGACAGGTGAGAAAAGAGAAGATGAGTGGTTGTCCAGAATTGCAGTGGGGATGCTAAAAGAATTTTCTAACGTCGAACATGTAAATCAGAAGATGGAGGCAAGCGGTTTTGTCTTCTCATCTTGCCTCTTAGGGGGAAGGTACATTGTGTGGTCCTTTGTATCAGTTTGTGACAGAGACGGGTTCATTAGGAATAATTTCTTTTGGAGGGATAGCTTTTTATATATGTCAGCCATGAAGGATCCTAATCAAGGGTTGTCAAGGCTTAAATGGAATGATATTTATGGGGTACCTCTTATATGTTAGTGCAAAACCTTCTTCAAGAAATAAGGAGGACAAGTTGGGGAGACGGTATGGGTAGAAGATGATACAGTTCAGAAAGGTCGTCTTGATAAAGGTAAGATTTTGATCCTTGCTTCTTTTGAAGAGGAGATTAACTGTGAAGTTAAAGTAATGGTTGGCCAAGCTCTTCAATGGTGAGGATGGTGGAATCATCGTCGCCGGTTACCATCTTTTGGGTAAACCGGTTTTTAGGTTTGAGGCTTTTTCTGAATTCAAAAGCTTTCCCAGTTTCAGAGACAACAGAGTTTTCCATGCTAGAGGAGGAGAGAGGGTGTTTACAAAAAGTAGGTTGTCATTATGACAACGACGGCCTGATAGAATGGAAGGATGATGAGAAAATCTTTATTGCACGGGATGTATTGTTGAGTGATGCACCTGATTACGGGAGAATAGACATGTGATAAGAAATAAGTGCCACATCTATACCACATATGATTTTTGTTCCATATGTCTGTTCTCCAGTGATCGGGTGCACCACTCAACAGTGCACCCGGTGCACTTAAGATTTTCTCAAGGATGACAGGTGCAAAGTCAATAAAACGGGAGTTAAAAGGACACCTGGAAAGTTGTGTATTTCCATCAATAGGCAGGGCTCAAAGTTTAGAAAGGAAATATTAGACAATGAATACCTTTCTAAGCTTTCTAAGTTGAAATCGAATAGGGTAGGTGGTTTCAGAGTTGCTGAGGACAAAAGGGCGATGGATTCAAAATTTGAAGCCAAAATCTTTGTTATGTCCTAGGTGCAACATTATTTTCCTAGAGAAAGCCAAGCATGCTATCAAGGTTCTCAGCAGTGAGGGGGAAACCAGCTCATCAGGCTATGAAATTGTAGGAGGATCTTTTCCCAACCTATTGAGAAGTGAATGTTCCAAATTCATTTTAGATGGACCTAGTAGGCCTAAAGATGTTGTGCTGCTAGCATTTGGGACATGAGGTAGGGATGAGACTAGAGGCAAGATCATACATTCATAATCAGTGAGAGTCCAAACTAGATCGGTCCAAGATAGGTTTGGGCCTCTCACCAGATATAGCCATATGGCTGTTAACTTTGAGGAAGAAAAGGCTAGAAGCCTAACAGACATTAGATATTGCCGACAATCAGAAGATGGTCCTTAGTCAGAAAAGGTAGATTTGTAACAGGGGATTGATATTTGTATTGACTTGACAAATCAAGACAGGTGTGGCAACAACCAAGATAGACTTAGCAATGTTGGTGAAAACTCGCCCGGTATTGAAGCTGCAACTTCAAACACAGGTTGTCGGTCTAAACTTGTGAAGTACTCAAAAGGCAGAGGCAAGGAATCCTCTTTAAAGATTCATTCGATGAAAACTAGAAGGTTGAAACTTGTTTGTAAAAAACACAAAATAATCTTTGGCTGCACAAAATATATTGTATATTTTTTTCGTTATATTGAACAGAATACATGAGCTATTAAATAGGCCAAACCGAAGGACTAGGGTTTTGGAGATTCTTGTCCGTAGGTTGCACCCACACATGAGTCGTGTGTTTGAAGGTTCAAGGTCCATGATTTGCACCCCCTATGCGCGCGAGAGAGCCTCTATAACACACATGTTCATAGCTTATATCACACGTTCACTTATAAACTATATATAAATGATTTCCCTAAACAATGTGGGATTCATTTTAATTCCTATACAATGGATTCACTTTGAGACTCGATTTCTCATTCACCCATTAACCATTTTGTGAATTTGAGTATACCATTTTGAAGTTCTCATGGAGGAAAATTCGAATCCACTTTAATCTTCCAATTTTATGGAATTTATTATGCTCAATTTTTGCTCTCAAATTGAGAGTTGGTCATAAAATTTCTAACAAAGAGTAGTGATGGGGTTGGATTTTCAAGCCTGAAGTTTGGTTTTGAAAGATTCGATGATGGAATGGGATTTAGTGGTAGAGGTGGCGAAGGTCATTGAAACGAGGGTAGGTCTTGGATTTGATTTTAATGGAAATGAGACACAAATAACATAAATTGTGAGTTCTTTGGAACGGGAGGATGTGTTTAGACTAAACAAATAAGTTGTTGTGTGCCTTTTTGGTTGTTTTGAGGTCTGTTTTTTATATGATAATTATGTCTTGGAATGTAAGATGGTTAGGGAAGGAGGTTAAGAGAGGGAAGGTGAGAAAAGTTGTATTGAATCATAGTCTAGCAATGCTTTTCATCCAGGAATCTAAGTCGGGATTCTTTTATAGTAAGTTAATTAGGAGCATTGGTGGTTTTCTTCTCAGTAGGGATGTTGGGGTGGACGTGGAAGGTTCTACTGGGGGTCTTTTAACTTTATGGAATGAAAAACTTGTTACTATCTCACATTTTATTTCTAACAAATGTTGCATCGGTTTGAAACCAAGGTAAGCAAATAGGTGGTGTTGTGTAATGTTTATGCGTCCAAAATTGAATCAAAGCGAAAAGAGTTATGGAGTTTCCTCCTGCATGTTCAGCAGTCCTTTTCTTTACCGTGATGTATTGGAGGCGATTTAACACTGGCCTTCATGCCTCGGAAAGAAGAGGTTGAGCTTTCAACAAATGGTCGGTGAGAAGTCTTAACAATTTTATTCTTTAAGCGAAGGTGGTTGATTTGCCAATGAGAGGGATTTCCTTTTCCTGGTTCAACAATAGAGAAGATAGGCATTGGACGAGACTTGATTGGTTCCTTATTTTCCCTCTCATTCTTTCATTGCTCCCGTCCATGGTTCAAATAGGCTTGCTAAGGTCAATTTCGGACTATAGTGCCATAATTCTAGGTGATTTTACGGTTTGTAAAGGTCATGGACCCTTTCGGTTTCACAACAAATAGATGAAAGATAAACAACTGATGTCAGAGGTGAAGAGGGGTTGGAAGGGTTGCAATATTAAAGGGTCCAGTAGCTATATCCTGAAGTCTAAATTGAGAAACTCTAAGTCCTGCATTATGAGATGGTCAGTGATTAAGTCTAATACTTTGTATTCGACCAAGAAGCCCGAGGATCAGCAAGCCAAGTTAGATGAGGTAGGCTTTAGAGATGGGTGGTCGGCCTCCTTGAGACAAGAAAGAATGAAGTTGTTGGCTGAGTTTTAGAAAGCTCTCCGATTAGAGGAACAAGTTTGGAAGAAGAAATCCAGAGTCAAATGGTTTTTGAAAGGTGACAAAAACACCAAATATTTCCATTGTGTGGCTAGTGTCGGAGACGTCGTAGGAATTTTATTGAGATAGCGTTTGAAGGTGTGAAGAAATCGAATTTGGAGGAAATTAGGATTGGAGTGGTATAGTACATTGAGAAAATCTTCAAAAACGTGTCGTGGAAGCGTCAGTCATTAAATGGCCTTCCCATTAAAAAAATTTCGGTCCTGGACAATTCCTTTTTGGAGGAAAAGTTTAACAAGGAGGAAGTCTTGGAAAGGTTGTCTGGTTGTGATGCCTCGGGTTCAGACGGATTCAATTTAAAGTTCATCATGAAAAATTGGGATGTAATTGAATGAGATTTTATGAAGTTTTCAGATAGTTCTACCATGATGGGTCGATTGTTAAAGAGCTCAACAAGATTTTCATAGCTCTTGTCCCTAAGTGCGTCACTCTGGATACAATGCATAACTTCAGACCTATAAGTTTGGTAGGTTCCCTGTACAAAATCCTAGCCAAAGTTTTAGCTAACCGTTTGATGAGGGTCATTAGCTATGTGGTAGGGGAAGCTCAAATGGCTTTTGTCAGGAACTGCCAAATCCTTAAGGGTGCGTTTGATATAGACATGGGACAGGACAAAGTGGGACGAGACAGGACAGGTTGTTCTATATTGTGTTTGGTAGGCTTGGGACAAAACTGTTCACCGTATTGTTATGCGTTTGATACGGCTGGGACAGGACGAGATAAGATATTCAAATGACCAGAATGCCCTTCTTATTCTGTCTAATGTTTGTTACCACACAATAGTGACATATGGGACATGACAAATCAGTATTTATTTTATTTTATTAAATAAATATTTTTATATATCATATTTAACAAAAATAATAGTATTGTACTTGAAAAATAATTTAATTAATAATTTTTTGGAACTTATGTTAGTTTTTTTTCAAATAATAATAATATTATTATGGTCATTACCTCAATTTTATTGTAATAATAATATCAATTAATAATATTATGGACATTCCCTCAATTCTTTTTTAATAAAATTATTATTAAATTTTACATGCTCGTAATTGTGAATAATGGAAAAGAAAAAAATATTTTAGATACATGTAATTAGTAATTGCATGTAAATCATACCCATGACCTACTATTTCAAGTTTTAATTATTCAATCACACATCTTTTCTTTTTGCATAATAGTAATTTATTAATAATACTTAATAACATGATCCAACAAAAAAGTTAATGTAATATAATTGTTCACGAACCTAATAACAAAATCCATGACACAAACATGTTCACAATTCCAACAAAATATAAGTTTTAAATATGTTCACAATTCCAACAAATTATAAGTTTCAAACATGTTTACAAAATCAAACATGTTTACTTCTCTAGAATTGTCTTCACGAAATGTGGCTTGTAAGAGTCAGTCAAGCCATTCCAAATGCGCAATTGGTTTAGCTTATTTCCAAAATACATAGCAACTCGTATCACTTATATACGATCAAGACTCATACTCTCTAGCTCAACACCTAAATGGGTCAATGCATCCCCTCCTGTAATAGCCTCGTGGATGCCTTTTCCATGCTTTTTTCAAAGACCCTAGTGATGTCTGCTACTGTTGAATTGACATTCCTCTTTCTCTTCCGCTTTGACGTTTCTCCTGTATTTGGACCAGAGGAAGCAGAGGTAACATTTGACGGAGTTGACAAAGGTTGAGTGAAACCAGCCGTGTCAACTCCGTCAAATGTTAACATTATTCTAAATTAAATTTGATTAGTTATTTTTAACGCATGATATGTTGTAAATGAGTATGGTTGTAAATGAAAACAACACTTCCATTTTTTATTTTTTTTAACATACATGAGAATGTGAATAACCTCACAACTCAAAAGTGGGTAGGTATACATGCAATACACACAGACTCTAATATATTGTTCTCTTTTTAGTCTTTTTTCATTAGGCAAAAATTTTACGTAACAACTAACAAACAATCCTGATTTCAATATATTAAGGTGATAGTAATAAATAATAATTATGCATATTTGACTAATGACAAAGATCATTGATGATTGACAAAACTAGATGCCTCAATCTCAAATAAGGGAATGTATTGTTTCTCACATCCAAACTCAGGAAAAATCAAAATGGACTCAACACATTACTTATGAACACCTAGGGTCGGCCCTGAGATTTTCGGGGCCCGAGGTCGGAATATAAAAAAATGAGGCCCTCGATATTTTACGTATGTTTACTATATTTTTTTTCTCTAATAAATACTTGTAAATATCAATATAATAAGAGTGTTATACCATTTTTTTCCTTTTTTTTAATATATAAAAGATAATTTTTTGTTGGGATTAGGATTCAAGTATTCAACACTTTAATAATTGAGTTTTATAGTTTATGGGCCTCTTAAAATGAAATATGTTTAGTGGGCCGATTTTGAACTCATTTTTATGGGCCTATTAGTTTATATAAGGGTTATATATAAAATCAATTTTTTTTTTACTTTGGGGGGTCTTTCAGAACAGGAGCCCAGTCAAGCCCTAGGCGGTTGCCTTACTGGGCTCCCCCTAGGCCGAGCCTGTGAACACCTGATCAATTTGTCTCACAAAACCAATCTATATACACATTTTACATTTTAGAAAAACCAATCGAATAAGTAATCAATTTGTCACCTGACTCCCCTATTTTCACATCTTCCCACTTAAGAACCTGTCACTATTACACACAAACAAGTAATCAGCTACATCTAGAAAGAATCCAATTATAAAAAACTAGAAATGATCTCTCACTCCCCAAAATTCAATTCAAGTAAATCACAACTAGTACCTCAAATCTTGGAAACATATATAATCACGTTATAAGTTACTATAACTCCACCACACAACATCATATATGATCTAAAAAATCACAATTTGACAAACAACTATAATCTAATAACTAAAACTTAAAATGAGTTCCATAATCTAATCACGTTATAAGTTACTGTAACTCCACCACACAACATCATATATGATCTAAAAAATCACAATTTGACAAATAACTCTAATCTAATAACTAAAACTTGAAATGGGTTCCATACTTTGCTATAATCAAATCTTGGAAACGAATATAATGACATTATAAGTTACTATAACTCCACCAAATGACAACATATATGATTCTAGAGAGCCAAAATTTGACAATAGAACAAAATACTAAAATCTCATAACCAAAACTTGAACTGGGTTTCATACTTTACACGAATTAGTCATATGGGTTGGCATAATTTTATCATGAAATTATTTAAACACAAAAAACAGAGCTTAAGAGAAAGAAAAAAAGAAAGAGACCTCAGGTCCTCCGAGTTCATGAACCCTAATGGCTTTGACCATATTTGGTGGTGCTTCTGCTTCTGTAGAAAGCGCTTTCACTAATGATAAATTGCTCTGCTTTTGAGTGAAGAATATCGGTGAGCTTACGATTGTGTGATTATTGCTAGAATTGTGTAGAAAAAAGAGTGTCGATTTCTGTAGTAACAGTGAAAGTAACAGATGGCTTTGGAGATTGACTCATCTTAACAGTAATAAATCCATTTTAGAGTGTTAATTGTGCCATTGATTTGACCTATTAACTTCACATTTCATTGCACCTGGATGGAATATGGTATGAAAGTTCATTTCTATGAATTTCCTAAATACACACCAGGAACGACATCTAAGAAAATGTGTTAAGTTATAGTGAGCCAAAAGATTAAGCATCCAGAAAGGCACAGGCAACTAGAAAAACAAACAAAAAGAGAGCCAGGCCAGCAGGAAAAGCAACAAAAGAAACAGAACAGAACAGAGGAGAAGACCAAAACAAATAAAAGCAATAGGAAAGCACACTGAAGAAAGGACCAGGAGGCAACAAAACAAAACAAAACCAAAACAAACCTAATTTTGTCTTTGATTGCAGGAGATTTTTGCAGAGATTAGAGAGAGGTTAAAAAATTAAAATAAACTAAGAAATTGCACAAATTGAGCAAAAATATCTTAAGAACCTGGCTTTGAAGAAAGAAGACAAGGTGTGCTGTTGACGGCGTCGGTGACGAGTTCGAGCAACCCAGGTGAGGATGGATCTACGGCCGGTAGGTATTTGAGATAGAGAGGAGAGGATCGGCTGCTATTGAGTGAAGATGAAAACCTAATTTCCAGATCACGTTTTTATTAAATAGTTGATTTTTTTTGTAATTTTTAGAACTTTTGAGGGAAATTTTATCTTTTTGACGCTTGTCCCATACATGGGACAAACCTGGCCGAAGGTTTGAGGTGGGATAAGATTTTGTGGTTTTTGTCCCACCTTATCCCGTCTTGTCCCATACTAATAGCACGCCAAACGCAGGACAAGAGAAAGTTGTTTCACTCTATACCGTCCCATCCCGTGTACCAAACGCACCCTAATGGCTTTGTAACAGCTGAGGAAATCATTCACCACTAGAAACAAAGTACAAAGGGTGGTGTATTGGTTAAGCTAGACTTCGAAAAAACATTTGGTAGCCTTAACCATGAGTTCTTGGTTAATATGATGAATTAGATGGGCTTTGGATGTGGGTGGAGGCATTGGGTCAGGTTTTGCATCTCGTCTCCTGAAAATTCTGTTCTAGTTAATGGGATTCTGTCTAAAGAATTCATAATGGATAGAGGCCTTTGTAAAGGCGACCATTTATCCCCCATTCTTTTTAATATGACAGTTGAAGGTTTGAGTGCTCTTTTAAGGAAATCAGTGGCGATGGATTTGTTGAAAGGACTAGTCTTAGGTAAGAAGACAGTCCACATTTTGCACTTCAGTTTACTGACGACGCGATCTTATTCCTTCATATAGAAGTGGACTATTCTGTGAATGCTAGAAGGATCTTAAGATGTTTTGAGCTGGCGTCAGGACTACGCATTAATTTCCATAAATCCTGTGTTGTGGAGGTGGGCAAGGGTGGTGATAGGGAGGTTAATTGGGCAGAGATTTTTAGATGTGCAAAGGCTTTGTTTTCTATCAAATATCTGGGTCTTCCCTTTGGTGGTCGTCCTTGTTCGAAAATCTTTTGGTCCGACCTGGTTAGGAGAATTGAAGGTCGTTTAGCGCCTTGCAAAAATTGTTCCTTAATAAAGGAGGTTGTTTGGCACTTATTAAATCAGTGATGGCAAGCATTCCGACTTATTATTTATATGTTTTCAAAGTGCTCGTGAGAGTGGCTAAAAAGATTGAAATACTTCAAAGGAACTTATTTTGGGGTGATGGTGGAGGTAAAAAGAAGCTGCACTCTATCAAATAGAGTCAGTTGTGTCAAGGATAATTAGTTGGCAAAATTGTAGCAATTGTAGGATTAATTTGTTGTCATAATCTTAGCCATTGATTATAGTCAATTGTATTATTTTATGGGATTGGCTCATCAATTGTAATGTAATTGCTCAATGAGTGGGATTGCATAGTTGTAAATGAAATTGTATATAATGTGATAGCAATATAAAGGAGGATCATCCGAGAGTGATCGGGGAACCATTTTCCAGAAAATTATTGTTTTTCATTGCTTTGTCATGGTATCAGAGCTTCATTTGACAAAACAATTTTTTAAGTGAATTGAATTGCTGCAAGAGCAGTATTCTCTCGGTTATTCGAAAGCTGATATTTCCATTGGGCGTTCTTGGTAGAGTGGTGGAGATATATTTCAGGTATTTGTTGATTTTTTTTTCTTTGAATATAGTTTGAGTTTATTTTCTCAAATGTCAAACAAATCAGAAATTTTGTATGTTAAGTTCAATGGGAAAATTTATTTTTCTTGGGAGTTTCAATTTCGTATGTTTGTGAAAAGGAAAGAACTTTGGGGTTATAAAGATGGATCAATTCCTAAGCCAGAGAAAGGAAGTGATAGTAGTCAAATTGCTAAGTGGGAATCAAATGATGCTAAGGTCATTAGTTGGATTTTAAGCTCTGTAGATTATCATATTATTCTTAATCTACGACCACATACTTGTGCTAAGGATATATGGGAATATCTTAAGAAAGTTTATCACCAAGAAAATTCAGCGAGGCGATTCCAACTTGAAGTTAAGATATCTGAATATTCTCAAGGGAATATGATTATGCAGGATTATTATTCAGGGTTCATGAATTTGTGGGATGAATATAAAGAATTGATTTATGCTAATGTGCATAATGAAGGGTTATCTGCATTGCAACAGGTGCAAGAAATTTCTTAGAGGGATCGTTTTCTTATGAAGCTGAGACGCGATTTTGAACATGTCCGTGCAAATTTAATGGCTAGGAATCCTTGCCCATCTCTTGACATATGCTTTGCTGAACTCTTGCATGAAGAACAACGGTGCACTACTCAAAATGTGATTGAATAGACAAATGGAGGCTCTAATCCGTTAGATGTGGCCTTTACAACTCAAGCAAAAGCAAGAGATATGAACAAAGTCCAATGTTACAGATGTAATGAATATGGACATATAGCAAATCAGTGCAAGAAGAAGTTCTGTAACTATTGCAAGAAACCTGGACATCTAATTTCTGATTGTCAACGCCGACCGCAGAATCGAACATCCCAAGCTTTTAATGTTGTCAACAGTTACTCCAATAACTATTCCATTTGAACATGGGTCTAATAATCTCACTCCTGAGATGGTACAACAAATGATTCAATCTGCATTCTCTACTTTTGGACTTATAGGTAAAGATTTCTCATCTTCTCTTTGGTTTATTGATTCTGCGGCCTCCAATCACATGACTTCTTCTTTAGCACCTCTTGCTAATGTAAAGCCATATGTGGGAAATTCGCAAATTCGTATAGCTAATGGCGAAACAATTCCGATCAAATCTATTGGTGATATTCCACATACTTTACCTTTAACAAATGTTTTCCATGCACCAGATTTGACTTCCAATCTTATTTTTGTTGGTCAGCTTGTTGATGAAAATTGTAATATTTCTTTTTCCAAATCTGGTTGTGTTGTGCAGGATCAGGAGTCGGGTAAAGTGATCGGGAAGGGACCTAAATGTGGAAGGTTTTTTCTCTTAGTTTGCCAAACTATCCCAAGAATAAAAACTTGTTTTCATTTTTATATTTCACGTCTAGTTCTTCATCCAAAATATGGCATAAACGCTTGGGTCATCTCAATGCCAAAACATTATTGTATCTTTCAAATTCTAGTTTATTTTCAGATGATGATTCTATATCTTTTAGTTGTGATAGTTGTAAGTTGGGGAAAAGCAAAACTCTCCCATTTCCAATTAGTCATAATAAAAGCAAAAATTGTTTTGAGTGGTGTGTCTCCTTTTCCATCATTCTCTCGCCAAAAATATTTTGTTACATTCATCGATGATTATAGTCGTCATACTTGGATTTATTTTTTGCATGCTAAATCTGGGGTTTTTGATGACTTTAAACGATTTCTAGCTTATGTTAAAAATCAATTCTCAACTTCCATTAAAATTTTACGATCTGATTCTGGTGGTGAATACACATCTGTTGCGTTCCAAAATTTTCTCCAATATGAGGGAATCATTTCTCAAAAGTCTTGTCCAGGTACTCCCCAACAAAATGGAGTAGCCGAGAGTAAAAATCATCATATTTTAGATATAGCTCAAACACTACTACTCGATGCGTCTGTACCTTCTCATTTTTGGGTGGAAGTTGTGTCAACAGCAGTCCATTTAATCAATAGATTGCCCACTCCTAACCTTCAAAATGAGTCTCCATATTTTCGATTATACAAAATGCATCCTGATTATAATCAACTTCGTATTTTTGGGTGTCTTTCTTATGTTCATCTTCCTCCATCAGATAGAAATAAGCTTACTGCACAATCTGCTAGATGTGCATTTCTTGGGTATGCACCAGATCGAAAAGGTTTTCTTTGTTATGATCCAATTGCTCATCGCATTCGTATCTCTCGTAATGTTGTCTTCATTGAGAATCAATTATTTTTTCCATATACTTATGTCCCTAATCCGCCAACTTCATTCTCTTATCTTTATGATTTTGATGGTAACAACTTCAATGATGATAACAACTACAATGAGGCTATAAACTCTAATTTTATAAAATTTAAACCTGGGTTAGTTTATCAACGAAAAGGTCAAATCCGCAGCCAAGAAACAGAGGGTCCTAACCAAGAAAATTCTCATGCTTCTGATCCTCCACAAGAAGCACCTTCTGCTGACCTTGATCAAGAGCCTCCACTTCTTAGACGATCCACTCGAATGGTAAAACCACCTGATCGCTTGTCTCTTGTGTCTACATTACAATATGTTTCTGTTCCTACTTCTTATTCACAGGCCAAACAACATCCACATTGACAATATGCCATGAATGAAGAATTAGCAGCATTAGAGAAAGATCACACATGGGATGTTGTTCCTTGTCCAGATGGATGCAAACCAATAGGGTGTAAATGGGTTTACTCTGTTAAACTTAAATCTGATGGCTCATTGGACCGATACAAAGCTCGTTTGGTTGCTCTTGGAAATTGGCAAGAATATGGAATCAATTATTAGGAGACATTTGCTCCGGTTGCCAAAATGACTACGGTTCGTACATTGATTGATATTGCCGCCTCTCAATCATGGCCTCTATTCCAAATGGATGTGAAAAATGCATTTTTACATGGTGATCTTAAAGAAGAGGATATACGGCAGTAAGAACAGCAGGATCACAACTTGCTCGCCATCTCATTTTTGTCATCTTCGACGTTCTCTATATGGGTTTAAACAAGCTCCACGGGCATGGTTTGAAAAATTTGACAAGAGTCTTTATCAAATTGGCTTTATTCAAAGCACCAATGATCCTTCTATGTTTCTACATCGAACTAAAATAGGTATCACCATTCTTCTAGTCTATGTAGATGATATTATTATTACTGGAAATGACAAAGTTGGGATTCAAAAACTTCAAGCTTCGTTGCATTCTTCTTTTCACATGAAGGACCTTGGACATTTAACATATTTTCTTGGCCTTGAAGTGCACCGCTAGCTGATGGTATATTTGTGAATCAACATAAGTACACTAAAGATTTGATTTCTTTAGGTGGCCTTGAAAACTCATCACCTGTTGATACTCCTTTGGAAATCAATGTCAAATATTCCAAAGATGATGGAGAATTGTTATCTTGTCCTACAACATATAGAAAATTGGGTTGGAAGTTTGGTTTATTTGACGATTACTCGACCAGATATTTCTTATACTGTTAATTTGATGAGCCAATTTATGCAAGAGCCTCGACATTTACATTTAGCAGCTATTAAGCAGATCATTCGTTATTTGCTTGGCACCTCTACTCATGGGTTATTTTACAAGGTTGGTTCATATCTAACTTTGCACTCTTACAGTGACTCTGATTGGGCTGGATGTCCGGATTCTCGTAAATCTACAACAGATTGGTGTATGTATCTCGATGATGCTCTTATCTCATGGAAATGCAAGAAACAAGAAAGGGTCTTCAAGTCTTCTACAGAAGCCGAATATAAAGCCATGTCGTCTGCTTGTTCTAAAATCGTTTGGCTTCGTCGCCTTCTCTCGGAACTTGGTTTTACTCAAACCAATCCTACATCTCTTCATGTTGATAATACAAGTGCTATACAGATCAGAGCAAATCCCGTTTTTCATGAGTGGACCAAACATATAGAGGTAGATTGTCACTATATTCGAGAAGCCTTTGTTGAGCAAGTTATTACTCTACCTCATGTATCAACCGAGCTTCAAACGGCAGACATTTTTTACAAAACCATTGACAAGGACATGTCATCAATTCTTAGTTAGCAAATTGATGCTTGTTGATCACTAGCATCAATTTGAGGGGGGTGTCAAGGATAATTAGTTGGCAAAATTGTAGCAATTGTAGGATTAATTTGCTGTCATAATCTTAGCCATTGATTATAGTCAATTGTATTATTTTATAGGATTGGCTCATCAATTGTAATGTAATTGCTCAATGAGTGGGATTGCATAGCTGTAAATGAAATTGTATATAATGTGATAGCAATATAAAAGGAGGATCATCCGAGAGTGATCGGGGAACCATTTCCAGAAAATTATTGTTTTTCATTGCTTTGTCGTAGCAAAAGTGAGGGTGGTCTTGCTATTGGTACGATTCTTTTCAAGAATAAATGCCTCCTTGCCAAGTAGGATTTGGTGCTTCGGTGTGGAAGACTCGCATTTGTGGAAAAGGGTTATTTGTACAAAGTATGGGATGCCGACGGATATCTTAAGATGGGATTGGTCTTGCGGGACAAATGGTTTTGTGTTCGTTAAATCTGTCGAAAATATGTTCCTTCAAGGGTCTGCCGCATCTCGCATTTCGAATGATGGTTTGAGTGTGATTGTCGGGAAGAGGGATAGAGCTCGATTCTGGACAGATGTGTTGGTGGAAGGCTCCTCTCTGAAGGTGGCTTTCCCAAGAATTTTCACCCTTGCGATTGATAAACTGGGATGCATTAGAAATTTTGGGAAAAGAGAAGGCTTTGATTTGAAGTGGGAGATTTCCGAGTAAGGGATTCAGTTAAGGATTCAATTGGGTGGAACCTAGATCCCAAATGGGTGTTATCGGTTAAGTCTTTTTGGAGAGGCTTGGAAGTTAGGAGGACTAGAGAGGAAATGGACTTTAGTCGGGTTTGGCAAGGCTGTTGTCCTCCCAAGATAGATGTTTTCGTCTAGCAACTTTTACATGGCAGGGTCGTTGTTTGGTGGAAGGGGTGGCATGGTTTTTGTTTGAAGAAGAAGTCTGAAAGAGCTTGGATGTCTCTGTTTTTTGCTGTTGTTTGGTCCATCTGGGAAGCTAGGAAATTAGGAATCATAAAGTTTTCAAGAATGGAGCTGTGGATTTTATCAAGGTTGTGGACATGGTTAAATTTTGTGTGGCTTGGTGGTTTAAGAATCTTCATGGAGGTCCATTGGATCCAATTACCTATATTTTATTGAATATGTCAGTTTGTTGTTCTGAGGTTTCAAAAAAGAAGCTCCCAAGGCTGGAGGAATGGACTCCCCCACCTCTTGATGCTCTTAAGTTAACGTTGATGGTTCTTCAAGGAGTAATTCGAGTCCAGCTGGTATTGGAGGGGTGCTTCGAGATCATCTTGGAAAGGTCTTGTGTCTCTTTTCGTCCACAGTGGGTTTCAAGATGCTATTACGGCTGAATTTTTAGCCATTGCTAGAGCTTGTGCCCTCTTTGAGTCTAAATCAGAGTTGACTGGCAGAAGTTTAATTATTGTCAGCGATGCCAAGGTGGTCATGGATTGGGTGAAGAACAATGACTTCGGTAGTATCGTTCATGCGCAGATCATATTCGACATCCGTAGCAGTTTGAAAAGAATTGGTCACTCTTCAGTTATTTTCTGTTCCAGAGCCTCCAATTCCGTTGCTGATAATTTAGCAAAAAAAGGTGCAGTGTCTGGGGGGAACATGATGTCTTGGAGCGTTTTCTGATCTTGCCTGGTGCTGGTCGTTTTGTTTGGGTTTCTCTTGTTGCGTTTGTTTTGTTGTCTTGTTGTCTTGTTGGTGGTTTTGGTTCTTTATGTTTGGTTGCCCTGTATTGTGGGTTGTTCTCTGTTCTTTTCTCCATTCTGGTGTTGTTAGGGGCTGACTGTGTTGTGTGTTGGCTTTCCTTTTCTTTGGTTGTTGCTTTGGCTTTTGCTCTTTAAAGTTTTTTTTTACCTTAAAAAAATTAATAAAAAAAGACAGATAAAGTACCGTATGAAATATTTGTGAGCTTTTCCTTCAAATTCATGACTTTCAATCTTGATTTATTAGCATATAATTTTAAATTTTAGATATGGATATCTTTATAACTATGAGTGTACTTATTATATTTATGAATGTCAATATTTGTATCCAAATTAATGATATCTTTTATATTATAAATTTAGCTAGTCAATGGATAATACGATAAATTAATAATTTTGATTAAATTATATAATTATACATTTCAAAAATTCCCTTAAAAGAATATGTGGCCCTACCCATTTCATAAATTAATAATTTACTGAAAAGTACATATATTATTTACTAACCTAAAAATTTTACCATCTAAAGTGATGTTAGATACCATAAGGTGATTGTTGTAGCCATTATCCAGAAAATTTCAATGGTATATTATGAGTTCAAATTGGACATTGTTTGCTTCTTTTATGGACATTCACAAGTATTTTACAGCAATCTTGACAAAGATATTTGACACAATCAACTGGTGACACACTAAATAATAAATTTGATATTTTTAGGTGAAATTTGACATAATAAGGTGTCCATTATAGGTCTTCATCAAGACGATTCCAACGATATGGGTTTAAATTCGATATCGTTTACCTCTTCTATAGATTTCCACAAGTGTCCTACATCAATTTAGACCCAGAAATTTGACATAATAAGATAAATATTTGACACAATAAGGTGATGTTTGATACAGTAAGGTAATTGTTGATTGTTGTAGCCTTAGTCAAGTCAATTCTAACGGCTTACTATGTGTCCTAATCGGAAAACATTTGCCCCTTGTATGGATTTCCGTAAGTGTCCTAAATCAGTAATTTGATAAAGATATATATATATATATATATATATGAAAGTGGAGATGACAATTTGACCATCACCCACGGATACCTACCCGAACTATGTTAAAGTTGAAAAAATGATAACAGAGAGAAACAGAGTTGAAAGTATCTGAGAAGAGGTAGGGATTTGATAAAATGACTAGGAGAGCTTAAGAAGAAGACGAGTCTAACTAACTAACATCAGTTATAAGTGATCTTGATTATATAACAGCTTAGCTAAATTCAGAGACTAACTTCTAAAAAGGCCTGATGATCGGGAAATGTAAATTAAAGAGATGAGGACACCTCAGCATTTGTAACTACTTTGACCATCAACTAGCAACAGCCTAACCTCCAACGTTGACTTATTTGCTCGAACCTCTTCTTATTTGATGAAGAACTTGATCATTCTTTTCACTGGCCACATTTACTGATAGACCAATATATGGATCTGAGTTGTTGCACATATGATCAAGTACTTCACCAGCCGATACTTTCTTGTCTGATGTACATTGTACATGATGCACATTGCCAGTTACTCTCACAAACTCGACCATTCGCAGCCGGGTTTGAGTGCCAACATATAACCTGAAGCGGTTCGGGTTTGGGTATGGGTTTTAAAAAAACTCTACACCCGAACCTGCTTAACCAAAAAGAATCAGTAGAAAACAAAAACAACAAAACAGAAACAGAGATCATGTTTTAGATTTGCTAACTGAACTTGGGTTGGAAGGATTCCAATGATTGGATTAACAAAACAGAAACAAGAACACACGACACTGATTATAATAAAATTTAAATCACAACAAAATAAAGCTCAAAATCAATCATCACTTGGACTAATTTGATATCCAAAATTACATGGACTATTCGAATATATTGTTTTGATCATATTGGACTTCTCTTCTTCTCTGATTGGTCTGAATGACTGGACTCGGCTTGCACTAAATAGCTCTGCCGTGCAGATTTTCCATAATTGTCTCCGATAATTGCCGTATGGTGCAAAGGCAATATCTGAATAATTGTAACTTAAGACTATGGTAGAAACAAGAAAGGGCATATTAGCAAAGATTACGCCACGAGTTTTCAGGACCTCTTCAGCTATCTCCGCCGAAAAAACTACAATCATTGAAGATTCACCAAGCTGCAGGTGCATCAAGGGTCCATATTTCTTCGCCAAGTCTCGGAGGCAGTGATGGGGTAGTGAACCAACCAGCTGGTGGATGTTTCTAACTAAAGGCAGTTTCTAACTAAAGGATGTTTCTACGATTTTGATTGCCATCATGAACATGAAAAGGTGGAATCCAGATATGACTGTTAAAGAAGGAAAGCGAAACTCCATTAGTTTTCAGATAAAATTCTATAGGCTTGGTAGCCCTTAGCAGGAAGACAGAAGTTGATATATATAACTGGATTCTGCTTTCAATATAATCACTTCTGTCTTGACTAAAAACAAATTGCATTTATCAGTTGTCTTTGATTTGTAATATACACCAATGGACAGTACTCCAGACAGACATTGAACTTCAGAACCTCGTTGCCCGGAGGAACCCACTCTTCTAACTTACTTATCTTTGAGATTTTAGAATCTGTACATTAGTCTTTGATGTTCAAGAGAATGGACGTTAAAGACTCGTTAGAACCCCTAGTCCCTGCCATAGTGTTTAAACCACCATGGTATTTTAAACATGGGGTGGCTCTGTTGCCACCCAAAATTTTACTCACCACATTCATAATTTAATAAATTACTTTATTATATAGATAATTTGAATCAAAATTACCTTACTGCCCTCTTCTTCCTTACAATCTTCCATGCACTCCTTGGTCAAACCATTTTCAATGAAATTTCCTTTATTAAAAAAATAAAATAAAAAACTATTTCATACATATAGTGACTCCTAACAGTTTTTTTTTTTTTAAGTAGTATCTAATAACTTTGTAAGAAAAAAAAAATGATTCATCAATTTGGGACTTGACTTTCTCTACAAGAATTAAGAGGATGGTTCTTAATCTTATCTGCTCAAACAAAGACTATTCTATGAGTTATTTCATTGGAAATTCTCAATGAAATAGAAGAAGATAAGTGTTGTAATTAATTGAGGGCTTGAGAGAGAAGAATGATGAATAACAATGGTAATCAATATTTAGAATTTTAATGGGTGTACATACTAAAAATGTTATTTTAAATGTTGGTGTTGTGTGCTTGAAGTAAATGGTTATAGCAAAGGTTTTTTTCTGGTTACAACTCCAACGCTGAACACTTCCAGATTGAATATATGTAGGCGTTGTTCACAACCAGCCACAATGGGCGGTGGACCGTGGTAACACATTTTGGCATTTGAATGCTCAAAACTCAAAAGTCTCTTGCTGAAAACAAATCTTTAATTACATAAGTCGTTGTAAGAAATCCTTGTCAAACCCATCTTTTTCTCTTGGTTGCTTTGTTAGGATGTCAACTTTCTTGAATGTCAAAATCGCTGAGCTATTTGATGCACACTTTCTGTCTGTCACATAATGATGATAAATATAATGCCAACATTATCTTATAGAGTTCACTCTTCACTGCATCAGGAAAGCCTATAAACATGGCTTATTACTATCAGCAATGGGAATCTTGACCCCATGTAACAACCAAGACTCGGAGATTTTTTTATTTAGTCAAAAACTTAAAAGAGTAGTAATATATATATATATATAGAGAGAGAGAGAGAGAGATTCTATATGTATCTCAACTTGTAATGTGTAAATTTAATTCATATGACAATTGTCAAATGAAATAAATCCTTAAAAGAGTAATATAGGCATCCTAATCTGTATCTTCATATGATATGTGTCAAGTAAAATAAATCATAGGTAAAATGCATCAAGTTATCAAGTTTTTTTAATTTTTTAATCTCATAACGAACGGGTTTAGGGTCAGACCTAACAAGATCAAGCACTATATGCACAGTCTAGCTATGACAACAATTGGATCTGGGTTGGACTTGATGAGACCAATCACTACATATACACCCAAGATATGACAACAAATAGGTAAGGGTTAGGCCTTATAATTTGAGATGTCTAACATTACTCTACTTAAAATAATTTGTTAAGAGAAAATAGAAAGTCACAGAAACAGAACTCGAGGTAAGTACATAGACCATGTAACTATGTAAGGGATAAAATACACTAAGCTCAAGCATTAAGCTGCAGTTCAACATCTGATTACGTTGATACTTGTCTGAAATCCTTGATGGTCTTGTGTTTATGATTGAACTTGTGGTTGTATTATTTGCTTGTGGTTCTATTTTAATTGCTTCCTATTAGATTCACACAACAGAGGATAAATATTGTTTGTGATTGTTATTGGTGCATTTTATCTTATCAATCCAATAGATCCATTCAATGTAGCTTGGTCTATATTGATCACATATGGATCAGTGGTACCAAGAGCTAAGGATCACGGTGATGAATGGCCATCTTGATACAAGAGGCTGTCCATTCTGATCAGAATTAATGAAAATCACTTTTTAGTTTTCCCTCCAAAAATATCCCGCTGTTTTCTTTGTTTGTAACCGTCATTGTTATGTCTTGGCTTTTCACGATCTGGTGTAACAGATCAAGGTTTTTTTAGACCTCTTCAGACCATTGGATCCATTTGCGCCATTTTTTAAGGCCTGGTTTGATACATTATGATATATTCTAATAACCCCATTAGATAAGTGAAAGCAGCATTTGTTATTGCTGGTGATTTACTAAGAGCAAGAAAAAAAAATCCATATTATTTACATTGCTAGCAGCCGAGAAAACTTGTACAAGAAGTAACACTACAGATAATGGGTTTCAGGTTTCAGGATTCAAGAAGCCAGTAGCAGCGCTGTTAATATTTCATCAAAGTTCATTTCTTTGTCAAAAATGCTTCTAATGTCACCTGATTTGTAAATTCATTCCCATTAAATGTTTATGCATCGGATTGGACTCAAATCACCTGTCTAAAAATGGTGTTATAATTTGTGTTTAACCAACCAAATTGAGTCATATATCTACATTTAATAATTATTTTTCAACTTCTTCTATAAATATAGATACATATCCAAATTTAGTTGGTTAGATATGATTTAAGATATTAGGAGCATGATAAACCTTCATGGGAATCTAAAGATCATCCACAATCCTGGAGCTACAATCTGTTTTGCGGATATTTTAGCTAAAAGGGGTTCGAACAATGAGGGAGTTGATGTTTATGGGTGTCCGAGTTTTGCTGGCTGTTTGCCTTGCTCTGTTTTTCTTTTTCTTTTGTTTTGGCTCTGTTTGTCCCTCGTTTGTGTGGTTATGGGTTTGTTTTTCTTGTGCCTCGTTTGTGTGTTGCCTTGGCTTCTGGCCTGGCTGGGTTTTCCCTTGTTTCTCGTTATTGAATAGCGGTTAAAAAAAAGATACAAAATGGGAAACCACTTTTGGACAGCTAATTTGAGTTCTTACACATTATATGCGTTTTAATATCTATAAATTGAGGGAGTTCATTACCCTTCCCCACACGTGTTCATTTATTAATTAAGGGTTGACAAAATTAACTATCACAAGGGTACACAGGTAAAATAATAATTAACTAATGAACAAATGGTAACATGTGGAGAGGGGGTAATGCTCACCTCCTTTCAAGGGGGTGAGCAAAAAGGAGATCAATTTTTAATCATTATTGATCGACCCACGATAACACTAGATTTCAGGTTCTCTTTCCTATGTTTATTGCTCAATTCTCAAATAAAATCGAGTGTTTAATGGCTATATTGAGTATTTTTTTTTTTGCAGGATTTAGTATCGGGGGTATCATTTGGGTAAAAAAAATGAAGTTAGATCCAAAACAACTAAAAAAACTGGAAGCGGGAGCCTGAAGGGATGCAATGTCATGGTCTTGGTGCTGTCTTGGACCACCGCGACATTCATAGCGACAACAATTCTCGCTTCTATGTCACATGAAGGAAGAGACGTGAAACTAAAGAAATGAATGCCACGGTCGAAGTGTCGTCTTGGGCCACTGTGACACTCCTAGAGGGAGAAACTCTCGCTCCCTAAGTGTCGCTGCTGATGTCGCTCGAATCACGCCGGAAATCAAGGATTACGAATGTCGTGGTCGAAGTGTCTTCTTGGACGACCACGACATTCAGAGTCGCGACAACACGCCAACACATTTTCCAATGTTGATTTTTGCCTTACGTGGATCCTATATAAATACCCTTCTTAAAATTGGTGTTTGCTAATATCAGCCACACGAGGATTCTGACCTAAGCACCCTTTCACACTCTTACATCACCATTTTTTTACACATTTTCTCTCTTACATCTTCCCATATCTTGGAGATTCTTAAAGCTACAAGAAGAGATTCAACTTGTCCAAGAAGATCTCAAGAACTACAAGGAGAAAGAGGAGGCTTACGTTGACCAATATGGGTTTTCTCTATAACTTTTTCATGCTTATATTTTCTCCACTGATGTGTAACTAAACATTTAGCAAGGGGATTGATGTAACCCTCTTGGACTACTATATGTAATTAATTAGTCTACTATTTTTAAGTCAATTTGATTTTAGTCTCAATTATTGCATTAATTGTTTTAATCTCTTTACTCATGTTTTGTTTTGACTGCAATGGATATGGGTTTTGAGTTAGTTTATGTATGAGGTTAGGGTTTAGATGTGGATAATTATTCCATTTGAATCTCAACCACAAACTTAGTAATTGAGAAAGTTCGTTTATGCATGACCATGCTATGTTAACTTGGCTTAGAGTTTTTATGTTAAATAGGGATATTGACCATTGTTTGTTACATGACCATATGTGAGTAGTGAGAAAGACCTAGAACTTAATGGATTTATCTAAAAACAGGTCCTAAAACTGGATTGAAGTGCTTAACAAGACTAGGAGAGTGCACTAAGTGGTCCGGATACGGTTGCATCGATTCCTTAGTGTTTCTATCCCATCTATCCACCCTTGTGTGTGTTGTTGAAATAGTTTGGACTTTAATTCAAGTTGTAATTTAGTTAATTTTAAAATCTCAACTGTTCCCAAAAATCAACCATTATGCAATTTAACTTTCATACACTTGGAGTAGATTTTACCTAGATTAATTGGCATTCAACCGATAGAATCACTGATCTCAGTGAATGAGCTTTTCGTTTAAATTGAGTAGACAAAATACTGCATCAAATATGTAAAAATGATTAATGCCTAATATTTATGGTAACTATAGTCTTATGATACATACAAGGATGGGCTATTTATGGGCTATTTATAGGCAATATATGTAAATACAGGTCTATGTATAAATAAAATTATATAGAATCTACATATAAATGATATCAAGCTGGATCAAATTTGATTCGATTGCATTATACTACCTAAAATAGAATCCAATATGTGTATTATGTGTGGTGATATAGTGTATTAAATTGGTATAAATAAATAAAAGAAATACTTAATTTTATTGATTGACACAAATATCTTTTTTAAATAATTACAAATAAATGAAAATAAAAATTATGATTAAAAATAAAATAAATATATATTATTTGAAATATTATAATAATTTGAGTTTATAAGGGTGGGGGAGATTCAACCCGTAATCTCATGATGTATGTGTGAGATGCTTAACCAGTGGACTAACGTCATCTTGTCTTGAAACCAAATTTTCAATTGAATAAATAAACTCAAAATAAAGATAAAAGTAATGATATGTAAATCGAATAATTAACTCAAATTTCAATATAAATGATGTGGCAAGTGAGTTGTTATCACCAAACACAACATCTTGAGATAACGTGGTTAAAGAAAAAACCATTTGTCATATTATTTGGTTTGAAATTTGGACTAAATTTCTGGATTGTATAACGTTATTAACTTATTATAAATATAAGAATATAAGATGGATGAAAAAGTTAGGTTGTGAAGCTACATACAAGCTAAACACGCCTTCGCCCATTGTACCCTTTGTATATAATATAGTGCGGCCGCCAGTGTATTACCTATATAGCGGAGGAGCTTTGTATAATGTAATATGAAGTTGATCAATTGATTGTATTATTTTAATATAAATTTTACAGTTTTTAATTTGGATTAAAATCCGATGTTTAATACTAAGGGATCTTTTTTTTTTCAGAAGATTGAATAATTTAGAATTTTTAAAAGAATTTGAATATTGACTGAAATGAATGGTATGCTTTTTTTTTCCTTACATCAGAATGTACCGTCAATATGTTTGTTATTTAAAAATAAATTTATCTTATAATAAATAATTTTATATTTATAGCCTTAATAATTACAAGAAGTAATTTAACATGCACCATTCTTTATAATATTTTTTAATTTTATTTTCAAATAAAGTTCAATTTAACAAAATTAAAAAATTCATCCTAAAACATAATTTTACATATTCTACAAACAAAGTTTAAGTTTAATTTATCGTAAAAAAAAGTACAAGTTCAAGTTCAGTATTTTTGTATGTTGTCCATGTTTCAAGTGTATTTAATTCATAAAACCGTTTTTTTTTTATTTCGTACATCATATGCCATAGAAACCAAATAAAAAAAAGTTCTTGAATTTTTTATATACAATTATTCTATAACATCTTCAAGTTACGAAATCTACTCAATATGATATACATATTTATTGAGCATTATACGAATAGTTAGATAAAAATAATATTTTAATTGTAATACAGTGATTTAGAATTAAGTTAAAAGTCATGATTTATTATTATTTTTAATTATTTTTTGATATTTTTAAATTGTTTAACCATTTTAAAAAACAATCTAATTAGTTCGTTTAAGATCCATTAAATTTTAAATAATAAAAAAAATAACTATCCCTAATTCGGTGACATCGCGGCTAATGGCAACTTAGCCAAACCATGATGGACTGGTTTTCTGATGGGCCTGGGTCAACTTGGGATTAAGCTTTTTGGATTTCACTAATGGGATTCGGTTGGGCATGATTCAATTTCTTGGATTGGGGTTTTATTACACTTTTAATATTGCATTCTTACTTACATTAATTGAAATAAAATTAAAATTAATGGAGCAAAACAGAGCTTTTAAAATGTTCAGCATTCTAATAGAAGAACAAAAACAAAAGCAAAAAAACGTAAACAGAGGATCATATTATAAATTTGCTAACCGAATTTTACTTGGGTTGGATGGACTCCTTGAGTCGGTTGGATTAACAAAACAGAAACACGAACACAACATCCATATCATAATAAAAGCTAAAACACAACAAAATCAAGCTCAAAATCCATCACTATTGAACAAAAAGCAAGTCACAGAAACAAATCATGAGACAAATTACAGCATTTTGATTTTCATTTGATATCCAGGCAAGGACGATAAGGAATGGGAATCAACATCAAGTCATTTTTCCTTCTTACAGTGAGACCAAAAGCCTCGGTCATGTCCAGATCTTCTTCTTTCATCCCATTTGGAAGCTTCCAATCAAAATGGTACAACATTTGTGCGAGTGGAAGTTCAATATTTGGTATAGCAAATTGTATTCCTGGACATATCCTTCTTCCGGCGCCAAATGGGATGTACGAAAAATTTGTTCCCTTATAATCGAGTGGACTATCAAGAAACCTCTCTGGAATAAATTTCTCAGCTTCAGTCCAATACTTGGGATCTCTTCCGATTGCCCAAGTGTTCACTATGGTTCTCGTCTTGGCAGGTATCTTATATCCAATTATCTGACAACTATCCGAGTTTTCTCTTGGAACCGAAAGAGGCGCGGCAGGGTGTAGCCTCAGGGTTTCTTTGATCACTGCTTTCAGAAATTTCAATTCATGTATGCTGGATTCATCAACTTTGCCTTTTCCGTCCAAAACCTGCCTTACCTCAGCTTGTGCCTCTTTCATCAAACTTGGATTTTTCAGCATTTCTGACATTGCCCACTCTACTGTTGTTGACGATGTCTCACTCCCAGCAGCAAAAATATCCTGGAAAAACAATTAATAACCACGGTTAGTCGGTTAGGGTGAAAAGTTTGCAGAACAAAATTTTTATAGATTCACTGAAAGATAAAATTTTATGAAGTGCTTTTTGCTGTTCTGAATTTTTTTCTTATGGACAATCCGCATGAGATAATTTTTATTCATTTCTAGATTTGCAGTTAATTAAATCCTTGAACTAACCCAGATGACTGCTTTGATGTTGTTGTTCGTTAAGGGAAATTCGAGATGACCATCCTCCTGAAGTCTCAAAAACACATCAACTAAATCTTCCTCATCTGTTTCCTTTTGGCCTGTTTTTGTTGTCTGCCTTCTCTCTTTATGCTCATCAATGATGTCTCCAAGTATTTTATCTTGCTCCTGATGCAGATTCTCGGATTTCGACTTCATTCCGCTAATCACTTCAAGCACTCCAATAGAAGGATAAAGATCAGCAATTGAAAAACCTGAAGCTAACTCTATGAATTTCATGACATTTAATATGAACTTTTGTTGATCTTTGCATTTGTTTCCAAAAGCCGCCCTTGCAGTTATACCATAGGTTAATGCAAAAATTTTCTCACTAAGGTTGACTAGTAATCCTTCTTTCGAATATATTGTTTTGATCATATTGGACGTCTCTTCTTTTCTGATTGATCTCAATGACTGGACTCGGCTTGCACTTAAAAGCTCTGCTGTGCAGATTTTCCGTAATTGTCTCCAATAATTGCCGTATGGTGCAAAGACAATATCTGAATAATTGTAAGTAAAGACTCTGGTAGAAACAAGAAAGGGCCTATTGGCGAAGATGACACCATGAGTTTTCAGGACCTCTTCAGCTATCTCCGCCGAAGAAACTACAATGACTGAAGATTCACCAAGCTGCAGGTGCATCAAGGGTCCATATTTCTTCGCCAAGTCTCGGAGGCGGTGATGGGGTAGTGAACCAACCAGCTGGTGGATGTTTCCAACTAGAGGCAGTCTCCATGGCCCTGGAGGCATCTTTGTGCTTGAGCGCTTGCCTTTTTTTCGATGTACGATTTTGATTGCCATGAACATGAAAATGAAGAAGCCAAAGATGACAGTTAAAGAAGGGAATTGAAACTCCATTAGTTTCCAGATAAAATTATATAGGCTTGTTAGCTTAGCAGGAAGACAGAAGTTGATATCTATAACTGGATTCAATTTTCAAAATAAGCACTTTTCTATCTTAACTAAAACCAAATTGCAATTATCGATTGTCTTTGACTTGTAATATACACCAATGGACAGTACTCCAGACAAAGGCAGACATTGAAACAATTGTTTTATGTGTGATGAAAGTGAAAGAAGAATCTTCAGATTTTATTTATTTATTTTCATTGAACTAATTGTTCTAGATTGGGTGAGTTCTTTACTTAATTTCATTTTTCTGACGTTTGTCTTTCTTTAGGAGTTGTGGGTGGCTTTTTTATGACATACTTTTATTCAAGCAAGCCAAAGGGCCTGAAGTAACTGTAAAACTACTCTACAGAGTATAGAGACTGGATACACCTAAGTGTTTGATGAAAAGCCTGAGAGAGAATTCAGAGAAAAGAGAACTCCATTCAAGGATCTTTTTTATTGTTATTTTCATTAAGAACTTTACAGAAGAATACAAGAGTATTTATACAACAATGAGAAGAGCTACATGCGTTCTTGCAATGACCTTTAAACTCGATCATGCACCATATTACTCTTCTATCTTCTAGATCTTGATTGGTTTGAGGTGTGATCAAGATCAGATACCCATGGCAACTTTCCTGTGTATGCACACAGTGTATTAAACACAGACTTGCTCTTTAAGCTCTTCAAGCTTCTGATATTCAATTCTGGCTTGTGTCAAAGTTGCTCAGCTGTTCTTGATCTCCTTCACAGAAACAACAATACAACAACAACCAAACCACCAACAACACAAACGAGCCAAACACACACCCCTACAGCCAAACAAGAAACACAAGAAGACAAATGGCAGACAGCCCAAAACAAGCACATCAAAGTAAACGACCCCAACCAAAGGCGGCATAAAACACCAACAAGAAACCAACAGCAAAGCTACAAAAACGAAGCCAAAGAACCAAAAACCACACAAAACGTCCCAAATTTGTAATCGAAGGTTTAACTACTCTCTTATTTTATATTTTATTTGAGCAACGTTAGACTTTCTATTTTTTTTTTCAAAATAGCGTGGAGCATGAAATGAAAGTATTACATTAACAGTTAAATAATCTCATGATTTATAAGGTATTGATATTTTATATAATACATAATTTTGGAAAGAATTTGAGAAAAAAAAAACATATACACATATTTACATATATAACTATATATATATATATACATATATACATTATATAACTGGGTATATATATAAATTAACAAACTTCTATCAATGCATTTGGATAGCTCAATTGGTTAATGGTTCTGTTGAATGCAAAAACTAAATTTTTAATTAAAGGTCAAAGGTTTTTTGGGATTGACTTGCTATTATAGAAAATAGAGGGACCAGAATTGGTAATTTTGTATAAAGATAAATTCGACATTCCATGTTAGTCAACTTTTTACAGGGGATGTTTGTACAATAAATGGAAAGGTTGCATATGAGTACAATTTCATTTAAACTTAGGGGATGTTTTTACAATTAAACCTAAATAATATAACACTAAAGTGTCAACATCACATCAAACATCATATAATTTTATAATTTATAAGATATCGACAGCTTATAAACTATTTAGAATAGAATTTAGAAAAAAAAAATTGATTCGTCTTGTATTACTCTTTTATTTATATTCCATATGTCCATTACTATAGTGTGGGAAATCAAAATATTGTAACAACTACCATTCATGATTGTGATCACGTGGATAATTCATTTAAACCGATGAGTAGAGTCTGATTATATATAGTTATTTAATATGGTATAAGAGCTGACGTTTTGTTAAAAGTCCTGACTTTTTTAAAAAAAAAATATTATTAATAATTCGGTGTATTGTGAAGGGTGAGAGCCTCGGATCCTCCTAATGTGGTGATTCGAACCCTCATCATATGGTGCAGAAATGAAGGGTATATTTTTAGATTAAAAATCCTGATTTGAGATATAAATATATATATATATATATTATATTATATTATATTATCTTATCGATTTAAACCGATAAAAAAGTTATAAGAGAGTATAGAATTTAAATACTTGATTTAACTGTATATACTTATAAAAAAAAACATCTTTTTAAATTTAATAAGCACTACTGATTCAAACGTATAATAACTTCCGCATTATATGGAGTAAAAGTCTCGTATTGTTATTTAAGATATTATATATCTCTATTTATTTATTATGGATAAGAAAATATTGTTAACAATTTGTAATTGAAGGTTTAACTACTCTCTTATTATTATTTATATAAATAATGTGGATCCCCACCACTTCACTTTGTACATTTAGAGTGCGTTTGGAACGGAGATGGATGGGATAATGTAAGACTGGACGAAACAGGATATGACAGGACATGTTGTTATATATTGTATTTGGAAAATCTGAATAGAACTGTAAATTATATTATTATATATTTGGTATGACTAGTACAATAAATTATATATATATACACACATATATTACAAACGGACTCACGTTGTCCTGACCTATGTATCAAATATACCCTTATACCAGCTTGTATCACCGTAACACTTCATTTCATTGCACAGTAGAAGCTTGGTTTGCTTTTGCTTCGTGCTTAAGTTAATTAGGTGGAATATTACAACAACTATCCCTCTGTGGCTATATATATAGCTTTCAATTGTAAAATTGATTGATCAGATTTTGAGCACTCTTGAAATCAATACAGAAGGTAATATATTCTCTCGCCTCCGTTTCTTTGTTTGTTATTTATTATATCTATGAGTTTCTCTTTATTTGTTATTTACTTAATTATTTACAACACTTATTTATATTTCATATGTCCCTTACAATAATGTGGGCAGTAAACATACTGTAACAACTACCATTCATTACTTTGATCTTGTGGATAATTCATATAAACCAAGGAGTTGAGTCTAATTATATATAGTTATTTAATATGGTATAAGAGCTCTCGTTTTGTTAAAAATCCTGACTTTTATATAATTTTTTTAAATATTATCCTGACTTTTATTTAAATAAATAAATATATATATATATATATTACTACCAAGTGTTAAAGATATTGAACAAGGTGCTAACTCTAGCAACCAGCTGGTCACTATTCTAGACTTGCAATGCGTGTGTAGTACTGGTGGTGGACAATCAAACACAGTAAAGAATCGAGTAACAACCTTGATCATAGTTAGTTAGAAAATCTGTTAGAAATACTGATGTGGTCACACATGCTTTAATTAGAACTGAAAATTGTAAAAAGTTTGATACGTGTGAGTTAGCTGGTTTAGTGCAGTATATATACATATAATCATTCTTGTAAAAGTTGTCAAGCTTAACCTGCAAAATTCAATAGAAATGATTCTTGAGCTCAAAAGCCTTCAATGGTATTCTTCTCTATTTTGTTCTATGTTTTGAATCATCTTTTAGACATTTTATCATATACATGTTTACATATAACAAACACTTTCTACTCTAACTTAATTATCGATTCTTTAATTGAATCTTAACATTGCGGAGAGAGACTCGAACCCATAATATGTGGTGTAGATGTGAGAGACATATCACCTGATAAAAAATCATGATTTGGGAGATTATATGTATATATATAGTCATTTTCATATCAGTACGTGCCGATGAAATTATATAAGGACATTGAATGTGACTAATTGGGGAGAGGTTCGAACCCACAACATGTGATGTAGATGTGAGGAACATATCACCTGATCAAAAATCCTGACTTGGGAGATTATATATATACGGCATTTTCCTATCTATCAGTTCGTACTGATAAAATTATATAACGACATTGAATATGAATCACTTGTTTATAAAAGAGGTTTGATAAGTGTATACATACCAATTCAAAATATGTAAAATAAATAGTTCAAATTCAATATCTTTCTATAATTCTATCCGTATTTATATATAATATATATTTGTTTATTTTTTGTTGGAACTGACATTGAGACTGAGTGAGAGGCCTTTGACACCTGTTAAAATTAAGCATTACCGGTTCAAACGTAAAATTACTTCCACATTATATAGAGGAAAAGTCTCGTACTGTTATTTGAGATATTATATATCTCTAATTATTTATTTATGGATTAGAAAATAATGTTAACAATTTGTAATTGCAGGTTTAACTACTCTCTTATTTTATTTATATTACTATAATGTGGGCATTAAACATATTGTAACAACTAGTCAACTACCATTCATTATTGTGATCTTGTGGATAATTCATTTAAACCAAGGAGTTGAGTCTAATTATATATAATATGGTATAAGAGCTCACGTTAAACTAAAAATCCTGACTTCTATTTAAAAAAAAATATTATCCTGACTTTTATTTTAAAAAAATATTATAATAATTTGAGATAATGTAGAGGGAGAGAGAACCCATAAATATAAGAGTTGACGTTTTGTTAAAAATCCTGACATTTATTTATTTTAAAAAAATATTATCCTGACTTTTATTTAAACAAATATTATAATAATACAAGGTATTGGAAAGGGAGAGAGCTTCGGACCCGGTTTGATTTTTTGTCTAAAGACTTAAAAGTGTTAAATGTTACTGAAGATTGAATATTGACTGAAAACTGAAAACTGAAAAATATGTTTGTTTTTTTTCACTGAAAACTAAATATAAGTGATAAGCCGTTTGTTTTTTTAAGTTATAAATATCTGAAAATAAATATTTTTACATATATACCCTTCTAACTATTATTTGTTATATATTTACATTTTAATATATTAAGGACAATTCTAAAATATAAATTAATTCTAAAATAAATTTATTTAGGTATTAAAAATATTTCATACATTATTCCATTTGTTGAATTACCTTAAAAATGAACATAACATTTTATGGTGATACATTCTAAAATTCTTAAGAAATATTAATAAAAACAAAAAATCAATTACTACTTGATTTTGATCCAAATAGAATAGGATGGTGCATCTTATCCATATATATATATAACTTTTTTTTCTTCCCAAAATTAACATCTCAAAACAAAAACAAAAAAACTCAAAACAAAATCATCATGAAAACCATTCTCCAATTAATTTTTAGTATAAATGAAAAAGATGTACTCAAACTGTAATATAAAATTAATAAAACTAATTATCAAATTATGGAAACAAGAAAGAGTTATTACCGGAATATACTAGGAAAATCAGTCACCAATTGTTTTTGTTTTGAAGAAGTTAGGTTTTCTGATGTTAAAGTTCTTTATAGTGAAAAGAAAAAAAGTATTAATATGATTAGGACTTTAACAAAAATAAAATTGAAAATATACAAAATTAGTGAGGACAGTTTTAAAAGTAAAAAATTATAATTAATTTTACTGGATTCGTAGTGAAAAAAATTCATTTTTTTTAAAGTGGTTTTAATGAGATTTTAATATTTATAAAATTAAACAAAATAACCGAATAAAATATAATAAATGTCATTCATTATTAAGTTAAAAATTCAAACAGCACATCAAACTCGTAACATGTGCCGTACTTGTGGAGGGTATATGGAAATTCCTGACTTTGGAGATACAATATTTATATATATATATATATATATATATATAAAGAGAGGGAGAGAGAGGTGGTTTTTTGGTTGAAACTGACATTAAGACTGAGTGAGAGGCCACTGACACCTGTTAAAATTAAGCATGGCTGGTTCAAACGTATCATTACTTCCACATTATATTGAGGAAAAGTCTGGTATTGTTATTGGAGAGATATTATATATTTCTATTTATTTATCTATAGATAAGAAAATGAATAATGTTAAATATCAAATTTAATATCTCGTTATTTTTATTTCAATTCATATGACAGTTGATGTGTCATTTGGTGAGTGAACATATATTAATTATTATTTATCTCTTTTAGCTATGTATTCACTCACCGATTAATATTTATTCACTCTTCAAGTGACATCTTAACTGCTATATATATTAAGATAGAAATTGTAAGATTGTAGATGGGATGTATAATATTACTGTAAGAAAATATTATTAACAATTTGTAATAGAAGGTTTAACTACTCTCTTATTTTATTTATATTCCATATTTCCATAACTATAATGTGGGCATTAAAAATATTGTAACAACTACCATTCATTACTAAGATCTTGTGGATAATTCATTTAAACCAAACTTGACAAAAGAAAATTATTGAACATGAATTATTTAATAATCCATCCCATAGTTTAATTAATCTCATAAGCTAGTACAAACAAGACGAAGAATAATTTTTAACTTTATATTGTTGTGCACATCACCTCTTTATACAGGTGGTTGTGTACCTTATTTCTGTATCAGTTGTGAGGGATTCAAATTCCAACATAAACATTTTTACAAGTAGGTTAAGGGTTCAATACCCAACTATAAAAAAAATTATATTTAATTAAAATAGATTTTTTTAATTAATGACATCAGGCTAGCATTATTGTCTTTTGTCTTTGGGCTTGTTGTTGTTTGTTGGGGCTTTTTGTGTGTGGGCTGTTTTCCCATCCCTGATGTTGGGTCTTGTTTTGGGCTTTAATTTTGGTATATAATCTTGGGCTTTGTTGTCCTATAAGTAAAAATAGACATTAAAAAAAAAAACTTGAAAAATAATACATCATAATGAGTTTCAAGCCAAATCTGTCGTAACTCGAATTGTCATAATGAATCTACACAAAATTTAGTTGGACTTCGACTAGGAACATTTATATCAGATAAATATAAGTAAATAATAAAAAAAAAATTCACCAGAGAAAATAGCTACATTACTGGTGTATAAGAACCCGTTTTGATGGTTTCAATATCAAACCAAATTCATCAAAACCCTCAAATTTGTGTTAGTAGTAGATATTATTTAAACTCAAATTATCAAATTATTAAAGTGATGATTGTTTTAAAATGCACCATAAAAATATGTATTTAATTTTCTAATCCACTTTTCTACCTAAATTGGGCTAGTTATTAATTTATTTTTATTTGTTTGAATCTTGGATTTTGAAAGGTGTGGCCCATGGTTGATATTTTAAACTTTATTTTTTTCTTTTAACATAGAACCACATTATTGTCTCTATACGTACTTGTAAAATATATATTGTGAAATTCAAATACCCCACTACTAACGTGAAAGATAAAGGTATCATGAAAGGTTTTTTTTTTTTTTTTTTTTGGTGGTGAAGGGAAGGTCAGTCTATCACCTAAGAGGGAACGTGCATATCTCCACATTTTTTTTTATGTAGTCATAAACTTAAAATGGATAGAAAATCCATAACAATTGAAAATTGAAAGTGACGTAAAAAGGACGAGAAGAGGTGTGTCTGGTGGTTAACCCCTCACAAAAAAACTTCAAATTTATATAATTGTGTAATATTTCAAAAAAGAAAATGAAGTAAAAAGAACTTTTAGCGATGCTTCATTTTTGACATCATAAATTATCTATTGATAATAATAAAAAAAACCTATTAAAGGAATAATATTTATGTAAGATAGCAAACTGTATTTAAAAAAATGGTTAGTTTTTTTTTCTAAAAAAAAAATGGTTAGTTTTTTTTTCTAAAAAAAAAATTAAACTAATCAGTAACATATTTTTTCTTTATAAGTTCATTTACTTTATTTTTTATTTTATTTTTGTTTAGGACACAAAAATAAAAGTAGAAAGTGAAAATATATTATCTGATAACTCCAATGGTCTTCAAATCACGAAAATAAATGTGATTTTAATATTATCAATAATAAAATAAAACAAATAGTGATACATTCATCTGAAATATTATAAAGTTACTTCTTGCTTCTGATTAGTTATAAGCAAGAAAAAAAATGAGTTATGATCTTTACATTGCTAGAAGCAAAGAAAACTTGTACTAGAAGTAATACCACATATATAATTTTTTGAAAATGGTTATTGTATAAAGGAAAGCCACCTGGCCATCAAAGGAAACAACACAAAGCTAAGAACCAAGGCCACCACCCAACAACAGAGCAGCACGAAAACCCCACAGACGACGACGACAACAACAACAACAGCAACCCAGCACCACGCCACAACAAAACGGAGCAGCAACAACAGATCAGACCTTCAGGGTTCCAGTAGCCAATAGCTCCATAATCAAGAAACAAAACCTAATCAAACAATATTTAAGATCTTCATTGATGAGTTGGAGAAACCAATTTGATATGACAATAGCTTTTGCAATGTTGTCTCTATATTGCTTTCATGAAATTGGGATACTGCTGCTCGCATACTTAGAGCTTATGCAACATTTGATGGATGATAAGGAATGGGAATCAGGCACATCGAACTGTCGAATCCATTGCCTCGGTCATGTCCATATCTTCATGCTGCATTCCACTGGGGAGCTTCCAGTCAACGACGCCAGTGAAAACTCAACATTAGTCACACCTAATTGTATTCCGGGACAAATCCTTCTGCCAGCACCAAATGGGATGTACTCGAAACTAGTGCCCTTATAACCAATTGGACAATCAAGGAACCTCTCTGGAACAAAACTCTCGGGTTCAGTCCAATATTCATGATCCCTATCTAATGCCCATATATTAGCAATGATTTTGGTTTTGATGGGTTGACGTCGATTTCTGGATTCATGAGAAACGCCAACAAGATTTGGATTTTAGCTGTGATTTCAAAGAGAAGAGAAGAGAAGGAGAAAGTAATCGGACGTAAGTTTTTATGTGGTAAAACTCTGATGATCGGAAAAATGTCCACGGGTGGCTGAGTGATCAACCAAGCCAAAATCCATTATGAATAAGAATAATTACAATTCTCGATCTCTCTTTTTCTCTTTGTATTTTTCTATATGACCGATGTGTATCCCTTGTGTAACGAGATTATGGATCTATTTATATATCCATAGAACCCTAATCTTCTTTGTACAAGTAATAAAAGATCTTTGTATTTAATTATGATTATTTACTTATTTGAAGTAGTTTATCTTCTTTCCTGTTTCGGAGACTTGTATTGAGATCGAATGTGACTCTAGTAATGTAGTCCAATTAGGACTTATTTCCTTATAAGAGCGTAGTCTTTTTGAAGAAATAAAATTGTTGCCTGATTAGGAACCCTTTCTGTTTGATGATTATGTTCTTCTTGGAATTCCTCTTTGCTATGGATATCTTCGTGTATTTTAATGACTCGAATCGCGTGAGCTACACGCTGATCTTTTATTCATTTTTCTTCATGCTTGTCCCGAGTAGAACACGATGTCAGCTAGTCCCGAGTGACGTCATCTGATCCCGAGTAGAAAATGTCACCAACTAGCCCCGAGTATGTTTAACTGACCTCGAGTAGTATATGACGTCAGTTAACCCCAAGCAGGTCTTGTTCAATACTTGTTTATTCGGGTTTCTCCTCTTTGATGATGTCTTGTAGGATATATTCTGAATGCCTATTCAGATGTCCACCTGACAATTTTATCATCTTTGTCAATGAAGTGTATATCTGATAAAATTTACATATGACAATACCCCCTTAAAATATTTTTGCCAAACAGGGTTTCATTTCGGGCAAAGGTATTTTAATCAGTTTTCCAATATCTTTTCAGTGCCTGAGTAAATGTCTTGTCATAATGACGTGTCTTAATGGTGAACCTATAAATTCGATTGTCCTCTCGTGCGAGATCTTCAATGATGGCGACGTTTTGGAATTCTGACGGTGAAAGCGAGTTCTCTTCTTGACATGTGTCCTTTGCCTCTTCATTTTTTGATATCATTTATGAGAAACAACATTCGTGTCTCCCCGTGCGCCGCCTATGTCATCAAATCTTGACATCGATTTTTCCCGTCTTGAGACCCTAGGGTTTCGTGCTACTGCCACTTTAAATTCTTCACTGAGGGGTTGTGCTAGTTCACTCTTAAAAATTCACAAACAGAAATTTTTCAGCCCAGATTTCCTTGCGCAGAAAATCACCATTTCTCCGTAAAAGATTGTACGTTATCAGATTTCTTCATTCAAGGTTAGTGTTAATGAATCCGTCCTCTCGTCAACGACTTTTTACTATCGCTTTCGAAGTGTTCGATCGTGGGGATTTCCAGCTGGTTTCTTGCGTTCAAAGATTATTGGGGGAAATCCCCCCTGATGAACCTCCATTTTTAGAAGTCGACGTTCCTGGGCTTCACCCTGACGTCATTTTTCTGTATCCAGTTCTGATTCTTCATCTAGTTCTGATTCTTCATCTAGTTCTGAATCTGACATTTCTAATCACAGGGTACCTCTACGAAGGATGGTACGAAGGATGGGAAACATCAAAGTAGAAGTGAAGTCCATAAGCATAACTCGGGTAGTGTTCGGATCAGGGAGCAGACTGTTAATGAGAACGATGTTGAAGAGGCGTTCAGAGTATCTCGTCTCACTTTCTCAGCTAATCGCCCGAGTGGGTTTGACACCGAGCCGAATGTGGTCAGGGTAGAAGAGATTGGGAAGTATCGTGCCCGATTTGATTTGGATGACTCGGTTATTCTGGTTTTCGCTGGTGATAGAACTGTGTGGAATCCTCCCTCGGGCATGGTGGCAATCTATGGATCCATGCTCTGCTGCTGCATCACAATTCCCCTTCAGTCATTCATTACCTGGTTTTTGGCTAAAGCAGGGATCGCCCCGGCTCAACTGGCCTAGAATAGCTAGAAGATATTGATGTGCATGTGGCACATGTACAACCGGATGAACTTGTTACCGCCTTCTCCGAGTGAGATCAGGAATTTCTTCACGCTGAGGCAGTTTAGCAAGACAGGGACCTATTTCCTCATATCTAATCCGTCCGACTGGTGGGTCCCCTAGAGGACAAAGGTGAATCGGGGAATCGATACCTCTGATGACCCCAAAAAGAGGGGGTTTGTATGGGGATTCCCTTCATCCAACAAGTTCTGGAAGAATAGTTGGTTTTTCATCGAAGGGAATCTGGGTTTTGAAGTCACCCTCTCGGTTGGGGAAACTCAGAGGGTACTGAAAGTTTCCCGTTTCTTCTGTTCTCCCGAGGTTTGGAACAAGAAAAAACTTGAATTTAGTGACGCTGAGCTGACCAGACTTGCTCAGGCATTGGTTCGCACCCTGGAGAAGAGGAGCATGTCTTATCTTTTCAACGAGACGAAAATGATAAAGCTCGATTTCTTCAGCCAAATTTTGGGCTACCGTAGGCAATGTAAGTGATCTTTGTAACCCTTTTTTTTTTCTATTGTTATCTTTTGCTTGTTGCATTCTGATGTGATTCCTCATTTTCTTCTAAGTGTATGACACAGACATTGTCTGCGACCTTCAAGCTCGCCAAGTGAAGTCAATTCTTCAGGCGAGCCGAAAAGAAGCTTCTCGTCAGAGCAATGATGGTATTGCCCCGCCTGAGTCTGACGAGGAAACTGATGTTCCGCTACGTAACCGGTTAATGAGGTTCCAATAGAGGGATCCCATGCGGCTGTGACGGTGGGAGGAGGAGGGATCCCGTCGGATGACCTGTGTGTGTCGGTGGGAGGAGGAGAGGTCTCATGTGGTGTAACTACAGAGCCAAGTCCAGAAGCAGAGGAAACTCAGGTGTACTGTCAGCACGAGTCTCCTGGTGTCGGCTAGTGCCTCCAGTGTCTATATCGGTACCCTGTTTATCTGGTCCGACCACCTGTGTAACGGGTACGGTACCATATGTCTCTGGTCCGGTACCCTGCATACCACCTACGTCTCTGGCCGGGTCTGTCCCGTCGACAGGACTACGTCCACCCACGAAGTTTCTGTATGAATCATCTCGATCTTGGGACAGTGGGCCCACTCCTGCTGTCTGTGATGTCGATCCCCACAAAGCTTGGACTAAGTCCATCAGTTTCTAATGCTGTCTATTTCGTTCTTCATCACTTCTCCGCACATCATCCCATAAAGCTAGGACTGAACCCTCCAATACTTGGATTCTAAGCTCCAGCTGGTCATGAAAACAAGTACAAAATGTTAATATGCACATGTACATGCGTTTAAAACAAATAAATGCAGAACAACAATTTTAACATGCCTCGCGTGCCCCTACAACATCTCCTCATGAGCTATCTGTAGCATTGTGTCCCATCATCGTAAATCGTACGCACTGCCACCTCCGGGGTCTCTCATGGGGCAACTCTGGGTTGTTTGAAGGTTTTACCCGGGGTTAATTTTAAACTCGGAAAAAACCCACGTAGCTAGGTTTCAAGTCAACTGTGTTTCTACTTCAAAAAAACAAAAACACGTTCTCAGCTCTCATCGTCATTCGTCTCTACTCTCTTGCTGTCGTTCCGCCATCGCTTCCGACGAAGCTTCTCGCCATTGAATCCCACATCCAGAATTGCTTGAAACCCACATTCAGAGGTAAATTTTCCTTTTTTTTTTTTTATGATTGTTACTATCAGCTAAATCATCTTAAATTGTGAAAATTGATCTTCCACGTTATCTCTTTCGATGACCTGAAAAATTTAATTTAAGAGTTCTTGAATTCAACAGCAGACGTTCGTTTAAAAGTGAATGGATGGGGCTTATTTTTGGTAAATATTGGGAGGTAGTATTTGGTGGAAACGTGTTTTGCTTTTTATTTTGTCGATAAAATATAGTGGAAAGTGGAAAGTTGCAATCAGGTGGTTCTAAGAACTTAATTGTTTTAAATACAATGATATTCTTGTGTTTATCATACTTGGGCAGTCAAAATTTATTCTCTTCTACTATGCACCAATGTCTTTGATATGAATCATTTATGGGTGCATATCTTTTAATTGAACTTGGGTTTTTTCTTTATTTTTTATTCGTGTTTCAGTATTTGTCTTTGCTTGTTTGTTTGTGGGAGATAGTAAGATTTTCGAGCTGGGTTTTCATTTTGTCTTCTTTTGACAGCACTGATTCAGCTGAAATGGGAATGCATGCAGAGCAAGTATAAACTTTAGAATACAGATTTCGGGTTCTGGGTTTGAATTAAACTTCGGATATGGATGGAGATCACTTTTGTTGGTCAAAATCTGTGAACTTGGAGGCATCGGTTACTTCCAGTTTTGTGGGTATGTATGTATTTATCTTTTTTTTGAAGTTGGATATTAATTTATTTGTGGAATCATTCCTATTTGTTCTTGGCCATTTGGCACATAGGCACTCCGGCAAAGTTAGATTTGTTTAATTGAAGTTGTTTTAGAAGTTAAATTATATAGTAGGAAACAATACTGCTACATATTTTTACCAACCAAGTTTAGTGAGCCAAAAATGTTACTGAATCAACCAACCCAAGTCTAGAGATGAGGACTACTTGAATAGATTTGTTCCACTCTCGCCTTTTTTTGCCATATATTGTTTGATTAAAGTTTGTAGTTAGCAGTATGTATTCTAAATTGAGTATATGTATGTCAGCCGTTTCCCTTTAAATTGTGTGTATCAGAACTCGATTCAAAAGTTCAAATATGTGTTATATTTTATTGCATTACAAATGGAATGATCGTGTTATATAGATATATTCAAATATGTGTTGGGTTTGGTTTTTGATTGAATTGTTTAAACGAATTAGGTAGCAAAACACAATGACTAGTGTTGAAGAAGGAAGTAGGATAAACACTTAAACGGGTAGTGGAAATAATGAAATAAGAGATGTTGAACCAAGTAGTTTGAAAAGACACATGGAAAAATGTCTTAACAAACATCAAACAGCCACAACTAAAATAGCCAAGATGATTATTATGCATGAATGTCCTTTACGTTTTGTTGGATAAACGGGTTTCGGGAAATGATGGAGTATTGTCAATGTAGGTTTGCTGACTAGTGAGATCTTTAAGTTGTATAATTTTGAGATGTAAAACGAAAAAATTGTTGGAGAGCATTGAGAGTGAAGTTGCAATTACTACATATATGTAGACTTCTGGAACAAAAATGGGATACATAATTGTTACTATGCATTTCATTGATAAATCATGGGTGTTACATAGTCGTATAATGAGGCTTATACATGTGTTATCTCCACACGATCTTAGGTAAATAATGTGTAAAAAATTCGTGTCAAAAATTGGATCCAAATCCAGGTAAAAAAATTTGTTAAAAAATTTGGTCAAAAAAATATGGGTAAAAGGGTAGACCTAAATTCGGATCCAAATCCGGGTCAAAATGTGTTAAAAATATGGACAGAATTTGGATCCAAATTCGGGTCAACATTCTGATCCAATATGGGTTATAAACTCACAATATGGTAATCGTGCGGGCAAAAGGACGGGCTTGGGCTTTATCCTGTTTTTTGTGGGCCTAGTTCCAACCCTACCTACATACATAATATTCGTATGTGGGTTGAGTTTAAACACTCTTAATTTATGAGGGCTTGGGTCCGGTGTGAGTTTGGGTCCTCAAATTGCCAACCCTTCCAAAATGGCCAAAGCAAGAGGGAGTCGAGACAAAACGGTTAACAATACAATTATACGTTTGGTATGTTTGGGATATGAGGGATGAGAGGTTCAAATGACCAGAGTGTCCTTTTATTATATAATATATATATATATACATATATATATATAATATTTTATAATATATGTTCAATATTATATATATATTTATAAAATGTATTATTTTAATAATATATTATACATATTTGTAAATTTTGGAAATTTTAAACCGTAAAAACGTCTTTTTTATACTTGTCCTATGCATGAGACAACTTGGACTAGGGTTTTGGAATGGAAAAGATTTGGTGTTTTTTTGTTCCATCCAGTCACGTCTCGTTCCATGTTCAAAACGCGTCAAACGTGTGACAATAGAAAATTGTCCCGACCTGTTCTACGTATCAAATGCACTCTTAGGCTTCTTGTATTAGTATTAATCTTTAATAACAATATTGCGATGGATTCTTTCACCTATATAAAAAATTATATGTCAAATAAGACAAATAAATATTATGTTCAAATAAGTCTCACCAATAAAGTTGTTGATACTCGATCAAAAAAAAAGTAATAGACATTGTCAAGTTGAATGTCTACTTTCAAAAACTCGGTTAGACAGTTATATTGTAGGTCAACTCAGCATTTTGGAGATAAATATAAAAATAAAAAACGTTAAGAAAGTTGTTTGATTAAAAATAAAAAATAAATTAAATAATTACACACGTCATTAATAAATTAATATTCAAATAGGAGCATTGAAGATAGATATTTTATTTGGCTATCTATCTAGTAGATTTCTATATTAAATTGAAAGCAAGTCCGTTGATATTGTTAATATGGTAATAATTATTTAAATGTAAGCCACTTTTTTAGCCGAGATGCTCTAAGTTTCACTTCCCAAAATAAAGCTAAAGAACAAAAACAAATTATACGGTCTGAATCCGAAACAGACAATGACGAAGCCTAAGCAATTGAATAGTTGAATTCATGAAAAGAATATGCTCCAATTGAAAGATTTTATTAATGATAAACAAAAGATAATAAAAAGAATTCGGATCCATGCTTAAAAAGAAAAACTAAACCGAATCCAATTAGGATTAGAACTACTAAATTTATTGACAAATTCTAGAAGAACCTTTCAAAAGGAACACAGCAAATAAATCTTACTAAAAACAAAATTCTCTACAAAACTTTTATGATCCGAAATGAACGTCGTAAAGCTTGTCTAGATGACTCAAACAATATATTATAAGCCCAAATCTGATCACTTCTATAGTCCTAAATCAGTCAATATCATATTCTGTACAATGAAAACCGACTTGCTCTAGCTTGACAATCAATTTAAGAAGGTATCAAAACTTAATGCTTTTGGAGTGCAACAGTAAAACTTATAGATATTGTTTGTTTACAAAAAATCAAATTTCTACAATACATCAAATGGTTGTCGATACCATTCAATATGTTGTCCTTAGTTATCACGAACCAATGCGCATGTATATAACCATGTGCTGGGTGTACACATGTAACACATGTTTGTAGGGCCGTCTCCAGATATTTTAAGGCTCGAGCTATTTAATGATATTAATAAAAATGGGATCCTATATAAAAAGTAGAACAATATTTGGATATTGATTGGTCAGTAGCCAAAATACTGACCCCATCACTAGGAGTATATAGTGTTGAAAAATAAACTTGACATCAGCCCAACCACTTTCAGCCAACCACCTTGCCACCCACTTCTAGAAACCGGCCATTGAAATGGCTCCAACCACCTCCAACTCCCAGCTGCTTCCTAACCACATTTGACTTCATTGTTTTGCATTTATTTAGTTTGTAGTTTAGCTCATCTCATTTTCCTATATAAAGGGATGAAAGTTGTATTGAAAATGTGTGGAGTGGTGAATGAAATATAGAGAGATATAAGAAAAGCTTCTCCTTTTATTGTTTGTGTTTGAATTCTCTCTCAGAGGTGCACCACAAGTGACCTCAAACCATACCATCCCACCAACAGTGGTATCAGAGCCAAGAGAACCAGAAACTCGAAAAACAGAAGTCGAAGTCGAATTCGCCCAGAAATCAAAGTGATCAGAATCAATTTTTGATCACACCAGAGTGTTCTACACATCTTCAGGAGTTCAACGGTGAAAACACCATTCAAATCGGAGCACCAGAGAGGACGCACGCGCCGACAGACTTTGGAAAGTGAACTCACGCGCCTTCCACGCGCAGCACAAACCCCGGAGCGTCACCAACACGTGCCGATCGTCTTCCTCGCCCGTTTTTCAGGATCCGATCCGAAGTCCGATCCATCAACCCGTACCAGATCCGACCCAATAACCTGACCCGGTATTCGGTTGCTGCTGGCCGACCCGGAATCCGACCCGAAGACCCGTCACTATTCACGGGTTGCTGACGTCACTAACGACGTTATAACGGCTGGAATATTTCGTCAGTCAAAGGAATATTCCGTTATCTTGGTTGACTTTTCCAAAAAGTTTGACCGTTCGTTTCGGACGCTTCGAACTCGTTTTTTGACAAACGCGGACTGGTTTCCAAGGTTTTGGACCATCCCGAACGCAACGATGCACTCCCTTTTTGAAAATTCGGACTCCAGATTTGTAATCTATGCATTTCAAGTCTCGATGGCCAACGGAAACGCACATGTTGTCATCCCAAAGCTCACCAAAGAAAACTATGATAATTGGTGCATACAAATGATAGCTTTACTAGGCTCTCAAGATGTTATGGATATTGTGGAAGATAGATATACAGAAGCTGAATCCAAAGAAGCTGAAGGAACCATGACAGAAGCTCAAATATCGCCTCTCAAAGCCGATCGAAAGAGGGATTGTAAAGCAAAGTCTATAATCTATCAAGGGCTAGACGAAGCAACGTTCGAGATCATAACATCCGCTAAGTCGTCAAAAGATGTCTGGGACACCATTCTCAAAACCTACAAAGGTGCTGACAAAGTGAAAAGGATCCGTCTTCAAACTCTACGAGGTGAGTTCGAATCCTTACGAATGAAATCTAGTGAATCTATTGCTGAATTCTATACACGAGTTATGGTCATTGCGAATCAGCTAAGAAGAAATGGAGAAACTCTCACAGATATGAGAATTTCAGAGAAAATTTTACGATCATTAGATCCAAAGTTTGACTTCATAGTTGTGGCACTGGAAGAAACAAAAGATTTGGAGACGATGTCTGTTGAAGAACTTGTGGGATCATTGCAAGCCCATGAGCAAAAAGTCACAAGAAGAAATGATGATAGAGTATTGGAGCAAGCTCTTCAGTCAAAGCTCTCCCTCAATGAAAAAAGATATGAGCAAGGGGGGACCTCACAACAAGGAAGAGAATGAGGTAGAGGATCTCGTGGAAGAGGTTCAAGAAATGCTGAAACCAGGAGTAGAGGCAGAGGAGGAAGAGACACAAACAGAGGAGGACGTGGACAACAGAACTATGTCCCACGAGGAAGATGACGAGGAAGAAGAGGCGGGTACAACAACCGTCCGAACATTGACAAAATAAATGTTCAATGCTATAACTGCCACAAATATGACCACTATAGCAACGAGTGCAGAAGCCCGCCAAATGAGGTAAATGAAAATTCTAACTTTGCAGAGAAAGAGCAAGTTGAAGGAGAATCGTTGATGTTGATGGCACACAACTCAACATATCAAAACTAAAATTTTTGGTTTCTTGATTCTGGAGCCAGCAACCATATGACTGGCAGAAAAAATTTATTCACTGAACTTGATGAGAAAGTTCACGGAGAAATCTCATTTGGCGACCTCTCTAAAATCCCTGTCCAAGGAAGAGGAGATGCCATGATCAAGCAGAAGAATGGAGATCATGCTTTCATCTCAAATGTCTATTATGTTCCAAACATGAAGACAAACATCCTAAGTCTCAGATAACTCTTGGAGAAAGGCTACCATATTAGCCTTCAAAATATGCAACTCACCATCACAGATGCTCGAGGAAAGCTGGTTACCCGAGTCCAGATGACGAAGAATAGGATGTTCCCTCTCGCAATTCATCATGATACGCCAAGATGTTTGACAGCCATCATCGATGACAAAGACTGGTTGTGGCATCTAAGGTATGGACATCTCAATTTTGAAAGTTTAAAGCAACTGGGAAGTAAGAAGACGGTGAAAGGATTGCCAAACATCCATCACCCCAATGAGATGTGTGAAAGCTGTGTTCTCAGTAAACAACACAGAAATAGCTTCGGAAAGGAGGCAAATTGGAAAGCAACCATGCCACTTGAGCTCATTCACACAGATGTGTGTGGTCCATTGACGCCAGTATCAAATGGACAGAATCAATACTTCCTCACCTTCATTGACGACTACATCAGAAAGACTTGGGGTTTATTTCCTAAAAAGGAAATCTGAAGTATTTGATTACTTTAAAGAGTTCAAAACTCTTGTAGAGAAGTAAAGTGGCTACTACATCAAAACACTGAGATCAGATCAAGGTGGAGAATACACTGCAGGTGCTTTCCAGGAATTCCTTAAGCAACAAGGAATCAGACATCAGTTTACACCAGCTTATACTCCTCAGTTAAACGGTGTAGCTGAAAGGAAGAATCGAACAATCCTAAACATGGTCAGAAGCATTTTAAAGGATAAAAACATGCTTAAGAGTTTTTGGGCTGAAACAGTCTTGTGTGCGGTATATCTACAAAACAGATGTCCTACGAAAAGTCTTGATACAAAGACACCGTAAGAAGCATGGAGCACTCACAAACCCAGTATGAGCCACCTTAGAGTTTTTGGCTCTATTTCCTACATCAAGGTCCCAGAAGCAAGAAGAACGAAGCTTGAAGATAAAGGAGAAAAGTGTATCCTGGTTGGATACGGTGATAGAACTATGGGTTACCGGCAATACAACCCCATCACCAAGAAAGTAATCTTCAGCATGGATGTCATTTTTGAAGAAAATGAATCCTGAAATTGGGATCATAACAAAGCTTCCAGAAGTGCAGAGTTGATATCTGAAGAAGAGACAAAAGAAGTGGCTACAGAGCCACATATACCCAGAAATCAGCAGACTCCTCAACGTGGTTCCCCTTCATCACAAAGGTATGATTTTCCATCACCGATTGAACGTGATTTTTCAGATATGATGCCTAGAGGGACACGTAGCCTAGAAGATCTGTATGAAAATACAGAACAAGTGGAAGAAGACATTACTTTGTATTGTCTGCTGATGACAAGTGATCCAGTTAGTTTTGAAGAGGCTAACCAAGAAGGAAAATGGAGAAGTGCAATGGATGAAGAGATTCGATCCATTGAAAAGAACAAGACGTGGGAGTTGACTAATCTCCCAAAATACCGAAAAACCATCGGAGTAAAATGGGTCTACAAGACCAAAAGGAATGCGAAAGGAGAGGTCCAGAGATACAAGGCAAGACTTGTAGCAAAATGCTACAAACAGAAAGAAGGAGTTGATTACGGAGAAGTCTTTGCCCCGGTTGCCAGACTAGAGACCATCAGATTGCTAATATCATTAGCAGCCCAGAAGAGTTGGAAAATTTACCAATTTGACGTAAGGTCAGCATTCCTGAATGGCTTTCTTGAAGAAGAAATCTATGTGGAACAACCACCTGGATATGTTCAGAAAGGCAATGAAGATAAAGTTTGTAGACTGAAGAAAGCTCTATATGGTTTGAAGCAAGCACCCCGTGCATGTAACATGAGGATTGATGATTACTTTCAAGAGAATGGATTCGAGAAATGTCCGTATGAGCATGCACTATATTTGAGGAAGGAGACTGATGGAAGCCTGTTATATGCATGCCTATCTGTTGATGACTTGATCTTCACCAGCAACAATCCAACCATGTTTGAAGATTTCAAACAGAGAATGGTGAAAGAATTTGAGATGACTGACATTGGTCTAATGGCTCATTTTCTTGGTATTGAAGTTGTGCAAAGCGAAAAAGGTATCTTTATCTCCCAGAGTATCTATGCAAAAGAAATTCTGAAGAGATTTGGTATGGAAAAATGCAATCCTGTCATAACTCCAGTAGAAACAGGATTGGAGTTAAGAAAGAATGAAAGAGGAGTAGTTGATCCAACCTATTTCAAGAGCTTGGTTGGAAGCCTAAGATACTTGATGTGTACCAGGCCAGATATACTTTATGGAGTTGGACTAGTCAGCAGATACATGGAGACTCTTGACCAGTCTCACCTAAATGCTGCAAAGAGGATACTTCGCTACATAAAAGGTACAATTGATGATGGTATATTTTATACCAAATGTGAAGATTGCAGGTTGATTGGCTATTCAGACAGTGGTTGGGGAAGAGATCTGGATGAGTAAAAGCACGACAGGCTTTACGTTTTTTATGGGAGATACAACGTTCACATGGTCATCCAAAAAGCAAGCCATTGTGACACTGTCATCATATGAAGCTGAGTACGTTGCTGCCTGCTCAGCTGTTTGTCATGGTATCTGGATTAGGAATGTGTTGCAGTACTTGGGATTTCCACAAGATAATCCCACAGAGGTCTACATCGACAATCGGTCAGCGATTGCGCTAGCAAAGAATCCAGTATTCCATGAAAGAAGCAAACATATCGATACGCGGTATCATTTCATCAGAGAGCATGTGAAGAATAAGGAGGTGAACTAGTCTCTTGCAGGACATATGATCAAGTTGCTGACATTTTCACCAAGCCTCTCAAACATGATGTGTTTTCAAGATTAAAGACAATGCTTGGTATGGCGAAACATGGGGAGTCAAGTTTAAGGGGGGATGTTGAAAAATAAACTTGACATCAGCCCAACCACTTTCAGCCAACCACCTTGCCGCCCACTTCTAGAAACCGACCATTGAAATGGCTCCAACCACCTCCAACTCCCAGCTGCTTCCTAACCACATTTGACTTCATTGTTTGCATTTATTTAGTTTGTAGTTTAGCTCATCTCATTTTCCTATATAAATGGATGAAAGTTGTATTGAAAATGTGTGGAGTGGTGAATGAAATATAGAGAGATATAAGAAAAGCTTTTCCTTTTATTGTTTGTGTTCGAATTCTCTCGCAGAGGTGCACCATAAGTGACCTCAAACCATACCATCCCACCAACATATAGGCATGCCCACGGTTCCAACTGGTTTCGGAAGGAGCTGGAACCGGAATCGTCGACCGGCGGTTCCTTTTTTTTATTTATTTACAATTTACCATAAGAAAAATAAAATTAGCTAGAACCGGCGGTTCCGAACCGGAACCGAACCGTCGGTTCCATGACGGTTTTTTCAGAGGAGGAACCGGAACCGGAACCGAACTACCTCCCCCACGGATCCGGAACCGGTTTCGGAACCGGTTTCACGTTTTCGGTTTCGGTTCATTTCACACGGTTACTGTTCGAACCGAACCGTGGTCATGTCTAGGAGTATAGCACGTGTCTTTTTGTTTCTTTTGCTTTTTACATTTATCTTACAAATTGGGTATTGACCGGTCAGTACCCGTGTATTGTTCTATAAATTCTTATCATTGAAAAAAGGTTAGAATTCAATTGGACTTGGTTCGCAAATAAAGTGGATTCCAACGGAAGTTAAGGAGAGTGGGTGACGATTTTGACTAGGTTAGTAAAGAAATGTTAGCAATTCAATTGGACTCTCTTTTAAAAAAGGAAAAGGAAAAGAAAAAGAATTCAATTAGACTCTCAAATAATGTAAAACTAAGGGGTCGTTTTTTTTTGTCTGAAAACTGAACAGTCCTGAATTTTTCTAATGATTAAATAGGGACTGAAATCTAAATCTAAATGACATGTTTTTTGTTTTTCTCACATCTGAATGTATTGTCAACACGTTTGTTTTTTTAAAGTAAATTTGACTGAATAAAAGTAATTTTACATTTATACCTATGTTAAACAATTATACATATAATATGGAATAAAAACAATCCAATAATAATAATTATATATGAACACATATGATCATGATATTCATCTTTGATTACAAACAAACTTCATTTTTCTAAGAAAAGAATTTTTTTTTTTTCAAAAAATAAAAAGGACATCAGGAAAACTCGTACAAAACAATATATATATCACCATAATATCATAATAAATTATTGATATTAAACACCAATATGTACAGTGATTAGGGTTCTTTTTTATTTATTTTTAAAGCTATTTAAAATAAGTAATATATTAAAATAAAAATTTACCATATGTAATTTTGATGAAATTGGAAATATGTTATATATGGGAGGATATTATCGGAAGAAAAGATTTTAGATTGTATTTAATGCAATTTAGTGATTTGCAATTTAGTTAAAAGTCATGATTTTTTACTTTTTATTTTAAGTTATTTTTTAGGATTTTTAAGTTGTTTGACCACTTACAAAAACAAACAAAACAACTTAATAATTATGATTCAGATCCATTAAGTTTTAAGTGGAAAAAACAAACGACCCCTAAATCTGATATATTAAATCAATTGGATTTTAATATTTATTTTTATTAAATTGAATTAGATATTGATAATTGGACCTTATTTAAAAAAATCAAAACAATGTTTAAAATTGGGTTTTTTTATAATAAAATAAATTGGATCTAAGACTCAAAAAAAAAAAGAAATAGATTGGACAATTTGGGTAACCTAGTAAAATGTTGGGTTTGCTGCATGTTTGTCGGCACAACCATGTGCACGTGTTTGTGAGGACCACAAGGACTTAAAGGGTATATATATTTATCTTGAAGGTTGTACAATTTTGTTCTTTTCTATTCTTCAGTCTAGTGATAATGTCTGATCTTGCTATTACTACTGCATCACAATAATTCTGGTGTACACAGTAGCAGACACTTTAATTTCTGATGGTTTGTAAAAGAAGATATTCAGTATATAAGAATATCTCGGTTTTGATTAATTATCACATTATCTACCCCAAAAAATTATATTTATAGGCCTGACCAATTCTGTTAAACTCTCGTCGCACTCCTCGTCACATTTTAATAGTCATCCCTTAACATTTGTACTGTCCTTCTCTTTTCATGGAAGCCATATTTGAGATGATGATTTTGAGCAGGGCCGGTCTTGGGCATAAGTCCATGAGACGGCCGTCTAGAGTCTCGATTTTCTAAGGGTCTCAAATATAATTTACTGTGTATATATATCTTTATGACTGAATTGAGTTTTGTAGAAATGGTGAGATATGTTATCTTTTTTGGTATGTGTTGTAATGATGTTACCCCTTTAATAACTTAAGTTTAAAAGACATCTATTACGGTGAACTACCCAAATTGTCCTTAAATAATCTATTTTTTATTCTCATTGTACTTCTATTTACACTTTGAAAATCGCTATTTGAAAATCGATCTACAAATCATCCCTCTTTCTAAAAAACTTGTCTCTCTCCAGATTCTGTACAAAAAAATAATATATATTTGTGATCTTCGTTTATATATTGTCATATATTTCTGTATGATATAACAATGTATCCATTCGTTATGATTTGTTGTCTCAATATTTGTATGAACATGTATGAATATTTAGTTTCCAGATTCTGTTTGAGACTTTTTTAAATTACTCCGAGTTTTTTTGATTAGTGTTCGAGCTATTTTGATATGATTTCGAGCTTTTTTTTATACTTCTCCTAGCTTTTTTGATTTGTCTCCGAGCTTTTTTGTTAAGTTAATGTCTGAGATTTGTCTCCGAGCTTTTTTGATATGGTCTAAAAAAATTTCTAACCCTTAGTAAAAAAGCTTGAACCCAATAAAAAAAGCTTGGGCACTTGACAAAAAAGCTTGAATCCTTACCAAAAAAGCTCGAGCTTTTTTACCAAGTGTCCGAGGTTTTTTTTTACTTGGTTCGAGCCTTTTTGCCAAGTTAAAAAAAAAACTCGGACACTTGATAAAAAAACTCGAACCCAGTAAAAAAAAACTCGGACACTTAGCAAAAAAGCTCGAATCCTTACAAAAAAAGCTTGAGTTTTTTTTAATGGATTTGAGTTTTTTTACTAAGTGCCAGGGCTTTTTTTTTAATGGGTTCGAGCTTTTTTACCAAGTGTCTGAGCTTTTTTCTTTACTTAGTTTGAGCATTTTTGCCAAGTTAAAAAAAAGCTGGGGCACTTGGTAAAAAAGCTCGAACCCAGTAAAAAAAAGCTCGGGTACTTGGCAAAAAAACTCGAGCTTTTTTGGTAAGAGTTCGAGCCTTTTTGTCAAGTGTTTAAGCTTTTTTTTAATGGGTTCGAGCTTTTTTACTAAGTTCCAAGCTTTTTTTACTGTGTTCGAGCCTTTTTGCCAAGTAAAAAAAAAAAAAAACTCGACACTTAGTAAAAAAACTCGAACCCAGTAAAAAAACTCGAAACTCATTAAAAAAAAACTCGAGCTTTTTTGGTATGGGTTCGAGTTTTTTTACCAAGTGTTCGAGCTTTTTTTTTTAATGGGTTCGAGTCTTTTTGTCAAGGGTCCGAGCTTTTTTTTTACTGGATTCGAGACTTTTACTAAAGGCCATTTTGTAATTATATTCTAAGCATATTAAGTACTGATTAGAAAAAAAAAGTTTCAGGGGCGCTGCCCCCGTCCCCTACGAGCTAACAGGGCAACTCGATCGCCGCGAGCTCGACCCCCAAATGTATCTGCTTAGCGTCACTCCGTCGCTATTCGAGTGATTGTCTGAGTTTTAACGAGATTTTTTTTCTCTACTTCAAAACTATCACTGTAAAATGAATGAAAGAAATCTGATGTGAAACAACTATTGAGTGTATTTTTATCTGTTTACCATAATAAGTAACTTTTAAATATAAGTTATTTAATCAGTGACAGTATTCAAATACCAACTTTAAAAAGTGCTATTTATTTTTTGAACACATTGAGTTTTTTTTATAAAAACAGCCCACGTGTCTATTATTAATTAAAAGGCGTACTCCAAAATATTAATACGTAGCGCACATTTTTGTTGTTGTTAAAAAAGGTCAATAAAGAAATAAAATCATTACATTTATGACTTATCCCATGGTCCCCACGATCCCCACAACAACATTCACTTGCAAGTTGCAATTCACTAATGACTTATACCATGGTCCCCACGATCACCACCACAACATTCAATTGCAATTCACTATCAGACGTTGAAATTTTGGTGGGTTCTTTACTTCTTTATTTCTTTGTTAAAAATGGCGTAACAAAACAAATATATTCATTACACGTTTCCGACGGTTCCCACCACAACATATCAATTTCAATCGACTATCGTTCATTCGAAAATTTTTAGGGTTCCCTTCACTATAATTGTTGTGCTAAAACTAAATCTTTTTTTAGTGGTACAATGAATATATTCTTTGTTTTACACTTCTATGAACGATGAAATTTCTTCAAAAATTATATGGAAACTTTTATGTTTAAGCCATTATCAAAAACAAAATGAGAAAATTGTGTGGAAAGTATAAAAGTCGTAAGATACCAAACTTTACAAATAAGAGATGCTTTAGCCCACTTGGTAGAAACTATTGAATATCTCAAAACAAAGAGTGAAGCCGACTCCTTAGTAACATAGAACTTGAGAATTTTGAGTTCTTGTTTGGGATGAGTAATTAGTATAATTTATTGTTTACTATTAATTATGTTGGCAGAATTCTACAAAATGAAGACATACATATTGATGTTACTTAAACAATTAAAAAGTCTTATTTCCTATGTTAAGAAATATAGAGAAGCTGGATTTGAGGCGACTATGATTGAAGCTAAACAGATTGCCGGTGAGATGGAAATTGAAGTTGTATTCCGTGAAAATGCATAATTCGAAGAAAAAACAATTTGATGATAATACAAATGAAGATATGACACAATCTGCGATAGAATCTTTAAGTCAATATATTAATCTATATAGTTGATCAAACACTTTATTTATTAAATATATGGAAAGTCGGGATTCATGGGCTTCCATTTTATAGTTTGCCTAGGGCTCCGAAATCCCAGGATCGACCCTGATTTAGAGCATCTAATTAAATGATTGGATCATACATTGAAAAGACTCAACTTGGGATACAACACACTCTCTCGAGCCTTTTAATATTCACAACGATTTCCCGCACTTTAATTGCAATTGCTTTCTGCATGTTTATCAATTCAGTTTGTTTGTATGAACTTTTACATTACAATATTGATTTTGGTGTGGACAATTGCAAGATTAAGGTTAAAGATCCAAAAGAAAAAAACACTATACGGTCTGAAAATGATGAAGCCTAAGCAATTGAATAGTTGAATTCATGAAAAGAATATGCTCCAATTGGAAGATTTTATTAATGATAAACAAAAGATAATAAAAAGAATTCGGATCAATACTTAAATAAAAAAACAAACCGAATCCAATTAGGTTAGAACTACTAAATTTATTGACAAATTCTAAAAGAACCTTTCAAAAGGAACTCAACAAAATTAAACCTCCTGAAATCAAAATCTCAACAAAACGTTTATGATCCGAAATGAATGTAGTAAAGTTTGTCTAGATGACTCTAACAATATATTATAAGCACAAATCCGATCTCTTCTATGGTCCTAAATCAGTCAATATCATATTCTGTACAATGAAAAATGACTTGCTCTAGCTTGACAATTAATTTAAGAAGGTATCAAAACTTAATGCGTTTGGAGTGCAACAGTAAAACATATAGATATTGTTTGTTTACAAAAAATCAAATTTCTACAATACATCAAATGGATGTCAATATCATTCACTATGTTGTCCTTAGTTATCACTAACCAATGCGCATGCATTCAACCAGGTGTTTGGTGTACACATGTAGCACATGGTTGTGGGCACAACCATGTGCACATGGTTGTGAAGACCACAATGACATAAAGGGCATATATATTTATCTTGAAGGTTGTACAATTTTGTTCTTTTCTATTCTTCAGCCTAGTGATAATGTCTGATCTTGCTGTTACTATTGCATCACAATAATTCTTGTGTAGACAGTAGCGGACACTTTAATTTCTGATGGTTTAAAAGAAGATATTCAATTTATAAGAATATTTTAGTTTAATTATCACATTATCTGCCCCAAAAAAATTATATTGATTGGCCTGACCAATTCTGCTAAATTATCGTCGCACTCCTCGTCACATTTTAATAGTCATCCCTTAACATTTTTACTGTCCTTCCTTCTCTTTTCTATAGAAGCCATATTAGATATATAGGATGATTTTTTACAGGCCGGTCCTGGGTATAGACCTATGTGGCGGCCGCCTAGAGCCCTCAGTTTCTAAAGGTATTATATTCAATTTACTGTGTATAAGTATACTTATGCCCGACCTGAGTTTTTTTTTTTTTGAAAAAAATAGCCCATGTGTCTACTATTAATTAATAAGCGCACTCTAGAAATATTTATATATTGGTTCGAAAAATTAATGGCATCTTTTAGGGGTATTTTTATGGAAATATCACCACATTAATAAATCATATTTAAAAGACACAATTTAAAGTGTGGAGACGAAAATACTCATGCCATCACTATCGTTGTGAAGAAAGAGAGAAAGAGAGAAAGAGAGAAAGAGTAAAGAGACAAAAAGTAAATCGACGGTTTCGTTTTTACGGTGACGGTACCGAAACTTGGAAAACAGTGTCATCTGGAGAGTTGAACAGAATATTGCAATCGATCGAGGTTAGCTGAGCTAGAATTTACATCGTTTTTGTTGTTGATTAATTGAATGAAATGCTAGATTAGGTTTTATTTGTGGATTTGAGAATGAAAATGGATCTGAGATTGAAATTGGGTTAGTTTAGAGTTTTGTATTTGTTGAAAGTTGTCGAGGAAGATGAAATCGAGCTTTAATTTACATTCGAGTTTTTGTTTTTTGAGATTTTGACATGTAATCGAGCTTTTATACAGAAGATTCGAGCTTTTGTATAAAATTCCGGAGCTCTTATAAAAGCTCGGATCAAGCTTTTAAAAGCTCGGAGCTTTTAAACAAAAGCTCGATCCGAGTTTTTATAAAAGCACAGAGGTTTTATAAAAGCTTGGATCGAGCTTTTATATAAATACTTCGAACATTTATATAAAAGCTTGAAACTTTTAAACAAAAGCTCGGAACTTTTATACAAAAGCTTGGAGCTTTAAGATAAAAGCTCGCTTCGAGCTTTTATAAAAGCTCCGAGCTTTTATCTTAAAGTTTTGAGCTTTTTTCTTAAAGCTCCGAGCTTTTATTTATAAGGTTAGAGCTTGTTATTTCTGAGGATTTCACAAGGTACATAATTATGTTGTTGTTAAGTTTCAGATGACGAATTGGTTGAGGGTGTCGCTTAAAACTCCAGAAGAAGAGTAGTACAAGGGCAAAGTCACTCGCCATGACCATTTTGATGCCCTTGGCCAGATAGACGAAGCCATTAATCGGGTCCTTGTAGAATGGACTGAGGAAGACCGAAGTCGGTTCAGAGCGTCCTATTTTGAGCATTTATTGACCATGCACCGGCCGGTGAAGTTTTGGGTGGTATTATCCACCAACTACTTCTGCGGGAGGTGCATCATAATGGGCAAACATACGAGATGCGGTTTATGATAGGGTTCCTCCTCCTCTCACTGTCTCAACTGGATCATCCCATGGGGTTCCTTCTCCTCCTACCATCACAACCGTAGCATCCCACGGAATCCCTCCTCCTCCCACCGATACACCCGGATCATCCCACGGGATCCCTCCTCCTCCCACCGTCACAACCGGATTATCCCATGGAATCCCCCGCAACTTCTGTTTCCCCCATGCATGTAAGCGCGGGTGGCAACTGTTGAGCCCATACACTGACCTGACTTGCCCGAAGAGGCCTAGAACAATGCCAGCGGCATCAGAGCATACATTCAATCCTACAACGTTGGTAGTGTAGGGAAAAAACAGTTCAAAAACGCAGCGGAAGCGTGAGAAAATTAAATAAAATTACGGTTTGCGTATAAATAAAATTTTCCCTTTTACTAACAAGAATCTTAACCCAAGATTAATTGATGTATAAAAAAAGTATCGCACCTTTTTTTGTTTTTTTTTGTGTGACGATTGAACTAACGTCGAATTGAATCCGTAAAATCTTCGAATCCAATCACGAATGTGAATCACCTAGGAGTGTGGGATCCCTTTCTTTAAATTGTATACCTGATGATGTAAACAAACAAAATCTTCTTCTTTGTTAGTCACAATAATCCTCTAAGAGAAAAACCAAGAACGTCCGGTCACTTGTGAATTATCAATCAATTTGATTGAACTTGCGTGAACTTTGATTCGATGTTGTATACATACAAAACCCTTTTGATGTTATCGAAAACAAAAACGTTCCATTTTTTCTCTATACTTGACCGAATTCTTCACACGATGAGTTGGACCAAGTTTTTTTTTATAACAAAAAAATAAATAAATAAAAAATAACTTGTCACGCCAAAAATTCATGTTTGGACGAAATTTACAAGTATATATATATAGGAGACCAAATCCTCTCCTAAGAAGGATTTACTTGGTGGTTAAGAATCCTATCCTTAGGTGGATTTACTTAGTGGTTAAGAATCCTTTTCCAAAAGGAATTCTTTCCTACACCAAGACTCCTAATCCAACTCAATAGTGTATTTGTAACCATATTAAAGACTTCCTAATTTGATTAGATAAATAATTCATTTTATTTATCTACTTATCAAATATAGTCTTTAATATTAATTATACTACAAACAATAGTATAATATTAGGAGACCATCTCCTAATAGAAAATGATTTTGACTTTTAATTAAATAATTAATTAATCACCAAATTAATTTATTTTCATTTAATTAAATAAAAAAATAAAAAAATATAATTAAGCTATTCTAAATAATCTTGCCGCCCAACACATATTTATGGGCCAATATATTATTTTTTTATTTTATTAAATCCATTTGACCTTTATAAAAAGTCCACATGTGAACTAGACCAATTCTTACAAAAAGAAACAAGTTCACATACCTTAATACAATTCTCGATGGACCCCTAAATTGGTCCAGTAGAATATATCAAGTGATCCATAAAAGTTCGTGTGGGTTGGAGATCTTGGCGGGCTATTTAAATTTAAACTCCAATAGACACAACCCAATCACAATCAACAAATGATTCACTTAGGTCCGATCTATTTAATTTTAGTTCATTCCACTAAAGAACTAAAATTGAACTCTTAAATAAAGATAGAATAAGTTGATGTTACTCATTCGTACCCTAGACAACCTTATTGGATAAAGTGTATCCTCATGAAGAATACCAGTAATCGTCAAGAGCTCATAGACCGTCTATAGCTCTCCAAATTACCATATTTACTCATATGACCACATTTTGAACTTGGATATTTTTACTTGTCCAGAAGCCTTGTTTCAATAGACACTATTGAAAACTTAACATTAAGATTTAATATCCAATACCTCAAAACATCCATATGATGATATTCTACTCTCATTTAATAAATGGAGCCACGATGTCCATATCTATAAATGAAGTCCTCTATCGATTAACAAATGAATACCACCAAACTATCGAGGATAGACTATGCTATATAATCGTACTCATTGATAACTCAAATGATAACACTTGCAACCGTAAGTCCATCATTTATCTCAGGATTGAGATATACTCTCCGATTGTTTTCAAATGAAAAACTTTTATCTATTGACGGTTCTAGATAAAGAATTTCATTGTGATCCTATTTAATGAACCCAGTGCACTAGATTCTTTTGCCCAAAGACACCACACTTTGTTGATTTTAGACTTATCATAACACATTTGATCCCACTCAAATGCTAGCAAAAGAATCTACAACTTTGACAAGATAAAAGCGCCCAACCATTTATCTTAATTTGTGAATATTATTGAAGACTAACTAAAGAATTGTGTCTACCTCATACATATCTAGATGTATGAACAATTCTTCTTTTCTCATAGTCTTTTGACCTTATGATTATTTACTTTTGACAATTATAATAATTAAACAATAAATGCTATAAGATTTGTTAAGCTATAAATCAATTTATTAGTATGAAAAGATTGTCAAATACAATATTATACTTTTGCTATCAAGCATAATCCTAACAATCTCACACTTGCTCTATAGCAAATGTTTCATATCTCTCATCCCCATGTTCTCTAGATGCCCATCAAAACTCTTTTATGGAAGAGCCTTTGTAAGGGGATCCGCTAGATTTTCTGCTGACGCGATCTTGATAATCTTCGCTTCACCCCTATGCATAATTTCCCTTAGAAGGTGATACCTTCTTTCAATGTGTTTCCCTATTTTATGACTTCTTGGTTCTCTCGAATTAGCCACTGCTCCATTATTGTCACAATAGATAGTGATCTGCTTATTCGCATCAGGAACCACTTCCAAGTCAATCAAGAATTGACCGAGCCAGACAGTCTCTTTAGCAGCCTCGCATGCGGCTACATACTCGGCTTCCATGGTGGAATCAGCAATACAAGATTGCTTGATACTCCTCCATATGACTGCCCCTCTTCCAATAGTAAACACAGATCCTGATGTTGATCTTCTGGAGTTAGAATCTGAATGAAAATCAGAATCAGTATACTCAACGGGAATTAAATCTCCTCCAGAGTATACAAGCATATAATCTCTCATTCTTCTATGATACTTGAAAATATGCTTGACTGCCGTCCAGTGATCAGGACCAGGCTTCGATTGAAACCTGCTAACTACGCCCACAACAAAACAAATATATGGTCTAGTGCAGAGCATTGCATACATGAGACTTCCAACTGTCGATGCATATGGAACCCTACTCATGAATTGCTCTTCATGCTCATTCTTAGGAACTTGTTCCTTAGAAAGTTTGATTCCATGTTTGAAAGGTAATATACCTTTCTTGGAATCTTGCATGGAAAACCTAGACAAGATTTTATCTATGTATGAAGCTTGGGATAATGCACTTGTTCTATTCTTTCTATCCCTTATGACTTGGATACCAAGAATATAACTTGTTTCTCCTAAGTCCTTCATATCAAATTGTTTTGCTAATCATTCTTTTATTGATGTCAATACACCTACATCGTTTCTGATGAGTAGTATATCATCAACATAAAGAATTAGGAAAACCAACTTGTCGCCTTTAATCCTTTTGTATACACAAGGTTCATCAAGGTTTTGAATAAATCCAAAACTTTTTACGGCTTGATCCAACCTTATGTTCCAGGATCTAGATGCTTGCTTCAATCCATATATGGATCTTTGCAACTTGCATACCCTTTCCTATTGGCCATTTTCAATGAATCCTTCTGGTTGCATCATATAGATGCTTTCATCAAGACTTCCATTAAAGAAAGCTGTCTTGACGTCCATTTTCCAAATCTGTAGGTCTAGAGTGTTGGAACCAAATTCACCGATCACGCAGCGGAAACGTATTTTTAAAAGTTTTTATACAGATCGTAATCTGTATCATGGACCGGTGAACTTTTGATCGAATTTATTTTCGGAACAAATATATATATAAATTATTACACTAATAAAATATATATGTAAATACAGAAAATTGTAATCAATAAAAAAATAATATTAAAAGAACCATACCAACGCTTGGAGGCTCCTTCACTTATTCAATATGCTCCTGGTCTGTACCACTGATCTTTCTAGCTATTCCCGGGATTGGTAACTGCGTGTGGGTGCGTCACGATTCACAGGAACTTAGGATGGAGGGTGTAGAAGAGAAAAGAATAAAAAAACTCTTTCTTTATATTAATGAACAACACTTGTACATAAAACCTTTTCTCTCTTTGTGGTGTTTGTTCATGCACACACTTGCACAAAATAACTCACAAAAAAAAACTTCACAGTGCACACACTTGTTATTATTTTTTGTTCACACACCAATTAATACATTTAACCAACAAAAAACAAAAAAAAAACTCCACCCTTTCTTTTGTCAAATATATATATATATATATATATAGGTATGTTGCTGTGCGTGAAACGCATATCAACTTTTTTTTTAAAATAAAATATCTCTTATATATAATATTTTAAAATTGATCAAATCTATATTAGATTTTTAAAAACTTTCAAATAAAAAAAATATCTCATATCTTTATTTTGATTTTAATTTTGAATTCAAACTATTTAAATTCAAAAATAAATTATTTAATTTTATAAAATAAAAAATTACATTATCCTATTTTATTCAAAAATAAATATCAACATACACCCTCCATTTAGTGATTAATAACATAATTAAATAATCTCATTATTTAAGTTATTTAATCACCATTATCCATTAATTAAATAATCTCATTATTCAATTAATTCCCGAATAAATACGTGTCACTTTTGTAACATAATTAACTGGACAATCCAATTAATTAACCGTGACCCTTGTTACCTAAATCGATCAGGCTAGCAAGGGGATCTAATGGACCCACGGTATTTTGAGCTCCAATAATCCTCAGAATCATTAATTAAACTCTTTAATTAATATTCCTTGATTATTAACTCCGGTGTTATTTCACTAAAAACCCGAAGCTGCACTCTCTCAACTGCAGACGTTTTTACACATACCGATACAACTCGGTGTCCATCGATATAGCTATTACATATGGTGTGATCCTCCACAATAGTTCATAATTAGAGCTGGGTCATAATGTCTGTTATACCCCTCTAATTACATATATCCTTTAAGTACCATTGATTCTCTAATGGACAATAAATCCTACTTCCTCATGGAATTAGGAGAGCGCTCATATTGTCCAAAGCACGAATCAACCCTTAAGGGAACTACAATCTACTTCTCACAAGAAGGAGTGGATTCCACTATTGTGTACAAACCTTCCCAGCCACAAGCCAAACCGCAATCCCAACATTCGGAGTATATTGATCAGAAAATACATCTGACGTCACCCATGGTATATCAAAGACCACGATCTAACCTAAAGGAGTCGATAAGACACTCAGGATTAAGATCACCCATATATAGCCATCATTAGTTGATATATATGAATCTCATCGGTAAACGGATCTTTGTGTGAGATTCATATAGATCATGGCCCAGTCCTATATGATCACATCATACAAGGTGCCTCCATTCCCATATCTCATATGAATGATTCAGGATAGAATCACTGTACATTACGGAATGGACCACGGCTATAGATTAACCACAAATAAAGTACCCAGCTTTATTTGCTATCTATGGACTCTTTAGATTGCACGTCTCTTACTGTATCCATCTGTATATGACACTCGTATACACAGTTCGAGATTACATCCGGCAATCTAGGATGTTAATATATACACAAGTTTATAAAATAAATAACATAACAGAATGAATTGAACCTTTCCTTTTATTTACTTCATAAATCCATTTACAAATTACATGCTTAGGGCATAAACCCCAACAATCTCCCACTTGCACTAAAGCATGTGAGGCATGTCTCGTAACCCTAGACCATCTAGGTGACCCGAAAACACTTTAGCCGGTAAGGTCTTCGTAAATGGATCAGCATGATTGTCTTATGAGGCTATCTTGGAGACGATCACATCTCATCTCTGCACTATCTCTCTTATGAGATGATACTTTTTCCTATATGCTTCCTTCTCTTGTGGCTTCTTGGTTCTTTGGAATTAGCCACAGCACCACTGTTATCACAATAAAGTGTAATAAAGTGTGATGGGCTTATCCAGGTCTGGAACAACTTCCAGATCACTTAAAAACTTACGGAGCCAAACATCCTCTTTAGCAGCTTCACAAGCAGCTACATATTCGGCTTCCATGGTGGAGTCAGCAATGCAAGATTGCTTGATACTTCTCCATACAATGGCTCCACCACCCAGGGTGAATACTGATCCAGACGTGGATTTTCTAGAATCCTTGTCTGACTGAAAATCAGAATCCGTGAATCCTAACGGGATCAAATCCTGTCCGGAATACACTATCATATAATCTCTCGTTCTCCGAAGATACTTGAGAATAGTCTTGACAGCAACCCAATGATCCAATCCTGGGTTAGACTGGTATCCGCTGACTACTTCTATTGCATAGCAGATGTCCGGTCTCGTGCATAACATAACATACATGAGACTACATACTGTTGATGCATAGGGAACACGTCTCATATCCTCAACTTCTTGAGGTGTCTTAGGACACTGTTCCTTAGACAAGTGAACTCCATGTCTGGAAGGTAAGTTACCTTTCTTGGAGTTTTGTATTGAAAATCGTACAAGAAACTTATCGATATATGATGTCTGAGACAGTGCTATAAGTTTGTTCTTACGATCCCTTATAAGTTGGATCCCTAGAACATAACTTGCCTCTCCCAAATCTTTCATTTGGAATTGGCTAGCCAGCCAACCCTTTACATTAGACAACACTCCCACATCATTCCCAATGAGTAGGATATCATCTACGTATAGGACCACGAAAACTACTTTTTTATCAATGATGCGTTTGTAGACACAAGGCTCATTGACGTTTTGCTCGAAGCCATAGGTTTTGATCACATCATCAAACCTAATGTTCCAGGATCTAGATGCTTGCTTGAGTTCATATATGGACCTTTGCAGCTTGCAAACCTTTTGCTCTTGATCTGGAGACACGAATCCCTCTAGTTGCATCATATAGATGCTTTCATCAAGATTACCATTCAAGAATGCAGTCTTGACGTCCATTTGTCAAATTTCAAAATCGAAATAGGCTGTAATAGATAAGAGAATCCTAATAGACTTAAACATGGTTACTGGCGAGAAGGTCTCTTCATAATCGACCCCCTCTTTCTGAGTATAACCCTTTTCCACTAGCCTTGCCTTGAAGGTCTCTACCTTCCCGTCTACTCCTCTCTTTCTCTTGTAGATCCACTTACACCCAATGGGTTTTACCCCATCCGGTAAGTCTACAAGATCCCAAACTGAGTTAGAGTACATGTACTCTATCTCGAGATTCATGGCTTTAAGCCATTCCTCTTTATCAGGATCTTCCATTGCATTCTTAAATGTCAATGGATCATTCACACTATTAGGAGAGATAACACCTTGTCCCTCACCTATAGATAAATAGCTTTCAGGTTGTCTCACAACCCTCTCACTACGTCTAGGTAGTAGTGTATCCTGATTAGGAACCATCTGACCCTCAAATGTTTGTGGATCAACAACTTTTGTTGATGAAGCACTAGTCTCACCAGGCTCCAACTCATTTAATACAATCTTGAAACGAGGTTTATGGTCACTAATGTAATTGTCCTCAAGAAACGTTGCATTTGTCGATACAAATACTTTATTATCTTCGTAACTATAGAAGTGTCCACCTCTGGTCTCCTTGGAGTATCCTACAAACAGGCAGAACACAGACTTGGAGTCTAGATTTCCAGTTCTGTTCTTCAGCACATGTGCTGGACACCCCCATATGCGAAAATGTCACAAACTAGCTTTACGACCATTCCACAACTCTAGGGGAGTCTTAGGAACAGATTTAGATGGCACTACATTCAAAATGTATGCCACTGTTTGTAACGCATATCCCCAGAAGGAATTTGGTAATGATGAGAAACTAATCATAGATCTCACCATTTCCATTAGGGTTCTATTTCTCCTCTCTGCTACATCATTTTGCTGAGGTGTACCGGGAGCTGTGAGTTGAGAAACTATCCCATGCCCGACCATGAAGTCTTCAAACTCTTGGTCAAGGTACTCACCTCCACGATCCGATCGTAGTGACTTGATAGTTCTACCTAATTGATTCTCAACTTCAGCTCGAAATTCTTTAAACTTTTCAAATGTTTCCGACTTTCGTTGCATCAGGTAGACGTATCCGTATCTTGAGTAGTCATTTATAAAGGTGACATAATACTTATAACCACCCATAGCTTTAACATTCATCGGTCCGCAGACGTCTGCATGTATAAGCTCTAGCGGTTCTTTAGCTCTAAGCCCTTTTCCAGTAAAAGGTCTCTTAGTCATCTTACCTTCCAGACAAGATTCACAGACAGGTAATTTGCCAACCTTTAACTCACTTAAGGTCCGCATTTACTAATCTGTTTTTCCAGTCAAGGTTGATATGACCAAGCCTTAGATGCCAGAGATACGTGTCATTATCTGGAGAAATCTGATGTCGTTTAGTTTTTGGTTTTTCAACCTTAAACATTTCGGTGTTGAGCAGTGTAGTATGTATTAACGGTCTTAACACATACAAATTATTTTCATTAATTCCTGAACAAATATTTAGACCATTCTTTCCTATAATAACATACTTATTATTAAAAGAAACATAATATTTTTGTTCTAACAACTTAGAAACTGAAATCAAATTCCGTGTAAATCCAGGAATATAAAAAACATTGTTTAATAATAAAAAACTATTATTATTACAAAATTGCAATCTTATTGCTCCCACTGCTTTGGCCGATACGACATCCCCCGACCCCACACGCATTGAGAAGGCTCCCTCCTTTAGCTGTATCCAAGAATCAGTCCACTGCAATGAAGAACAAACATGATTAGTGGCCCCCGAATCAACTATTCAGGGTAAAGAATCATCTTTCACTAAACAAGATTCAAGAACAAGTAAATCATATTTACCTTTCATCTTTTTCTTCTTGGCTACCTCCCCCAGATACTGAGGACAGTTCCTTTTCCAGTGCCCGACCTTGTTACAATGGAAACATTTTTCTTTATCTTGGTCAGCGGAGGCGCCCTTCTTTTTGCTTTGGGCTTTCTTGGGTTTGGGCTTTCCTTTTACCTTCCCAGCGGACCTTTTCCTCTTCTTATTATTAGAGGAAGACGATTCGGCAACATTTACCTCACCGGTCTTGCCTTTGTTGTCCTTAATCAAGGACTTAAAGGTAGCGAGCTCATTGAGCAACTGTGTAAGACTGAACTTTAACTTGTTCATCCCGTAGTTGCTTTTAAACTGATCGAAACTCTTCGAAAGAGTCGTCAGTATAATGCTCACCTGACTGGGTTCCTCAATGGCCCCACCATTGACTTCTGCCATGTTGAAGTAGGACATCATGCTCAGGACATGTCCCCAAATTGACGTTCCTTCCTTCATACGAGCGAGCATAGCGGAACGAACAGCTTCATGTCACTTTTGCTCGGAGGGCTGCCCGAACATAGCTTGCAATGACTCCATGATTTCGAATGCTGAAGTCATTGCGTTGTGCTTTGTGACAATCACGTCTGTCATAGATGCCAACAGATATGTTCGGGCCTTCTCATCAGATGAGACCCATCGCTGGTATGCCTCACGAACAATTCGTGTGGCATTGGTAGTAGGTGCTGGAGGACATTCCTCCGTTAGCACAAACTTAAGGTCTTTGGTGACCAAAATTGCATTAATATTAAGTTTCCACTTTGTGTAGTTATCACCAGTTAATTTGTCGTTTGCGAGAATTTGAAGTAATGCAGAAGACATTGCTGAAATAAATAAAACATTCATTTAGTCATTTATTTAAAACAAGTGCGGGTGCTTTGGTATAGATTTAAACATGATGTATGAACATGTTTAACGAACTAGAACTACCCTAAAAATAGTTACTATACCACGACAATTTAACATACCACAAAAAAGTGCCGTCTTAGGGTCGGTCAAATCTTTGCATGTTGGACCGAGACATTCTCAATCAAATGAAATTCTAGAATAACTCTTATTCCATATCACTCAACCATCGTTTATTCAGTCAGGTTTTTAATTAACAAACTTAATCAAAACCTTCGTGAATGTAACCCACCATTTCAGATCTCATGAGCTTAACTCGAGAATTGCCGCCTTAGGGTCAGTCAATCCCGAAATACCCTCAGAAATCTTATATGTTAGGAAGTCAACCTTGGTATTGACCTTTGTGGAAACCCTCCTTAGGGAGGAAGAAAGCAAAGCCGTCATGAGGCCCCACTCGGATCTCACGGTGTTGAACTAATGATGGAGACCGCGGGATATATATGTCATATATCCCTCTCACACTCACTATTTTAAAACTAGGGTTTTCTATTATCCATTAATGCACCTAGACTCTACAAGATCAAACGGCTAACTTTAATCAAGTTATCTAGTGCATTAACTAATTCATTAATAGAAACAAGTTCTAATTAACTAATAAATTATTAATGATTTTTAACAATTAAAAATCTAATCTATTAGTAAATAGTCTAAGTCTTTGTAAACTATTTACTAAGCTCAGATTATTATGAAAATGTTTATCAAGTTTTAACTATTAAAACTCTAACACAATTTTCGGTTCATTTATAATTAGACAATTAATCAAATTAATCCTAATTACTATAAATGACCATATTAATCTAACTTATTAAACTCTTTAATAACTAGATTAATATTAATGAGAATTACCAAGTTTTTTAACAATTAAAAAACTAATCCCATTTTCATAGCCAATTTATGTATTTATCCATTTTAATCAAATTAAAAAAAAAAATACATAAAATATAGGCTATGATGTATGTATGACATATCAAATATATTTGTGTAGGCACTTCTAATCTAAATGACATACGTATGCATGACAATGTTTTTTATCATCACATAATATAAATCATATATGAATTGACCGAGTACTGTGGATTATTTAACCTAAAAAAATTAGAATCTAAAATTACAAAAATACCCCCAAGGCATTCCTTGGTCTTCTTGTTATTTCCAAGTCTTTCAGTCTTTTCAGGTCACCTCGATTCATCTCATGAATTTTTCTTCGCGATTTTTCCAGGTCTTCAACATAGGTTACATTTTTTTTACAATCCAATAATAGTTAAAAAAAAAAAATTATATAACCCATAAACCCTAAATCCACAGTACCATATAATTAACGATCAATCATGTTTTTATAAATTTTAAAAAAATTAACATACATACAAAAAAATCATACAGTCAATTTAATTCGTACCTACACAATCATACATACAGTAGCATCGAAAACAATTTCCTGTTTCGAAAATAAAATTGGCTCTGATACCAATTGTTGGAACCAAATTCACCGATCACGCAGCGGAAACGGATTTTTAAAATTTTTTATACAGATCGTAATCTGTATCTTGGACCGGTGAACTTTTGATCGAATTTATTTTCGGAACAAATACATATAAAAATTATTACACTAATAAAATATATATGTAAATACAGTAAATTGTAATCAATAAAAAAATAATTTTAAAAGAACCATACCAACGTTTGGAGGCTCCTTCACTTATTCAATATGCTCCTGATCTGTACCACTGATCTTCCTAGCTATTCCCGGGATTGGTAACTGCGTGTGGGCGCGTCACGATTCTCAGGAACTTAGGATGGAGGGTGTAGAAGAGAAAAGAATAAAAAAACTCTTTCTTTATATTAATGAACAACACTTATACATAAAACCTTTTCTCTCTTTGTGGTGTTTGTTCATGCACACAGTTGCACAAAATAACTCACAAAAAAAAAAACTTCACAGTGCACACACTTGTTATTATTTTTTGTTCACACACCAATTAATGCATTTGACCAACAAAAAACAAAAAAAAACTCCACCCTTTCTTTCTTCAAATATATATATAGGTATGTTGCTGTGCGTGAAATGCACATCAATTTTTTTTTTAAAATAAAATATATCTTATATATAATATTAAAAATTGATCAAATCTATATTAGATTTTTAAAAACTTTCAAATAAAAAAAATATCTCATATCTTTATTTTGATTTTAATTTTGAATTCAAACTATTTAAATTCAAAAATAAATTATTTAATTTTATAAAATAAAAAAATTATATTATCCTATTTTATTCAAAAATAAATATCAACATACACCCTCCATTTAGTGATTAATAACATAATTAAATAATCTCATTATTTAAGTTATTTAATCACCATTATCTATTAATTAAATAATCTCATTATTCAATTAATTCCCGAATAAATACGTGTCACTTTTGTAACATAATTAACTGAACAATCCAATTAATTAACCGTGACCCTTGTTACCTAAATCGATCGGGCTAGCAAGGGGACCTAATGGACCCACAGTATTTTGAGCTCCAATAATCCTCAGAATCATTAATTAAACTCTTTAATTAATATTCCTTGATTATTAACTTCGGTGTTATTTCACTAAAAACCCGAAGCTGCACTCTCTCAACTGCAGACGTTTTTACTCATACCGATACAACTCGGTGTCCATCGATATAGCTATTACATATGGTGTGATCCTCCACAATAGTTCATAATTAGAGCTGGGTCATAATGTCCGTTATACCCCTCTAATTACATATATCCTTTAAGTACCATTGATTCTCTAATGGACAATAAATCCTACTTCCTCATGGAATTAGGAGAGGGCTCATATTGTCCAAAGCACGAATCAACCCTTAAGGGAACTACAATCTACTTCTCATAAGAAGGAGTGGATTCCACTATTGTGTACAAACCTTCCCAGCCACAAGCCAAACCGCAATCCAAACATACGGAGTATATTGATCAGTAAATACATCTGACCTCACCCATGGTATATCAAAGACCACGATCTAACCTGAAGGAGTCGATAAGATACTCAGGATTAAGATCACCCATATATAGCCATAATTAGTTGATATATATGAATCTCATCGGTAAACGGATCTTTGTGTGAGATTCATATAGATCATGGCCCAGTCCTATATGATCACATCATACAAGGTGCCTCCATTCCCATATCTCATATGAACGATTCAGGATAGAATCACTGTACATTACGGAATGAACCACAACTATAGATTAACCACAATAAAGTACCCAGCTTTATTTGCTGTCTATGGACTCTTTAGATTGCACGTCTCTTATTGTATCTATCTGTATATGACACTCGTATACACAGTTCGAGATTACATCCGGTAATCCAGGATGTTAATATATACACAAGTTTATAAAATAAATAACATAACAGAATGAATTGAACCTTTCCTTTTATTTACTTCATAAATTCATTTACAAATTACATGCTTAGAGCATAAACCCCAACATAGAGATGCTACAATGGATAAGAGTATCCCAATGGATTTAAGCATGGCCACAAGAGAGAAGTTTTCTTCATAATCAATACCTTCCTTCTGTGTATAACCTTTAGCTACCAATCTAGCTTTAAAGGTTTCCACCTTTCCATCCATTCCTCTTTTCCTTTTGTATACCCACTTGCACTCAATGAGTTTTATCCCTTTATGCAAGTCTACAAGAGACCAGACTTTGTTTTTGAATATAGATTCAATTTCGGATTGCATTGTTTTTGCCAATTGCGACAATCAACAACTTTCATTGCTTCCTTATACATATAAGGGTCATCATCGTCCAGAAGATTCTCAACAGATTCTCCTAGACCTATGTATCTCTCGGGTTGTCTAACAACCCTCCCACTACGACGAGGTATGGTAGATTATTGATCTTGTGTTGGTACGGAACTTACAATTGGGCTTGGTTGCGAAACCTTTTGTGGAATTGTATCTCTTAAAAGCTCATTCAGGACAATTCTACTTTTAGGCACAAAATTATTCATATAGTCATTTCCAAGAAATTAAGCATTTGTTGAAACAAATACTTTAAGATCTAAAGGACTATAAAAATAATATCCTTTTGTTCCTTTTGTATACCTTACAAATATGCTTGTTTCTGAACTGGATTCCATATTTTCTGTCTTTTCTCTTAACACGTTCACAGGACATCCAAATATCCTTAAGTGTTGTAAACTAGGCTTTTGCTCGGTCCACAACACATGCGGTGTTTTAGGAACCGACTTTGATGGTACATTGTTTAGAATGTACATTGCGGTTTGTAAAACATATCCCCAAAAAGAATTAGGGAGCGTTGAATAACTCAACATAGACCTAACCATGTCCAAAAGAGTTCTATTTCTCCTTTCTGCCACCAATTTTGTTGAGGTGTGCCTGGTGCAGAAAACTGAGAAATTATCTCATTATCAATAAGATATTGCTGAAACTCGCCAGATAGATATCCTCCACCACGATAAGACCTCAAGATTTTTATGTGTTTCTCAAGCTGATTTTCAACTTCACCTTTAAATGTTTTGAACATGTCAAAAGCATTCGACTTATGTCTCATGAGATACATATAGCCAAATATTGAGTGATCATTCGTGAAATTGATGAAGTACTCATATCCACCTCTAGCTTGAATGCTCATAGGTCCACACACATCAGCGTGTATCAAACAAAACATTCAATGGCTCTTGTGCCTTTGGTCATATATGACTTTTTGGTAATTTTACCTTCCAAACAAGATTCACAAGTTGGTAGATCATTAACATTTAAGTCATTTAGAGGTTCGTCACATACCAATCTTTTAATCCTATTAAGGTTAATATGACCTAGGCGTAAATGCCATAGGTAGGTTTCATCTTTTGATAATTTTACTCTTTTATGATTAGGTTATGTTGATTCCATGTCTAACAAGTGAGAGATATTTCCTTGCAAAGGTTCCGTTGATTCCATGTCTAACAAGTGAGAGATATTTCCTTGCAAATAGAATAAACCGTTTTCCATTGTACCTTTGTAAATAATTTTGTCATTCTTACTAATAATAAAAGCTTTATTAAAAGTAACCGAATAACCAAATTTATTTAGACAAGAGACCGAAATTAAATTCCTCTTGAATTGTGGTACATAATAAACGTTTATTAAAAATAAATGCCTATAAGAATCAAAATTGATTATAATATCTCCCACTACACTAGTATATGCCAACACTCCATTGCCTAAATGTAAGTTGAATTCATTCTTATTCAGTCTATTCCTTAGACTCTTTTCACCATAAAAGAAATACTTTCCTTTGATCTTGGTTACTTTCTTGGTCTCCTTCTAAGAAGGCTTAAGTTGCCTTTTCTTCTGTTGTCTCTTGACCTTCTTACGGGTCTTTAACAATAGCAACTTACCAAGCATATGAATCTCTTTACCCTTTCTTTTCACAAGGATTATCTTGGTGCTTTGAATATCTTGCGTCAGGCTTTGCAAGGTGCGTTCCTTATTATTCAAGGTCTAGTCCAACTTGAATTGATCAAAGGAATCTGATAGTGAGTTGACAATCATGTCAATTTTGGTCTCACAATCTATCTCAGCATCATTCAGTTCAGCAATGTTGAGATGTGCTATGACTTTCATAGTCTGTCCAGGTTTTATCATAAGATTCTTGAAAGCAGCCTCTCTCTTAGTCATCCTAGACCTTATAGCTAATATCTTCTATAGAAACATCATTATATCGGCAGTAGTCTTCATTCCTTCATGTTGCTGTTGCAACACAAGTCGGAGAAGACGGACATAATGTAACATACATTTAGCCATCTCATCTGAAGACTTTCACTACTGATACTCATCTCTTTGCTCCAGAGTAGATTCATTAGTTTGGTGGTTAAGAAATAGACATAACGAATTTATGTTTTTCATTTAGCAATAACAACCCAATTTTCCTTTTTCCATGTGACATAATTATCATCAGTTAAAGTATTATCTTTTAGGATATTGATTAGGGATAGGGTTATGATTTCTTTATATTACAAAAAATATATAAGTAAACAATCATGATAAATCACTTTTGAATATTTATCTTGAAAATAAAATAATTAAATCGTAAAAATTCAACGGTGATCCAACACCCATACATGTCACGCCTTCTTTGGGAGTATGCACCATTTACTAGTTGGACTAGGTCCCACCTAATTGTTAACATAACAACCAACGTTTTCTATTTTAGCCTTACAATTTTATTAACAAGAACTCTTGGGAGGATATTAATAAAAGTACAGTGAGTGTGTTACCAAGTTATCGACCTTCAATATAATCCCTCACGAATATCCCTCATTTAGGAGCAGATATTGTTTGAGCTAATTGTCCAGTCTATCCTTGTAAGGAAGTATCTTGCTAAATTCCATTCATGAATAGCTCTTGGGAGGTTATTTACGAAACATAAAGCTCAACTAAACTTGGAGGCCGTACGTGTTCCAAAACACCTTCTCCCACTCAATTTTTAAGGTGTATGATCGAATTCCAAAGAATGATTTATCAAGTTATCTAGATACCAATTTAGATACCTAAATCATTCTATACATGTTCATACCAAAAGTGATATATGAGTGGCACTCCTATTCTATTTGACATGTTATCAAACAATGAAAAACATTTCAATATTTACAAAAATATAAATAGCTACAATTTTGGTCCATCCTAAAAAAACAAGTAAATTACATATATCTTGGAATACAAGAACTTCTTTCTTGGCGAACAAGTCTTCACGCGACCTTCGTCGTTCGGACTCCCTCAACTGCCTCCCATGGGCGTGCGCACCCTTCACCCTTACCCATGGGCGTGCGCATGCCACAAACCCATAAGGGCTGCCATGCGCAGCCCATGGCTACCAAAGGGCTGCCGTGTGCAGCCCATGCCACAACAAACTTGGTTTGGTGCTCTTCGCACGCACGTTGGTTGCTATGGCTCGCACGGTCCCAAACTTGTTCTAGCTGCTTCCAATTCTTCAAACCATCGAGTCTTCGATACTTGAATGTATTACAGAAGAATTATAAATAAAAAAAATACTGTAGTTTTATTTTTATTACAATAGTGCAAGTTTTTTTTATTACAACAACAAAATAAAAAAAAACTTAGCAACTACCAAGAAGGAAATTATGGCGATGATAGACCACCCTTCTTGTTACAATCCCAAAACGACATACATTGAAATTCTAGGACCAAAATTGAGCAATAACAAACAACATATAAAACATATATATATCCATACATTTCAATGTAAATATATATGCGAATACCAAGAGTGTCATCTCTTTGTAAAACATGTATATATACAATAAAAAAAGATTCACGAATACATACATCAATTAATCAAGGGTACAATCAGGCCCTGATACCAATTGTAGGGAAAAATAGTTCAAAACGCAGCAGAAGCGTGAGAAAATTTAATAAAAGTAGGGTTTGCGTATAAATAAAAAATTTCCCTTTTAATAACAAGAACCTTAACCCTAGATTAATTGATGTATAAAAAAGTATCGTACCTTTTTTTCGTGATGATTGAACTAGTGTCGAATTGAATCCGTAAGATCTTCCAATCCAATCACGAACGTGAATCACCTAGGAGTATGGACTCCCTTTGTTTAAATTGTATAACTGATGATGGAAACAAACAAAATCTTCTTCTTTGTTAGTCATAATAATACTCAAAGAGAAAAAACCAAGAACATCTGGCCACTTGTGAATTACCAATCAATTTGATTGAAACTCGCGTGAACCTTGATTCGATGATGTACACAAAACCCTTTTGATGCAAAGGATACTCGTGTACTATCGAAAACAAAAATGTTCCTTTTTTTCTCTATGCTTGGCCGAATTCTTCACACGATGAGTTGAACGAAGTTTTTTTTTATAACAAAAAGAAAATAAATAAAAAACAACTTCGCACACCAAAAATTCATGCTTGGATGAAATTTACAAGTATATATATATGAGACCAAATCCTCTCCTAAAAAGGATTTACTTGGTGGTTAAAAATCATATCCTTAGGTGGATTTACTTGGTGGTTAAGAATTCTTTTCCTAAGGAATTCTTTCATACACCAAGACTCCTAATCCAACTTAATAGTGTATTTGTAACCATATTAAAGACTTTCTAATTTGATTTGATAAATAATTCTTTTTATTTATCTACTTATCATATATAGTATTTAATATTAATTATACAACCAACAATAGTATAATATTAGGAGACCATCTCCTAATAGAAAATGATTTTGACTTTTAATTAAATAATTAATTAATCACCAAATTAATAAATTTTCATTCAATTAAATAATAAAATAATATAATATAATTAAGCTATTCTAAATAGCCTTGCCGCCCAAGACATATATATGAGCCAATATATTATTTTCTTATTTTATTAAATCCATTTGACCTTTATAAAAAGTCCACATGTGAACTAGACCCATTCTTACAAAAGGAAACAAGTTCACATACCTCAATACAATTCTAGATGGACCCTTAAATTGGTCCGGTAGAATATATCAAGTGATCCATACAAGTTCGTGTGGATTGAGGATCTTGGTGGGCTATCTAAATATAAGCTCCAATAGACATAACCCAATCACAATCAACAAATGATTCACTTAGGTCCGATCTATTTAATTTTAGTTCATTCAACTAAAGAACTAAAATTGAACTCTTAAATAAAGATAGAATAAGTTGATGTTACTCATTCGTACCCTAGACAACCTTATTGGAGAAAGTGTATCCTCGAGAAGAATACCAGTAATCGCCAATAGCTCATAGACCGTCAATAGCTCTCCAAGCCATGTTTCAATAGACACTATTGAAAACTTAACGTTAAGATTTAATATCCAATACCTCAAAACATCCATATGATGATATTCTACTCTCATTTAATAAATGGAGCCACAATGTCCATATCTATAAATGAAGTCCTCTATCGATTAACAAATGAATACCACCAAACTATCGAGGATAGACTATGCTATATAATCGTACTCATTGATAGCTCAAATGATAACACTTGCAACCATAAGTCCATCATTTATCTCAGGATTGAGATAGACTCTCCGATTGTTTTCAAATGAATTTTTTTTATCTATTGACGGTTCTAGATAAAGAATTTCATTGTGATCCTATTTAATGAACCCAATGCACTAGATTCTTTTGCCCAAATACACCACACTTTGTTGATTTTAGACTTATCATAACACATTTGATCCCACTCAAATGCTAGCAAAAGAATCTACAACTCTGACAAGATAAAGGCGCCCAACCATTTATCTTAATTTGTGAATATTATTCAAGACTAACTAAAGAATTGTGTCTACCTCATACATATCTAGATGTATGAACAATTCTTATTTTCTCATAGTCTTTTGACCTTATGATTATTTACTTTTGACAATTATAATAATTAAACTATAAATGCTATAAGATTTGTTAAGCTATAAATCAATTTATTAGTATGAAAAGATTGTCAAATACAATATTATACTCTTGCTATCAATCATAATCCTAACAGGTAGATGTTGGGCAGTTGGAGGCCTACAAAGCATATAAGAATCACCGTCCACCAGGGGGTTTGTAAGTATCAGATGTGTTACTTAACTTTTGCATAAATGTTAACTTGTTTAATTGGTCTGATATCTGGAAAAATGGTTTATTCAGGCCTGATGTTGATATCATGGAGCCAGGGTTGGTTCCATCAATTCCAAGAGAACTACAAGATATTGTTTGACTCGGTAAGCAACTAAATTTATCTGGGTTTGACTTTTTTGACACTTGAATTTTATCAGTGTTTCAAAATATTTTTACAGCATATGGACACGTACCTGACCATCTTACGGAAGCATCAACGAGCATACCCCACTGTGTACAACCAGAGGATAAACATTTTGGGAACTCAATTCTTTGTAACTGTTTGTTGGTTTGTGTGTACTTATTTATCAATGAAGTGATCATAACTTACAATAAGGATTTGTTTGTCTACAACCATTATTAGAGTACCAGTGGGAGAAAATTATGCCTCGCGGTGCTGATGGTGAAGTCATGACGCTGTGGTGGAAGGTCTTGCAATACATGTGGTCTGCCGAAGACCTTACGACCGTATATGGATTTCTCCTGGCAGGAACCCGGCATTGACACGAGATTGACATGGTAAGTGTTATAAAATCATTTCCAAATTTTGTTTCTCCTATAATTGTGGTCAACATAAGTTGTTTTACCATATGTATATTTCACCGGTACAGGTTCTTATTCCTTGCAACATCGGACGCTAGCATTGACTTGTGGCTAGCATGGACTTGATTGTAGGGATGATATATGTCCCATCAGACAGGAGGTCCCCATTAGCATAAGGAAACGCTAGGTATGGCCACTCAAGTGGTTTCTCCTCTCCATGTTGCATCAGTCTGGGTTTCACGATGACAGGAACCCGGAAGGGAGAAGTTCAAGAGGGAGAACAAGGCTTTTGGGGTGAGCCTGCTGTCGAAAACAGCGTGGCCGTAACAACATAAAAGGTATTATTCTATAATAGTACGTACACACGATCCAATAAAAATTATTATCTTTGTAATACGTGTATATGTTGTGCATTGCAATGGTAACCGTGGGGCACATACGTTGAGGCTGATAGAGTACATACTGGTAAACAGGATCCGGTACGATTGGACAAAAGACGATATGCCCACCATACGGGAGAAGATGGCTGTGAAGGTATTTTGTAACTCCCAACCACATATCCGAGGATTGAATGTTGTATAGTAGTGGAGTTGTATTAAATAATGTAACAATATTCATTCATCGATAAATGTTTGCATTTTTTACGTTGCACTTTTAACAAATTTCACATCCCGTTCTAAAAATTAACAGGCATAATATAATCTGAAAATAATAACGCAACATTTTCACATCGTACAATTACAAATAATAAATATGGGTTCTTTCCAAATACGGTCAGTCATACTACGATAGATCCTTTATCGGGGCAAGTCTGTTTGTTATGTCTAACTGAATGACAGATGTTACACTTGAGCCGGTATTCTGGAGGAACAACTTTGCTCAGACCATCATTAATCAAATGTGGATTATGACATCATCTAGCATTATGACCGGATTCCCCACATTTTCTACACAATTGAGTGGTTGTCCTCTCTGAAGACTGCTTTAACTATTGTCCTTTCTACACAATTGAGCCTATACCTTTTTTCGGACAGTGTACACAGGACCACTTATGGGGACCAACTTCAATGACATAATTGAATGCGTTCTAGTGTAGGTTACGTAACTCTTCCATTTGGTGATTATATTTCAACTCAATGTATGATCTAGCTGCTTTATCTGTTATGGCTGCTTTATCTATTATGGTTGTTCCATCCTTTCTGTGAAATCACTTCTTCACATTTTCAAAAAAGTGCCAGCAATATATCTTATGGGTTGCATCGAAAAAAAAACTTTAGAAATCCCAGTTTCAATGCTTGATGCCGATCGGAAATGAAAACAAGATCATCAATATGGCCTAGGGCACCCTTCAAGCAATCCAAAAACCACTCTCATAAAAGGTTGTTTTCTGAGTCACCGTACCCAAAAGCAATTGGATACACCTGTTTGTTCCTATCTTGTGCAGTTGTAACAAACATTGTACCCCGAATCTTCCCTTTAAATGGGTACCATCTAGTGCAATAACTGGACGCATACACCTCTTGAATCCTATGAGTGAGGCACTCAACGACATGAAAAAATAGAGAAATCTACCATCTTCGTTGCACTGTAAGTCATTTATTGTCCCTGGATTTTGTTGCTCTAACATGTAGCCAAATGATGACAATAGTTTTAAGGTTTCCTCATACGTTCCATAGGTCAGTGACAACGCATATTGTAGGGCTCGATGTGCCTTACTGTACAAGATTTGGATGTCATACATTGTTTTCATGTCGGCGAATATGTCATTCTGACACATTAGTCGACCATCTTGTTGTTGAAGTCTAGGTGCAACCACTTCTCCAATTATGACTGCACTAGCTTGTCAGTGACGGCGGTGAATCACCTCCAAAGGATAAATGTGTTCGTTGACAAAACTTCTCACTTGGAAGTATGTCATTTCATCTATTCTTACAGCTCTTAATTTCCACGTACAATTGTCCATCAAACAAACCAAATGTAATGTTATCTTTTTCGACCTTTTTACCTTCCACTTAAATGCCCAACTAGTCTCTTCAAATCCTTTACAGTAGGAAAAAATTACCCTTTATATATCATGCTTGTAGGTTGGTCTTCAACCGAGTTCCTGGTTCCACTCATACCAAACAAGTATGATTCTGCTCCTGGAATAACCCACGTTATGACATTATAAGAATCAGATGGAGTTACATTAGGCCGGACGTCAGAAGTCGGACGTCGGAAGTCCCAACTATATCTGCTGTACTGCAACTAAATTTTGTACAGGTCTTACACATCTTTCTAGTTTGACAACCTCTTCCTCTTCCTCATTGTTAGCTATATTATCAACCGGATGCAAATTTTCTTCATCATCCATCTATTGTGTCGGCCCAACATTCGATTCACTGTTCTGCTCATTGTTCATGTCATTGTAGAAGTCATTATAATGGTGGTTGAACTGCCCATCATTCATCTCAATTTGACACCCAAACACATCGTTGAATTGAGGTCCAACTAATTTACCATGGTCGGCTACTTCCGGTGGGACACCACACAGGTTTTTTCTACGATCAATCACACTTCTTTCTGTGAACAACTGGTTGCTTCCGCCAGAAGATCAAAATTGTTAAGTGTTATCACGAGGAGGGATTTCTTCACCAATGACACCTCCTGCTGCCATATCAATTATATTGACACATACTTGAGAGATCACTCTATCTTCCCCTAGCATAAACTGAATCATCATCATTTCTTATAAGTGTGCGACATGTAGTCTTAGGAATCATTGATATACACTATAGATTTTCATTGCATCTGTCAACATCATACTTCACAACGGTTTGCACGGTAGACACCAACTCTTGGTAAGTCATACTCTTTGACACATACATTTCTTGATTATCAGCACCTAAAAACCTCTGACTTCCATCAGATAACTGCTCTCATCGACCGTTGTAAGAGATGACTATTCTCACCTGATTCATTCTCCTGTCAAAGTCATCATCACAAACCATTATTAACAATATCTAAATTCAATTTCAAATAACAATGAAAAAATCAAATGAATGTTATAAAAAAGCTCATAAATAATAACAAATGTTGTAATTAAAAAAAATATTGAGAATAAAAAAAAATCAAAGTACAAGCTCAAGTCAATACAATAAAATCTCAGAAAAACAAAATAAAATCTCAATCCAATACAATATCATCTCGGATAAGCATAATAAAAGAGCTCGGACCAAGCTTTTATATAAAAGCTCATGTTGGGGTTTAAGCCCTAAAGATGTAATTTGTAAACGGATTTATGAAATAAATAAAAAGAAAAGTTCAATTCATTCTTGTTATGTTATTTATTTTATAAACTTGTGCATATATTTAACATCCAAGATTGCCGAATGTAATCTCGAACTGTGCATATGAGTGTCATATATGGATGGATACAGTAAGAGACGTGCAATCTAAAGAGTCCATAGATTGCAAATAAAGCTGGGTACTTTATTTGTGGTTAATCTATAGTTGTGGTCCATTCCGTAATGTACGGTGATTTTATCCTGAATCATTCATATGGAGATGTGAGAATGGAGGCATCTTGTATGATGTGATCATATAGGACTGGACCATGATCTATATGAATCTCTCACCAAGATCCGTTTACCGATGAGATTTATATATATCAACTAATAATGGCTAAATATGGGTGATCTTAATCCTGAGTGTCTTATCGACTCCTTCAGGTTAAACCATGGTCTTTGATATACCATGGGTGAGGTCAGATGTATTTCCTGATCAATATACTCCGTATATTGGAATTGCGGTTTGGCTTTTGGATGGGAAAGTTTGTACACAATAGTGAAATCCACTCTTTTTTGTGAGAAGTAGATGGTAGTTCCCTTAGAGCTTGGACAATATGAGCACTCTCTTAATTCCGTGAGGAAATATGATTTATTATCCATTAGAGAATCAATGGTACTTAAAAGATATATGTAATTAGAGGGGTATAATGGACATTATGACCTAGCTCTAATTATTAACTATTGTGGAGGATCATACCATATGTAATAGCTATATCAATGGACACCGAGTTGTATCAGTATGTGTAAAAGCGTCTACAGTTGAGATAGTGCAGTTTCGGGTTTTTAGTGGAATAACACCGAAGTTAATAATCACGAAATATTAATTAAAGAGTTTAATTAATGATTCCAAGGATTATTGGAGCTCAAAATACTGTGTGTCCATTATGTCCTTTTGCTAGCCCGATCGATTTAGGTAACAAGGGTCACGGTAAATTAATTGGGTTGTCCAATTAGTTGTGTTACGAAAGTGACACGTGTTTATTCAGAAATTAATTGAATAATGAGATTATTTAATTAATGAATGTTAATATTTAAATTAATTAAATAATTAGATTATTTAATTGTATTGATAATTATGAATTATTAATTAACTATTAATTGAAGGGTGTTAGTTGATATATGGATTTAGGTGAAGATAAAATAATAGGATTATTTTATTTTTACTAAATCATTTATCTAATTATTTGATTTTAAGTTTAAATTTAAAATAATTATTATCACTTTTAATATATTAGATATATTTGAAAAGGATAATTAAAAAATATATATATATCAATTAATAACACAAGAGATTGCATTGGATGCAAATTGGTGTGTGCACATGAAACATTAGTCAAAAGAAGAATTTCCATAGGATGTAAAGACTTGATACACATATTATTAATATATAACGCAAGAGTTTGCGTAAGGAAGAAAAAGATATATATATATATATATATATATATATATATTGGTGACAGCATGCGAGAGATAAGATATATATTTGTGAAAAATAAGTGCAGGCGTGGGTTTTTCTTGAAACATATATATATATAAAATTTTATGTTTTATGTGTTTTTGAAACATATAGAAGAAAGAGTTTCTTCAATTCACTCCAAATCCTCCATTCAAGTTTCTGAGACCGTGACGCACCCACACGTAGTTACCAATCCCGAGAGATAGCGAGGAAGATAGAGTGGATCAGTTTCCCAAATAACTGATCCCCAAAACAAGGCATGGATGAAATTTTCACAAACCTGCGAAAACATTTTCCATCGTTGCCCCAAAATGCTCTGAAAAAAGATTTACAAAGCATGTTCCGAAAGATTACGCTTACTGATGATAAACAACATTCCTGTTGAAATTCGCTGGTTGATCGAAGCTAAGGAACGTCTACCAAGTGCGTCTGTTGATTCATTTATATCTTACATGCCTGGTTTTGGAAGAAGTAACCTTGCAAAAAAATGAAGAGCTAAGAAGTTAGGGGTTACTTGTCACAAATGTGCACGTACAACTTACAACACACGTTGTCGTTCTTTAGGAATGGTGTCTAATAATCGGGAAGATAAAATTTTATTCATTAGGCATGGTTTGCGTAGGGAGTCATTGGATAATATCCTAACGACTCTTGATGCACATCCTAGTGGATATGTGCAAATCGCAATTGACCGATTATGGCCACAATTTCAAAAAGAACAACACATTATAGTCTTAGGAATCTGACTTTAAAAGACTTTGTTTGCCAATTTATAAGAAAATTGGATGGGAAGCATATCCCCGACCCATAGAGGGCGTTGAAGCCGTTTCTGAACTTAAAACCAGAGGAAGATGTGAGCCACAATCACAACTACCAGTAAATATCCTTTTTATTATCTCTTTCCTTCTGCATTTAATATCTTTTGTAATTATTATTGTTTACTTTTGATTTTTGAAGAGAACAAATAATGCAGAATTGATCTGAATCTCAGTTTGTGATTGTCCCATGGTTTTTATGCATTTTATTTTCCTATATTTTGTATTTCTTTTGTTGTTTTGCAGGATTTTGTTGTCTTGCAAGTTGTTCAGGTGATATCTTCTAAACCTTAACTCTTTCTAAAGACATTGGGGACAATGTCTCATTCTGGTTGGGGGGAGGGGATAGTTGATTCAAAAACTTTTGTTTTTTTTTTAAAAAAAAACTAATTTTTGACCATTTTTTTTTGTAAATATGGTTGAGTAAGGAGATCTTTTAGATACTTCTGAGACGTATCTTTGTAGTTCTAATGCATTTTTCTTCTCTTCTATCTATTCAAATTTATAAACTCTCCATTGTGATATATCATTGACTAATCCTTTTGTTCATTAAGTCATCTTGAGAAATTTTTCGAACTATTCTAGACACACACGCACATTGACACATGATTATGTGCAGTAAGTTGAGATTTTGCGATATTGAGTTCTGAAACATCATTCAAGGGTAACAACCGAAGGCAGTGGTCTTGTTTAAAAATATATTTAATAATAATAATAATAATAATAATAATTTTGTGTGTTGTGACCAAAACTCTTACTTAGTAGCCGGGCCTCATGTCTCAGTAAGCATAGAGTGTTCGCGTAAAATGGTGGAGTCTGCATGAGAATAAAGTACAATTTCATAGCCTCTTTAACTCGAGCAATTAAGTCCGAGGGGTGCTTCAACACCTAATGCCCTAAGACAACCTGGTTTGGGAGTCATTCACCCAAAGCTCGTTACAGGGTTAAAGAGAAAGCTTAAGGGAATTGTACTAAAAAAAAAAGAAAAAAAAACATCTGCAATCCGAGTAATTAAGCCCGTAGGAGTGTTTTAACACTTAATGCCCTAAAGCCAACTGGTTTGGGAGTCATTGGCCTAAAGCTCGCTACATGGATTAAAGATGGGATGTCTGTTTCCAATTTTGTTATATTAAAAAAAAACCAAAAAAAAAAGAAATAAAAAAGAAATAAAACTACTGCCTAAGGAAGAAGCTCTGATGAGATTTCGAAATGAAAATGTTGTTTGATTTCAATTGAACCTCATAGTTATTGTGTTGATCTTTATTGAGCACAAGAAAGTTTGATTGATAACTCAATTGATGACAGGCTGTCAAAGGGTGAGAAAAGAAGTATGAGAGAGTTTGTCTATTTGGTAGTTTAGAGATTTGAATTTGACCTTTTACTATTTTTGCTTTAATTGCTGGTAACTAGCAAAAAGCTGGTTGGGGGGTGTGATTAACACTGAAAAGTGTATGTTTACTAAAGGATAATATCATCATTTTACACTTCCAATATGATTAATTCCCCAGTTTAGGCATAATTTCGTTTTTTCGCTTAAATAAATGTGTTGTGTAGTAATAAATGCATTTTTCTTTGTATTTCAGAGGTAATTCGATCAATTCAGAATTATGGACAAGTCAGATGGCAAAACAAACATCGTTTTCAAGTTTAGAACATCAAAAACCTTAGGAAGACCACGAAGGGTATTTTTGTAATTTTAACTATTCACAGTTCACACAGTTCACAGTTGACTTTCACTGTTCACTCACAGATGCATTACTATTCACTATTCACTATTCACTTTACGAATGCGTTACTGTTCACTGATGACGTGGTAAAATCTAGACGCTCCATTCTAAATTCATCCGATGGTCAATTTTCATCCGTATTTTGTATAAATAGGGGGCCTCTCCCCCATAATTTTGATGTTCTGAATCCAAATCTGATATTAGATTTATGAAATTCCCTCTCTTTTGTTCACAAATTCTCCGTTTAAATAAAATAGCTATTTTCTAGTTAAATTATGTCTGGCTAATTTTATATAGCTGGGGCTAAAGGTGATACTGTTGGTATGGAAAATATGATCCAATTTTGGTAAGTTTATTATTTTTATGCTTTCTCCCCTCTGATCTTTGTGAGGTTTTTGACTTACTGTAGATAGACAGATATTGTCTAGCACAGTGAGTACTTTTACCCATATTTATCAGATAGTGGTTTCTCCCATCTGATCTTTTTAGAGTTTTTGATTCACTGTAGACAGACAGATATTGTCTAGTACAGTGAGTACTTTTACCCATATTTATCAGAGAGTGGTTTATCCCCTCTAATCTTTATGGAGTTTTGACTCACTCTAGACATACAGTTATTGTCTAGCACAGTGAGTACTTTTACCCACATCTATTAGAGAGTGGTCAGTGGAGTGGAATACCATCCCATTAATCTGGACTAAATATTAATAATTGGATCATATTCGAATTACCAACAGTGGATCCCTTAGCCCCAGTATTAATTTTAATTGATTTACATTTTTATAACAAACTTATTAATTAATCTAGATAATTAATTCTACAAGGACAAGTGAACAACCTCCCTGTGGTTCGACCCGGTCTTATCGGTTAATTTATTACTATGACACTCTTATACTTGGGAGTATGAACACTTCTTTAGGACGTGTCATCTACCGCGGTCTGGACACTGCCTGTACCCCGGTCCAGACAGTGGAAATTCTCAGGCGATGCACCTCTCGCGTTACCTCGGTCTGGACACTTGCCTAGGCCGCGACACGCACAGCGGTCATGATGGGAATCAGTTGCCCCTTGTTCAAAACGACACCATTTCGTGTAAGACACAATATATATATATATATATATATATATATATATATATTCTTTTCTCTTCTCTTTGTTTGTGTGAGTCTAAGAAGCCATATTTACTCACCAAGTTTGTCTTGAGAGAGAAATTGACTCCAAGAGAGAGAGAGCTCCAAAGAACTCATCTTGACTATACCATATTTCAATCCATGGGCATCTAGCATCTTCCAAGCATGGTTTTTCTTGTTTGTTATTGACTAGGTAATCTCTACATGCCTTAGAATTTCTTGTTCCATTGTTATGACATGTATGCCTAGGTTTAGCAATTATTGTTCATTAAATGTATGTTATTAAGTTTAATTGTATTTATAACATGCTTGGGTTGTTGATTGTTGGTTGAGATTTATATTTTGTGATAGCTAGGGTTTGTGACCATTTTGCCCTTCTAGCTAAATCTCTATGCTTTGCATTTAGATATTGTTTAAGTCATATTAATTGCATTTTTGATGATTGCATTATTGACCATGCCATGCTTAATGACAACATATGTTGATTGACCCTTTGTTTGATAACTAGGATAAATTGTTGCATAACTATATCTAGTTAAGTCTTTATGAACATTCATTTAGACATTGATATCTAGGAATTGTATTTAGTGACATTCTTAAATTCCTAGATAAGTATTTAGTGTTGCCTAGCATTACTTGCATGTTTGAATATTTTATCATATTCACTTAGGTTGTGTTTGACTCTTCATTGAGGTTAAGTCTTGTGGCTTCAGTGTAAGGTTGCACAAGCAAGGTAAGTCTTGCAACCAAGGGTGGGTTGACAAGAAAATTGGACCGGTGCCACTGTAAAAGGCCCAAGGAGGTAGAGTAGGAGACGTTCACGCCAAGAGTAGTGTATCAGGGGATATCACTAGGGACTGAACCAAGAGTGGTGAGTGACGGTGTCCATAGCCTGAGGTTGTTGAGAGTGAGAGTCCGAGAATCACTTGAGGGTGTAACCTTTTATTCATATAGTTGATTTCTGTGATGGAATGGGGCGCACTTAACAGCCCGTGATTTTTTCCATTTGGAGGGTTTCCACGTATACATCTTGTGTTGTTTATATTTTCGTACCTTACACTTGATGTTGTATGTTTGTGTTAGTGGGTGAATTTTGAATATAGACTAATCAAGAAAAATTGGTAATTGACTTGATTAAAACCTATTCACCCTCCTCTAGGTTTAGACACACTTTCTAGAGAATTTCAGCAAACAAGCATAGACGTCGAAAGATGTTTGAGAAGGGTGATTTAGTGATGGTTTTCTTACATAAAGAGAGGTTCCTAATTGGGACTTATAACAAATTAAAGCCCTAGAAGTTTGGTCCATACCAGATTCTGAAGAAGATCAATGATAATGCCTATGTGATTGACCTATCTGGGACCTTGGGGATTTTAAATTCTTTCAATGTTACGGAATTGTTCCAGTATCATGTGGAAGAGTCTCTTTATCCTGAGTCTAACTCGAGGTCGAGTTCTTTCCAAGTAGAGGGGATTGATGTAGAACAAAGGATTGATTCCTACATGGCTTTGAGGGACCATCATAAATTCAAGGCTAAATGACTTCACTTGATGCGAATCGACAATATATTTTCTAGTCACAGCCTTCGGCGATGAGGTACATCATTTTTCAGCCAAATTTCATTTTTTAGGCCTTGAAATTGCAGTTTTTGTTATTTTAGAAAACTTTACTTTTAGTCATAAGTTGACTTTGATAAGTTAGAATCGTCTACCGTCAATTCTGGCTTGTTTACGGTCGTTAGTATCATTTAATTCCATAAATATCGTAATTTTGCTATTTATGGCAGTTTTTGCTATTTTTGATAACTTTTGCTTTGTAATCATATTTCTTCTCTAACAACAATTCGGGTTAGAGTTTAATCGGTTTAAATAGCCTTGTAAACCGAAAATCTCATTAGCTTTTGATTCAATAAAATTTCAGAGTATTCTTTCTAATTTCTAGTGGATTCTAGTTTTCATAGAATATAGACGTCGGTCTATTTCGTTTGTGTTTCCACTACATCACACCTGAAATTACAACTCTAAAAAAATCGAGATCCATACTATTTCGTCAGTTCTTCATGGTCTTCAAACCTCCCTAAATTACTAACTCCAACTTCCAAACATTTCCCACATGTCCAGGAAGTTAGACATTAAATAAGTCTCGTTTGTTTATATTAGGTTCACTTGAGAATACCAACCAAAACCTAACAAACATTACATCACTAGTGGCAAGTCTTCATTCCTCTCCAACTTATGATGAAAGTGGGCTAATGATAATTATATATAGGTATTGTTTGTTTACAAAAGATCAAATTTCTTACAATGCATCAAAATGTCAAATGGATATCACTATAACTCACTATATTGCCCTTAGTTATCACTGACCAATACGTATGCATACAACCATGTGATGGGTGTGCACAACACACACTAATAATTAATGGTTTGGTACATTTTGTGAGGACCACAAGGACTTAAAGGGCATATATGGTTTGGTACATTCACTTCACCAAACATCATGTGTGAGAGTGAAACACTTAGAGCGGGTATTGTAAGATTAACCTCTAATGTTAAGAGGAAGGATTATGACTCTGATGAGGAGATGACTCTCATGGTTGAGATATTTAAGAGATTTACAAAATCTCAAAAGAAGGACATGACCTCAAAAGTGAAAGAGGAAAAGAAAAGGTTAAGGAAGAGTGACCCTTGCCTTGAATGTGGTGGAATTGGCCACATTGCCTCCAAGTGTGGTAACTTGAAGTACAAGAATAGAGGAGTTGGTTTAATCGCTACTCATTGTGATAGCGAAGTTGAAGTAGTTGAAGAGTGCTTTACAGGCTCGGTTGATAGTAAGATCAACTACTTCGTATTTTCGGTTTCTTACCATGAAGAAATCCAAGCCACTACCAAATGTGTGTCACTTGAAGAGTTCAAGATTGGTGACTTGGAGTTTGGAAACCAAAGTGGAGCATGCTTTAGTGGATCATGCTTTAGTGTAGCTAGCCTTAATGATATGACTCTCACAAGCACAAGTGAGAGAAGCTTTGATAGCAATGACCCATGCTCTGGGAACTCTTGTGATAATGTGGTTGATTATCAAGTGTTAGTTGATTCTCTTCAAAAGTCTTTGAAGGAGAAAGATAATGATATCCTTAGATTGGAAAAGGATAATCTTCAACTAAGGATCAAGTTGAATGACTCCTTGAAGGCGGACGTGATTGATGTGTCCAAGTTTGAGAAAGAGATTGAAGATTGCCACCAACGGATGAAGGCAATGAAAGATGAACTTCCCATCAAAGATAACTTCTTGAAAATTGTCAAGGAAAGAGAGATGAGGTGCCTTGAAGAATTAAAGAAGGCCAAGGTCAAACAACCTCAAGCTCAAGGCAAGAGCAAAGCTTCATCCAAGCAACCTTCAACTCAAGGAAAGTCCACACAAGCCTTGGAAACTCAACCAAAGCCTAGGCAATTCAAGAAGAAAGGACAAGTTTTTGAGAAGTCAATCACCTTCTCCAACAAACCAATAATAAGGAAATGAGGTAATCACAAGAAGCATGTCCAACTAAGGAGGCAAGTTCAACCGACTCAACCACCTCGAAAAGTAAAACTACAAAGGTGCCACAAATCGGCTCAAGCTCTAAAGAGAAGCAACATGATGCACTATCAAAGACAACCTCATCAACATGGTGATGCCCGGATGAGATTACAATGCAATGGTATAAATTCTTACTTTGTATCTACTTGTTTTTTTTATGGTATGACTGGTCACTTAAGACCAAATTGCTTTAAATATATTAAGAGGTGTAGGTAAGAGAGCATGAAAGAAAAACGGTTGAATGATAGGGCATGTTTGCATGAACCTAGGGAACTTAGAAACATATCTTTGACCACTAAAAATGATAAAGTGAAACCTAGGTGGGTTAGAAAGAATGAACCCGCTTGCCTTAGTGCTCATGAAACACCCGTAGATGCAACTAGGTCCTTTGGACTTGATATGCCTATAGGGGTTCATACCTCCCATTGACTTGGTTGGATTTGACCCCATTTGGGGAGCTCAAGCAAAGAGAGCGAACTTGCATGATTTGCTATATGCAAAAATTTAATTTGTTTTATGCTCTTTTGATAATTGCTTGAGATTCTTGGTTGCACATATGCTTATATGTTTTTTTAATAAAGTGTGCACCATTGATTTGTTTGCAATCCATGTCATATTTATGTTCAAACATGCATTTTTGGAATAGAGATTTAATTGGGAAGTACATTTGAATGATCTATAATTTATCTCCATGACATGTGAACTTGCTTTTAATGACATGTTTTAAAATGATATGCATGAATTGAGTTTGATTGTTTTAATGCAAATGTGTATGAGTGCAAATAAGAAGACTAATCAATAAGGATATTGTATCCATGCAATTAATATCCAAATTAGTCTTATCTCTTTTCTTAATGGTGAAACAAGACTATTATCATACAGATAATTATCCGGAAAAATAAAAAAGGGTGCAATAGTCTCTCATGTCTTGATTTGCCTTTAAGGATTGATATAGTTGCTTTATTTTCAATTTTTTGGAAACTATATCTAGTTTGCTAATGAAAAAATGGTACAAATTGGTTTGAATTCTTTTGAAAACCCTTTTGATGTTTGCTTTGCCAAATACCATTTGTTTTGGATTTGAATGCAACATGTCTTGCTTGTAAAGCACCCTTGTCACACATTTTTCTTTAAATAAAACTCTTTGAATCTCTCACAATTACTTGTGTTGCGTAAAGTTTGTTTATATGATTATGCATCATAATTGTGCTAATAGCTCTCTTTGCTAAAGCAACCCAATAGGGGGAGGTCCTTTGCCTATCTCATGACAAAAAGGGGGAGAAGTCTTGAGAAACATAGGAGGAGCATCGGTTATGCTTTTGGGAGAGATCATGAGAGAGAGTAACCCATTTAGGGGGAGCATTACACATGCATTTGTTTATATTGCTTTATTGAATGTAATTGCTTTTTACGTTTGTTCACCTCACATGCACTTGTTTTTGGAAAGTGCTATCTTGCTATTGTGTGTAGGTATGATGATCTACAAAGAGATTGAAGACCTTGAAGACTTAGAATATTAGGTATCTCTTTTTGTAAGTAGAATGGACTCTCACGAACAATAGCTAGATTTTTTAGTGTATTGTGAGGATTGCTTTGTGAGTGGTTGTTTTGTCATGAAATAGCCAAATGAGGAGATTGTAAGGACCTCGATTTTATGGTTGACTTATTTCATGACAAACCACACCACATTGGGGATGATGTGTAATGGGGTCCTCATTGGAAAGCTTCCAAGCATCTCCATGACTTTAAAAGTAAAAGGTATATTCACTTGACTTTGCCTCTTGAAGAGTTTAGGTGCACACACATACCTCATGCATGTTTTGTTGATCTTGCATTTGTATTGATATTGTTTATATATGTGCATCTCTTCGCAATCACACTTACACTTCATTCTTAGTCTTAAGTGTGATTGTTGTGTGTTTAAATTTGTTATCCGTTGTTTGATCGGAAACATTCACGCTTGCACGATGGTGTGATTGTTTTAACGCGTTGAGTCACCATATGAGAAGGTCTCAATCTTCTCTTGGTTTGGTTATATCGAGTAAGGTGTCTAGTTTCAAAAGAGTGTATTTCAATGATTTAAATGTTTTTCAAAATTGACCTTTGTATCGTCTTGTAACCATATCTTTTTATACAATAATTCAAAATGAGTTTTGTAATTTTTTGTACAAACTAGACACCCATACCTTTCCAACGGTATATTATTCATAATATTTCATGACCGTTTGGATTGGTTTTGAAATCTCTAAAGTGACCACAAAAACAGGGCATCTCTGTTGTTGTCCGTTTCTGACATTTGGTCACTTAAATGACCATAACATTTTCTATAGATATCCAAATCATATTTTGTAAATTGGAGTGGAAATTATACTTCCATACCTTTCCAACGGTATATTATACGAAAGATTTGGATGTCGTTTGGTCATGTTTTGGATCGCTCGAATCTCGAGCTTTTGTGCTGTTGCGGCTGCGCCTGTCCATAAGCTCACCTCACCAGCGCCCCTGGACAGTAAGTGTGCGCTGGTGTGGTGGTTGTCGACCAGCGTAGCTCACCAGCTCACAGAGTAAAATTTTAGGCATTTTCAAAACGATGTAGTTTTGTTCTATGACTCATATTTACATGCCATCTTCTTCCTCACTTGTTTTTCAGATCTTCCAAACCATTTTTTAGTGTGAGAAAGTATTTTCTTTGAGAGAGAAGCTCCAAGAGTGGTTCCTTAACTCTCCAAACCCAAAACCCATCTCCATCTTGTATCATTCTTCATCATATGAGCATGGGTGTTCTTGGTTTCATGACTAGGTAAGTAAGAACTTCATTGAACATCTTTTATTGTTCTTCTTACTCTAGATTAGGTGTTTTTAGCATGATTAAATACCTAGACTCTAGTTTATTGCATATATATTTTAGTCTTGATAACATGATTGGATTTGTTTATTGATAACTTGAATTTAGGACATATTTACCCTTCTTGATAAGTCTTTATGCATTGCATTTAAACATTATTGATTAGGACTCATTGATTGCATTTTGTGATTGCATTATAGTCCTTGCCATGCTTAATGACAACTTGTGTTGATATGACTTTTGTGATAGCTAGCATTTAGGTCATTGTTGCCTCTAGCTAATTAGGTCATATTGATTGCATTCTGATGATTGCATTTAATGACCATGTCATGCTTAATAACAACATATGTTGAAATGACTTTGTTTGATAACTAGGATATAATGTTGCATAACTATATCTAGTTAAGTTTTATGAACATTCATTTAGACATTGATATCTAGGAATTGTACTTAGTGACATTCTTAAATTCCTAGATAAGCATTTAGTGTTTTGCCTAGCATTATTTGCATGTTTGAATATTTCATCATATTCACATAGGTTGTTGAACTCTTCATTGAATCAAGTCTTGTGGCTTCGATGTGAAGTTACACAAGCAAGAGAAGTCTTGCAACCAAGGGTAGGTTGACAAGTAATTGGTCGGGTATCCACTGTGAAAGGCCCGAGGGGTAGAGTAGGAGGTGCTCACGCTAAGAGTAGTGGATCAGGGGATATCACTAGGGATTGAACCAAAAGTGGTGAGTGGTAGTGGCCATAGCCTGAGGTTGTCAAGAGTGAGAGTTCGAGTATCACTTGAGGGTGTAAATTTTTACTCATATAGTGGATTTCGACGATCGAGTGTGGCTCACTTAACAACCCGTGATTTTTTCCATTTTGAGGGTTTCCACGTATACAACTTGTGTTATTTATATTTTCGCACTTTACACTTGATGTTGGATGTTTGATTTATTTGGTGAATTTTGAATATTGACTAATCAAGAAAAATTGGTAATTAAATTGATTAAAACCTATTCACCCCCTCCCCCCTCTAGGTTATTAGACACACGCGTTTATTAGGGAACTTTCACAATCCAACCCAACGTATATTTTAACCCAACCCAACTTAACCCAATATTTATCAGGTTGGGTTAGGTTGGATTGATCGGATTAGGCTTTCTAAGCCCAATAGAAAAAAAATATTTGAATTCAAATTCTGTTATATCAAAATTGAAAATTTAAATAATTTTTCATCCAAATATCATACAACATTTAGTTTAGATTTCTTAAAAGCATCAAAATCAAATCACAACATATAATACAAATTGTTTAAATATTTGTTGCATAATTTAAATCTATATATATATATATAACAATTTATCCAATTTGGAAAGCCTCCATCTAAGTCTCCCATCAATTTTATAATTATAATCACTTCGTGGAATATCTCGTAGTTGACTAATCTATTATTTATTTCAACCAATATAATAGTTTGAGTTTATATACAATTATTCAACTTTTTTTCTACCAAATTCTTAATCAAATCCTAAAAAAAAACATTTTAAAGTATAATTAAGGATGTGCCAATTAATAAAAAAGACAAAGATAATATAATTGCATGTTTTTAATAAATGTATTATATATTTATGGTATAAAATATTTAAAATTATGTATTTATATTTATTATTTATAATATTATAAATGGTGCATGAGTAAATTTTTTAAATATTTTTAAAAAATGAGATTTCATAATAGATATAATAATAAATAAAATTATTTAATATATTTTTTATTATTAATGTCGGGTTGTCGGGTTGGGTTGGGTTATATTCTATCAACCCAACCCAACCCAATCTTAAAAGCAACCCAACCCAATCTAATTGGGTTGGGTCGGGTTGGTCGGGTTGGGTTGGGTTGACGGGTTGGTGCCCACCCCTATCTTCAGGAATCCTTCCAAACAAGGGATTGATAATATCATCCGTAAGTTTTTTAGATTCTCTGAAATATTGGTCATGCAAAAATCCATGTTCCATGGCAAAAAACCTATCAATTGGTTGGTTTATTCTTGAGAGATTGGATTGTATATTTTGAGTGGCTAATTTGTCCCGTTTGCTTGAATGAGGGCTTACTTTAGATGGGATGATTGTCTTGAAAGAGCTGCTATCATCTGATAAAGGGGAAAAACTGTTTGTCTTGTGAATTGGACTTTGGCTTGGGCTTCTACTGGGAGATGGTCCAATAGGAGGCAATTGGGCCAAGGGTTGTATGTGAGGATAATTGAGCTGAGAAATCAATGAAATAGCATACTTGTCTTTTTGGCTGCCTTTGGGTGATGCATGATGAGTCAATGATAAGTCAATGCTCTTGTCTTTTGCTAAGTCTGATTTGGAGCCTCTGCCACCTGGCCTTCGGCCTCATCGGCCTCTGTTAGAGGAGCTCATTTGTCACCCTGTAAAAATTCTCTAGTCAAAAAATCTGGTAAACTATTTTCTGATCCTTTGATATATTCGATTTCAAAATCAAAAGCAGATAACAGAACTTGCCATCTTGCAACAATTTGTTTAGAGGCAAGGTTTTTTACATCCTTTTTCAAAATATATTTTGCCGATTGGCAATCAACCTTCAAAATAATTTTTTAATTGATTAAGTCATTTTGAAGCTTTTGTATTGTCAAAACAATAGCTAAAATTTCTTTTTTGACAGTAGAATAATTTTGCTGGGTATCATTCCAGAATCTTGAAACATACCTAACTAAACATTCCTTGCGATTAATGATTTGTTTTAAAATGCCACCCAAACCTATTTCTGAGGCATCAGTTTCAACAATCTTAGGGGCAAAAGGGTGACAGATGAACATACAAGGGAGTTTCTTAGCATATTTTTTAACATGTTGAACAACCTCTGTATGTTTTTGAGTCCATGGAAGAGGATTAGTCTTAAATCTTTGAAAAAGGGGTTTGCAAATAATACTAAGTTCTTTAAAAAAAAATTGAAATATAATTCAAACATCCCAAAAATCTTTGTAACTGTTTTTTGTCTCTAATTTCATCAGGAAACTTATCAGCAAAATCTAGACTTCTTTGAATAGGAACTAAAGTTCATCTTTTGATATTATGGCCCAAAAACCTAATATGAGTTTGGAAAAGATTAATCTTTTGGGCCAAAATCACAAGTCCATGAAATTTTATAGTTTTGAAAAATATGTCTAAATGCCTCCAATGTTGGTCTATATTTTTGGAAAATATTAAAACATCATCAATATAAACAATGGAAAATTCAGTATAAAAATGTCATTCATAATGTTTTGGAATTCAATAAGGGCATTTTTAAGACCAAATGGCACCACATTCCACTCATACTGACCAAAAGGGACAATGAAAGCAGTTTTATAACGATCATGTTCTGCTATCTAGATCTGCCAAAATCCTGATTTCATGTCAAACTTTGAAAAAATGATTGAGTCATAAAGTCTTTTTAATAACTCAGATTTATCAGGAATAGGGTACCTAATCCATTGTAAGGCATCATTAAGGGACTTATAGTTAATAACAAGCTTGGGAACTCCCCTTCTATTTCAGTATTTTTCTGAACATAGAAGGCTTGACAGCTTCATGGAGACTTGGATGGTCTAATAAGTTGTTTTGCAAGCAAGTCTTGGATTTCTTTCTTGCAGTAATCTACTTAGTCAGCAGATATTTGAATGGGTATGACTTTGGTTGGTATTCCCTTTTCATTAAAATCTTTAGTATAAGGAAGTGTCTCAATATGTTTCTTTCTATTTCAAAAAGTATTAGGAATAGAGGAACATACTTCTTTTTCTAATTTTTCTTTAAAACACTTAATTTTTTCCTATAAGTGAGTCTCTTGAATCCTAGCTTCTTGTTTTTGAAAAAATAAGTCATCTTTAAGAAAATTCAATTGGGTTTGCTTCAGACTAAGACTAGCAATACAATTACTCAATGGATCAGAAGCTTCATCCCAAATGTTTTTGGTTTTTAAAGCATTTAAGTCTTTTACTAAAACGGGATAAATAAAAGAGAATATGATTTCCTTTCCTAGGTACTCAGTAGCAATCCCTTCACTAATAACTTTAAAGGGAGATATCAAATAAAGGAAAGGCAATCCCAAAATAACATTATGTGATAAAGTCTTGACAACAATAAAGTCATTGGTATAACAAACACCTTCATTACAAACCCTAGCATTAGTGAATTTGTATTGAATGTCTAATTGTTGTTTGTTTGCACCATAAAGGGATTCAGTAGTTGCTTCAAAGTATGTAAGTTCCTCGGTTTTTAATTGGCTCATTTCGTTGACAACCACATTTTGGGATCAATATGTAAGGGTAGTTTAGGTCATCATTGCTCAAGTCCTCTTTCAAGCATCAAAGGTAAAATCACTTACTTAACTTCATTGAAGAGATTTAGTGCACACACTCACTCTCATGCATGTTTTTGATCACTTTGTATTTGTGCTTAATTGTCTTGATTGTATGCCTAATGTTGTTATCTCTTACTTGTTTGAATTGATTGCATCTTGTGATTAAAATGTCATGTCATGTTAGGCATTAGGATGCATTCTCTTCACTTTTTTTCTCTTGCATGAATTGTGTGTGTGTGTGAAGGTGGTGAGCAGTGCGCTACTCGAGCAGCTCCCTCACCAGCGCAGCTTTCTAGTGGTGTGTCTATGGTGGTGCGTTGGTCGTCATACGCACCAACACCAGGGCAACTTTCCAGTTGTTTGTCACTGGTGGTGCGCTGGTCGTCATGCGCACCTCACCAGCGTAACTTGTCCAACGGTTTGTCGTTGGTCGTGCGCCACTCGACTAGCGCACAGACACTAGTGCACATTGAGTCTTTTGGTCAGTTTTGGCCAAAACGACGTAGCTTCACTTTAGGCTTCATATAAATATACTATCTTCTTCCCAACTTGTTTTTAGAGCTTCCTAACCTATTTTTTAGAGAGAGATAAGGTTCTTTAGAGAGAGAAGCTCCAAGAAGCCATTTTTACTCAACCATCCTTAAAATCCAAATCATCAAACATCTTTCAAGCATGAGTTTCTTGTGTGTGCATGACTAGGTATTCTCTACATGTTCTAAACTTTATGTTTTCATTACAAAGACATGTATGCCTAGGGTTTTAGTCTTTATTGCATATTAAATGCTTGTTTGAATGTTTAATTGCTTTTATGACATGCTTGTGTATTGATTGTTGGTTGAGATGCATGAATTTGTGATAGCTAGTATTTAGGACGATTTTACCCTTATAACTAATTATTCTTGCCTTTACATTTAGAACATTGATATCTAGGATTTGCTTTAACTGTCATTATTAATCCTAGATAAGCATGAATGTCTTGACCTAGCATTTTTGCATATAGAATATTCTTGCATATTCACTTAGGTTGCCATTATCTCTTCATTGTTGGTTAAGTTTGTGGCTATGTGATTAGTGCACAAGGTTTGTGATCCAAAATCACTATTAAGGCCCGTTGGGTAAAGTGAAAAGGTTAGTAACTGGAGGGTTAGACGGGAGGTCAACCTAGGTTGTAAACTTTTACTCAATAGTGGATTTTGAGGATCAAGGGTGGCGCTCTGAACAGCCCCGTGTTTTTTCCCATTCGGAGGGTTTCCACGTATATATTACGTGTTGGTATTGTTTTATGTTTGTTGTCTTTTATTTGAACATTTAGTTGAATGGGGTAGAATTGTTAATAATGATTAATTCGTAAAATTGGTAATCTATCGAATTAAAACATATTCACCCCCCCCCCCCCCCCCCCCCCTCTAGGTTATAGACACATACTTTTTAGGGAATTTCAAAGTACTTTGTGGGTACCAGGGTTTCTTTGATACAATTTAGGTCAGCACGTGTGTCAACCAGGGCATTGACTCTTAGACTGTAATATGAAGAAATCCTGATATCAATTTCTTTGTATCATTTTTGGATTCTGATTTCTCTTATCGCATTGATCTACGCAAAATTTTTGTCGCTTGTATTTTCCTCTTGATCAGGTTGGGCAGTATCAGATTCTTCTGAGCTGCTGAAGCTAGGATCCTTTTCAGAAGGATTTTTTGGAAATTGTTCTCTCAAACTATTTTTGATTTGTAAGTCATGAACATTTCTTTTTAAAAATTTTATTTCTTCTTTAATGTTTTGAATTTCTTTTTGAAGGTCAGTGATATTCACTTTCCTGGATTTGGAATTTTAAAATTTTTCCAAAACATTTTGTTCAAAATCAGGCGCTTGAAAGTGGGTATTTTTGAAAGGTTTATTTTCAGAAATAGGTGTGGAACTGCTTGGGGCAGCTTCACTGGCAATTTTTTATTGTAATTGTCTAATATGTTTGGCTTTCTGTAAAGGATCTTCAATATTGTCAATCATATTGATTATTAGGGAATAATCATACTGATTATTAGGGAATAATCATACTGATTATTAGGGAATAATCATATTGATCAAGAACATTGATTTCTTTACAAATGCAAGGTTGTGTGTCAGGATCTGAGTCAGAAGAGGATTATGAGGAAGTATCATCAGAAGAATCTCCTACCACTAGGACCTCTTTAGGGGAAGTTGAAGCTTCCAGTTCAGATTCTGAATCAGCATATAGCACTTGTAGAATTTTGTCTTTGATTTCATCCTCTAATTCAAGGCTTTTAATCTTATTCTTTTGGTCAGGACATTTGTTGGCATAATGTCCTTCTTTTCCACATTTAAAACATTTGTTTGGTTTTTTGAATGTTTTTGTCTTTTGTTTTTGTAGTATTTTCCCTTTTTGTTTTGTTTAGGCGGCCAATAATTAGGGGTTCTGCCAGGAATGTAAGCAGATTCGTGATAGACTTTCTTTCCTTTTTTGTTTATCTTATAAGGATAATAACGAGGAAACTTTCCAGTTTTTTTTTCTAGGTGTGGAGAGTTTGTCAAAATCAAACTGTTTGCACAACGATCCTAGTTCTTTTCTGGTTGTCAGTTTTTGTTTCTTGAGTTGGCTTTTGAGTCTAAGGTCGTTACACAATTGTAAAGCTACAATATTAATTGTAGCAATGATTTCACCATAAGTCCAGGTGTTCAAGTCCATCTGTGACCAGTCAAACTATCCCATATGTTCAATCATTTTGTCACAAACTTTATTGGAAAAGAGTTTTGGTAAACCAGAAATGAATTTTTCTTTTCAATAAGAACTTGCATTGTCAGGTCATTGTAGGACTCCTGTTAAGAAAATGTCTTTGTACCATTTGAAATCGTTGAGTTTTTTACATTTTAAATTCTGAAGTTTTGAGAATTCTTTTCCTTGGTTAATGTTGGGGTTTCCAACAAAATGCATTAATATAGTATAACACAATACATCAATACTATCATGTTGAGATGTAGTTGTGGCTGTAGATGTTGAAGGAATAAAAGTAGTTGGATCAGTGGCTGATCTGGCTTGTGTCGTAGTGGTTATTTTTTTAGTAGATGACTTTCAAAACTAGTGGCTAAGGAGGTAACAGCATCAACATAGGACATATTTTGCTTTTTAATGTAAATATAACCAATGGCGTGCATTTGTCTGAGAACAATTATGATTTGATATTCTGATAAGCCATCAATGTTAAATTGATAACAGGCATTACTAGTATATGCTCTATAAGGAACCGTCTTTTCATAATGCAAGTCAAGAGGTGTAGGTGTGGGGTAATAAGGTTTAGTATTTTGGTAGTATCTGGTATAATTGTTGCTGTCAGCTTTGTTTGTAGAGGTTATTTTTTAGACCATATTTTGGAAATCTAGGTCTTCTTCCTCACTTGAGGATGACTGGATATTTTTGTCAAGGGTCTGTATTCCTGATTGTGGTAAAGGTAAGTTTTGAAGTCTTTCTTCTAGGGCTTTTAATAATTCTTTTTCATCAATGATATTGTCAAAGCATTTTTCAATACCAGTATGGTCAGGGACCATGAGAACTTCAGTGTTTTGCCAGGAAGTTTATCTTTTCCCTTTGACCTTTTGGCAGAGGTTGATGTTTCGTAAGGAACATAAACTTGATGAGGAATTTCTTTTGGAATAGGAGTAATAGAGGATTGGGAAAGATTTAGGTCAATTTTTTTCTAATTGCTCTCCTAGGGAATTTAGGAAAAAATTGGTATAGTTGTTTTGTCTCATTACTATTCCTATATGTTGGGAAGATGAAGGAATAGTAGGAGAGTTCCTCGTCAAAGATTATGAAAGGTGTGCAAAGAGTTGTGTTGTTGTCACTTAATGGATCTTCGTTGGGCATTTCAATTTCGAAGTGTCTTGGAGAAGGATGGACTTGTTTTTCCGCTCCTCTTTTTGTTTTGTATGTTCTGATATTGGATTGGGTTATAACAGAACATTTTTGTTCAGGATTTTTTCTTTTTGTATACCAATCAAAGAAAGGTATTTCTTGGTTAAGAGTTTTAAGATTTTCAAACCATCTTTTTCTAAATTGGTTTCTTTTATTCTCTGAATAATTTTTTCATATTTTTCTCCTAATTGCTGGTTCTTGGGGGAATAGTAATCAACAATTAGAAGGTCATAATCAATGTTGGGTTCAGTGTCAAGGACATTTATGGTTCGAATTTGGGGTTCTGGTTCAAGAATTTATGTCAATACTTGTGAAGGAGTTGGTGAGGTTTGACTTTGGTCTCTAGAGGTTTGGACATGTGTCACATGGGTTGGAATTTCATTTATGGGCCTTCTGGGCCTCCTTCGTTTGTGAACCAAATTGACTACAGGTTCAGAGGTTTCATTGTCACGGTCTGGATCATATTTGTCTGCTAGGTTGGTATTTGTCTAGCAATATTTTGTCTGGATAAACTGGATAATGAGTTTCTGACTGATTGAAAATCATTTAATGATCTAGAATGATCACTGTCATTATCACGAATGGAAAGACCTCTTCTAAAAGATATTCTAAGGGTTCCATCTTGTTCTGAAACACAATCATATATATCTTGATGGTTGTTCAATTATTGTTCTTTTCTATTCTTCAGTCAAGTGATAATGGTCCAGTTTGGGAATGCTTCCTAAAGTGATTTTGGAGTCAAAAGTGATTTCGACATATATATATATATATATATATATATATATATATATATATATATAGTGGTTTCCTGTCAGTGCGTACTGATATGACTTATATCAGTGCGTTACATGTGGACCATTGATTATGGAGAAGTTTTGACAAGTGTATACACTTTGAGTCAAAGCATGTAAATCTAATGGTCCACATTCAACGTACTGACGAATTTATATCAGTACGCATTAACTTGAAAAATTTCGTATGTCTACATATATATATATATATATATATATATATATATATATATCTTGATGGTTGTTCAATTATTGTTCTTTTCTACTCTTCAGTCGAGTGATAATGGTTCAGTTTGGGAATACTTCCTAAACTGATTTTAGAGTCAAAAGTGATTTCGAATTGGACTTAGAGTGTTTGGTAAAATTTCTAGAAAGTGCATTTGATTACTTTTGGCTTCCTTATAGCAGTTTTGAGAATCTAGTTTTTATTGCTTTTAGAAAACAGCTTCCTGGGGAAGCAGTAATGAAAACGCTAAGAATATCAAAGATTGATGAATTTTTATCAAACTTCCTATTTTATCACTTAGCTCTCATGAAATTTATCAAAATAACAATTATGTACTTACTCTTCACCTGAATCTCATCTTTCTCTCTCTCCTTCGTTCTTCATCATCGAATCCCTCCCTCTCACCGCAACACAACTTCATCTTTATCATCCAAAATCCAACATCTTCATCACAATATCACACTAACAATCTTTCATCATCAACACTATCAACACACAAAAAATCCAGCTGGATTCAAATTTTATTAATTTTTTTTTTTTATTTCTCTCTTCTTTTCCATTTTCAATTGGATCTAGATTTCCATGTCCCTCTCCTCGTTCTCTATCTTGAGCCAACATGCCGTGATAATGGTTTTCAGTTCTCGTAATTTTTCGGTGACCATCGTCATCTAGTTCTCACCATCTTCCACGTCGTGGTGGCGACGATAAGGTTTGTGGGGGGTTTGTGATGTTGTGGCTAGGTTTGAATGAATCTGGTGGTGGATGTATTGATGGAAGGTTTTGGGTTTGATTGAAGATGAGTTTGGTGGTGATGGTTGGGTTTGTTTAATATGGTGGTGGTTATGACGGTGGATGGTTTTGGTTTGGTTGTGATAACTTATGAATGGTGGGTAGTTCTGGGTTTGGTTCAATTTTTTTTTTTTGGTTTCTTGATTAATAGAAAAATAAATTATTAATCCACCCGATCAAAGATCATAAACATTCGACTACAACTTGTGGAAAAAAGATTGTGGAGCAGGGCAAAATGGTGTTTGGCTTGATCATAATCAACATGATTCTTGAAGAAAAAAAAAATATAAATTAAGTGGATGAATGTTCTATAGAATTACTTGAATTTTTCTCATATATTTTTCTACTAATGAATCTTAAATATCTATTTGTCCTTTCTAGTCATTTTGACAGTCATAACACTTTTTATTACAGTTTACCAAGCATACTGAAATTACTTTTGGTTTTCACAGTGCTTTCAAAAATCATTTTACCAAAGACTCAAGTGATTCTTTTTACAGCAAATCCGAAAGCAATTCCCCAACAGTTGAACCAAAAACACTTTCCTCAACACATCAATGTCAAACTGAGCCAATGTCTAATCTCGCTATGTCTGATCTCGCTATTACTATTTCATAACAATAATTCTGGTGTAGACAGTAGTAGTCACTTTAATTTTTGATGGTTTGTATAAGAAAAAAAATCAGTTTTGAATCATTATTTGATTACCTGCCCAACAAAAATTATATTGATATCTTTGAAGGCCTTTTCAGATTAAAGTGTCATCAAACTTTGAATTAAAAATTAAGAGTCATATAAAGCACTCGAATAGGTGAGAGTGATTGATTTTGTCACTCACCCATTTTGGTACAGACGGTGTGAACTTTCACAAAAAGGTAAGCCTTAGAGTCCATCCTGTAAGCGTTTTTCAATTGTCGTTTTTTAAAATAAAATAAATATGAAAACAGTGTTTTGTTTCAGTTTGGAATTCTGAAAACGCGTCTGGTAGCAAATATTGAAAGCTGTATTTTGAAAATGAAAACGGAAAAAACCCGTCTGGTAGGTTAACTGAAAATTATCAAAAATTGAAATATCAATTTTTACATTTTGTTTTATATTATTGCAATTATAAACAAATTGATTAAATAATTAATTAATATAATTTTTGTATTGTAATTTTTAAATTAAAAAAAAAGTAACACATCATAAATTACTAAAAAAATCAATTAATCAATTAATCAAAACTAAACTCTTAAATTATAAATAAGTATTATTTTAATAAATATAATAATAGTAATAAAGTATATATACATATATAAATTAAAAAAGGAAAAAAAAGGAAGAAGATCGAAGAAGAAGAGGAGGGAGAGTATAGAAGAAGGAGAATAACCAAAGAAGAAGAAGCTTCAGAGAAGGAGATAAAGAAGATGGAGAAGAAGAAAAAGAGGATCGGAGAAGAAAAAGGTTCAGAGAAGAAGAAGAAGAAGAAGAAGAAGAAGAAGAAGAAGAAGAAGAAGATGATGATGATGATGATGACTGGAGGAGAAGAATGTTCAAAGAAGAAGAAGAAGAAAAGCATTAGAGAAGATCGGAAAAGAAGAAAAAAAAAGTAAAAACAAATTTAAAAACAAAAAAAAACATATATTTTGTGTTTTTCAAAATTTTCACAGTTAATACTGATTTTGTTTTTCATTTTGTTTTTTGTTTTTTAAAAATAAAATGAAAAACGGTTAACGAACGCGAATTGGAAATCGTTTTTAGAAAACGAAAATGAAAACGGACTGAAAAATAGCTACAGGACGGGACCTTATCTCATCGTACTTTTTTTGTCACGGATGTAAAGTTTCAACTCAGAGTAAAACACATGGAAAATCACAAACGATAATTAGTAGCAACTTTTTTGGTAGAATAGCCAATGTACAAAGTGCTTTGTCACCGGTAACAAGTAACGACATTGTTGGGAATTTGAACCGACGAACGTAGAAACGACATACCTAATATTCATTTATAACCCATAGCAATTAACGTATATAACAAAAAAGTAAGATGAGAGAAAATAAACAATCACACAACACAATTATTTTAATCATTACTATGATTTCCCGCACTTTAATTGCAATTGCTTTCTGCATGTGTATCAATTCAGTTTGTTTGTATGAAATTTACATTCGAATATTCATTTTGGTATGAGTAATTTCAAGATTTCATACCCAGAAATATTCGAATATTCATTAGTTTTGGCCAACATTACAATATGGAATGTCATATCACAGTTTGATTTACTAACTAAATAGTATATACTTTGCTCATAATTCATGTAAAATGTCACAAAAGATTTCATTTAATCAAGGCATGAAGTGGGATGTCACAGAATCATTATTGACATGGATTTTAGACAAGGGATATCTAGCAGAAATTCTTTCTGTTTCCATTTGGAGTGCTTTTCCATTCACAGCTATATGGGTGGTGCTATTGGGTAGGGGTGTGCCAATAACACACTCCAACTATATATATTGACTAGTGTTCTGCTAATCGGATTAGGCAGTTGATTAATCGTTCCAATTCGGATAGACGGCTGATTACCGAAGTGAAACGGTCAAAATCGGCCTAACTATTAGGTGGCCGACTAATTGGAAAAATCGCCGATTAATCGGTAAGACGGATAGACGAAGTCAAAGCCGTTGACTCTGCCTAACCAGTTTACAACAAAAAAACGAGATCGGTTTCTATAATTTTCACTCCCTCACATCACTTATTTCCTTCTTCTTCCACCAAACAACTCACAAATCGCCCAAAGAAGCTTCTTGCCGTCTGACTTCAGTGGCTGAGATCGTAGAAAGCTACCATCTTCCGTCGCCGTCGTTGCCAGTTCGCTGCCGTCTCCAGTTCGTCGGTCGAGATCGCCGAGATCGTCCAGATCACCATGCACTTTTAGTCGTGCAGATCCACTTTCAGTCGCTTCCAATATCCACTTTCCAACAAAGGAAACGTTAAGCCACGATGAAGATGATTGAGAAAAACGAAAAAAGAAAAGAATAAAGATGATTGATAAGAGAGAGAGTTGAAAAGATGAAAGGTTGGAAGAGTCTAGAAATGAGAAGTAAATGAGATGAAGATGTGGATTGAAGGAATTTTAAAAAATAAGTCTGTGATGTCAAATGTGTGCCCCACCCAAATGAAAGTTAAACCGTGGAATTGAATTAAACGACGTGTGCCTAATGGTATCCACGGTTCGGGTTCGGTTTCGGTTCCATGGAAAGGTCGAACCGTAACCGTAATCGGAATGGGGCGGTTTGGGACGGTTTCGGTTATGGCGGTTTTCGATTACGGTTCGGTTTCTGTTTTCGATTCGGCTTGGTTTCGGTTTGGTCCGGTTTTTTTTTAAGTGCCACGTGTCAGCATTTAATTAGTTGTTGCATATATATTTTTTATCTAAACCGGCGATTAAACCGCCGGTTTTTGGACGGTTTTTCATAATTCATAACCGTAACCGAACCGTCGGGAACCGGTTTCCAACGGGTTTTGTAACCGACGGTTTCGGTTACGGTTTTGAGAGGACGGTTTCGGTTCGATTTTGATTCGGTTTCGAACGGTTTAACCAAACCGTGGACACCTCTACGTGTGCCCCACCAAAATAAGAGTTAAAATATGGAATTGAATATGATGCGTATGTATCCCACTCATTTCCACCAAAATTACTAACAAAATAGTTTTACTGATTAATCGGTCTAGACCCTATGCGGCGGATTTCCAACCGACTAACGTCTAATGATTACTATAACACTGATATTGACAAGTGCATTTACATATATTGCCCGTAATTTGACCTTCCATGCATATCTTATATGATTATAGTTACCGTAATTAGGCATCAATCATTTGTATGTATTACCCATAAATCAATGTTCTAGTAGGCGCTAGTCGAACGGTGGACCAGCGCCTAGAGCCCCTAGGCTTCAAGTTTTTTGTTTTTTTTTTCTTTTTATCCCTTTTTAAGCAAATCACAACCCGATTAAATCTAACAAAGTGAATAAAGATCCACATAAAATCATTAGAGTTGTCAAGAATATGATAATTTTGCAGATCTAACAAACAAAATGAAACAAAACAAAACACTGGAATGGTGGTTTGACTGGTTTCAATTGGAATGTATGTTTGAGAATGTGGTTTCATGGTGGTTTCAATTGGAATATATGTTTGAAAAATGAGAATATTAGATTTACTAACCAAAACACTGAAAACAGTATCGTTTTATGAAGAAAAAAAACGTATAAGCCGATTAATCGGCTTGCCTAGGCGGGTTAGGTGCCGCCTAGGAGTCTGACCGCCTAGGAAGGTTGATTAAATGAAAATCGAGGCGGTCAGACCCGCCTAATGCCTAGGCGCCCGCCTAGGCTATAAATTGACCTCCATTTATACATATTGAACACATACATTGAAATCAGTTTCATCAAACACATTATTCTCATTCATTTTTTTTTCTCTGAAAACAAATGGAGCTTCAATTTCCTTCTTTAACCTTCATATATGGCTTCCTCATTTTCTTGTTCTTGGCAGTCAAATTAGTACATCCGGCAAAAGCCAAGAACTCGAGCCCAAAGAGGCCTCCAGGGCCATGGAGACTCCCTCTGATTGGAAACATCCACCAGCTGGTTGGTTCACCACCCCATCAACGCCTCCAAGACGGCGAAGATATATGGACCTTTGATGCACGTGCAGCTCGGTGAAGCTTCATTCGTTGTAGTTTCTTCAGCGGAGATAGCTAAAGATGTTCTGAAAACTCATGGCATCAACTTTTCTAATAGGCCCGCACTTTATTATGCCAAAATCAGAACTTACGAATATAAAAATATTGCTTTTGCACCATACGGTAGTTATTGGAGACAATTACGGAAAATTTGCAATGCAGAGCTATTAAGTGCAAGCCGAGTCAAATCATTCAGTTCAATCAGGGATGAGGAGACGGCCAATCTCGTCAAAACAATATATTCGAATGAAGGAGGAATTCCGGTCAATCTTACTGAGAAAATCTTTGCATTAACTTATGGTATAACTGCGAGGGCAGCCTTTGGAAATAAATGCAAAGATCAATGAAAATTCACATCAATTGGCATGGAAATGTTACGGATAGATTCAGTTTTTTCAATTGGTGATATATTCCCTTCTATTGGAATTCTAGATGCTATTAGCGGATTGAAGTCGAAATTGGTGAAGCTGCACCGGGAGCAAGATAGAATACTTGAAAACATTCTAGATGAGCATAGAGAGAGAAAGCTGACACGTCAAGGAGAAGCGGTGGAAGATTTAGTTGATGTACTTCTGAGACTCCAGCAAGATGGTGATCGAATTCCCCCTAACAAACGAGAGCATCAAAGCAGTCATTGCGGTTAGTTTGCTGATCTTCGGTTCTCTGTAGTAGAAAACAATTTCAGAACAAAAATATTTTTATTGATACAAATTAATTGTTAGAAGATAAAAATACACTTACTGAAATGTTGTCGTTTAGCGAATTTGTAACTAGTGGGTTTTTAATTGTTTTCAGGAACTTTTTACTGCTGGGGGTGACGCATCATCAATGACCATAGAGTGGGCAATGTCAGAACTGCTGAAAAATCCAGGGGCGTTGAAGGAGGCACAGGCTGAGGTAAGGCGGGTTTTTGATGTAACAGGCAAAGTTGACGAGTCTGGCTTACATGAATTGAAATTCCTGAAAGCAGTATTCTCAGAAACCCTGAGGCTACACCCTACTGCACCTTTAGTTCCAAGAGAAAACACAGAGAGTTGTCAGATTTACGGATATGAGATACCTGCCAAGACGAGAACAATAGTGAACAATTGGGCCATCGGAAGAGATCCCAAGTATTGGACTGAACCCGATAAATTTATTCCAGAGAGTTTCTTGAGAATTCTCCCGATTATAAGAGGTCAAATTTTTCGTACATGCCATTTGGTGCCGGAAGAAGGATATGTCCAGCAATACATTTTGGAATACAAATTGTCGAACTTCCACTTGCACAATTGTTGTACCATTTTGATTGGAAGCCTCCCAGTGGTATGACAGTAGAAGATCTGGACATGACCGCGATTTTTGGTCTCACTCTAAGAAGGAAAAATGACTTGATGTTGGTTCCCATTCCTAATCGACCCTTCCTTGAGGTCAAATGAGACCATGTAATTTCTTTGACCCAGGCTCTGTTTCTTTCTGTGACTTGCTTCTATTTTTTTTTTTCAATAATGATGGTGGATTTTGAACTTTATGTTGTTGTAATTTAGCTTTTATTAAGATCTGGTTTGTTCTTGTTTTTCTACCATTTTCCTCTGTGTCTTGCATCTGATTGTATTTTGACATCTGAACTGTTTGATTGTGCTTGGTGAAGTTCCAATCATCGGATATTACGATCTTGTTTAAATACAACTTGCTATCAATAACAACACCTATGTGGTAATTTCTATCAGTTCTATGTTAATCGGTGCTCACATTTGGGAGGTTTTGATTTCTTTCGAGGCAAATCAAATTTTATATTTGGTTCCATCAAACATGCACTTAACATTGTAGTTAATTTCTTTGGCAGAAATAGCCGAAGAGGTCCAGAAAACTCATGGCATAAATAGGCCCTTACTTCTGCCCTCCAAACTCGCATCTTATAATTTTACAGATATTGGCTTTGCACATTATGGCAATTTATTGTACACGGTTACGGAAATTTTGCACAGTAGAGCTATTAAGTACAAGCCGAATCCAATCATTTAGATCTATCAAGGAAGAGGAGAGATGCCCAATCTCATCAAAACAAAATATTCCAACCAAGAATCACTAGTCAATCTTACTAAGAATTTTTTTTTAATTAACCTATGGTATAACTGCAAGAGCGTCCATTGGAAAACATCATGGAAGTCTTACGGATAACTTCATGTTCTTCAATTGCTAATTTGTACCTTAATGGAGTGATTGTAGTGATTAGCAGAAGCAAGTCGAAAGTTGAGAAGCTGCAATGGGAGCAAGATGTAGAATACTTGAAAACATCCTTGATCGATGAGAATAAAGAGAGAAATGTAACAGTAAAAACTAACCAACGAGAAGCAGATGAAGATTTAGTTGATGTATTTTTGAGACTCTAGCATGATGCATGGTGACCTAGATTGATTTTTCGCTAACTAAGAACAACATCAAAGCAGTAATCTGGGTTAGTGTTTCTGTGTCAAATTTCCAAGTCAAATTAGATGTAGGAAAATAGTGGAAGTCCATAAAAGGGGCGAACAATGTCGGATTTAAAAAAATAGTATATCATTGGAATCATCTTCGGTGAGGGATATTGATGCAGGAGCATCTAATGTGGAGTTGTCAAGCAGGCCGAAAAGAAAGTCTGAAGCCCCAAGTTATTGATCGGACAATATTTACACCTATTTGAGGTCCCAATTTTATGTACTCGTTTTCGATCTTATTTGTGTATTCAATATGTTTTTTGAGTTTTGTGTAGGAAATTTTGTAAGTATTACGTAAATAAATAATTAGATCTCGTATTGTATGCATAAGTATGAATAAACGCGTACTTGTAAACGCAGCGGAAACCATCCAATTCATCGAGTCTTAATCCTGAATCCATAATAATGTAATAACCTGAAAAGAAAACAAAGACGGCTGTTAAGGACTCCTAATTTTTAAAATTTTCTAAATTCAGTTTACCTATCCTAAAACCCAAGAAAAGATTTAATAAAAAATCCATATTTCTATTATAATTTATAAGGTCTACCTAGGAAATATTTATATTAGGTCCATATATATATATATTAAGAAAGACCCAATAAAAATACAAATCATTACACTTATCCTACGGTCCCACGGTCCCCACCCCAACGTTCAATTGCAATTCACTATCAAACATAATATTTTGTCCCATAAAAAAAAAAACAAAATCATTACGTTTATGGCTTTTATATATATATTAAAACAGACAATAAAAAATACAAAATCATTACACTTATCCTACTGTTCTACGGTCGTTTCCCAACATTCAATTGCAATTCACTGGCAAACGAAAATTTAGGCGGGTTCTTTACTTCTTTGTTAAAAATGTCCCAATAAAAAATAAGAGGGCGTTCTAAAAATGTCCCTTTCAATATTGAAAAGAGTAAAAATATACCTATCATATTTTTCTTACATTTATGTACTCTATTAAAGTTAACTTTACATACAATGTTTCTTATTGGACTAAAGCACCCTTCCCATATAAATGAGTGTGTAATGTTAAGAATACCCCAACAGAGTTTTGTTTTCTAAAATTACCCTTCCCTTCCTTCCAGTTGTGGACTATTGCCCACGAGCTCCGTTGATTTATGTCTCCCGCTTCTTCTCCTTACTTCAATTGTCTTGTCAACATCTTCATTTCACCACATCTTCGAGTGGTCGACACCTTCGTGGCATAAAAATAGGTGATGGATAGAGATAAAGAAACCCTAAAAATAGTATAGAGGTGACGAGGATGACGGGGAATGATGGATTTGTCTATGTAGAGTTTAGAAGGTCGTGTTGAAGCTCGATTTTGAGTTTGTCAGAGATAGATTGAAGGGTAAGATATCGTAGCTGGTAGCTCAGGCGTGAGTTGTAGATCGAAGCTCGATTTTGTGAAATAAATCCACCAGGTTCAGGTTAGTGTTACTTTAAAGCTAGGCATCTGAACCTTGGAATTTTGTTGATTTGTATTGATTTTTTCCATAATAGACTGAGGTTATAATAATTCGGATGATCACTATTCTTTGTTTGTTATGAGTTAAAGCATGTTGTATCATTTAGAATGTTAAATTGTGAGAATATTAAATTTGTGGCAACTCCAACCCAATATACATTGTTTCCAAGTGTTTTGAATACAAATTGTTAGCATTATTGTTGGTATTGTCTGTTGTTATGTTTGTTAGAGAAAATGAAGGACACTGTCCTGTTTTGGTTGATTGTGAGGAGTATTGGGTAGTCGGTTGTGAGCAATGGGTGTATGGATTTTTTAACGAATGGAACCATTAGGGCGTATGGGGGCGTTGGTTTTTTTGGGGTTGACAACTGTGTTCTGGCCTTGAAACCCTTGTGGTATGGCTTGAAATACATTTTATTTGGTTGAAATCCTTTTACAGTGCTGATAATCAATATATTGGGCTTAAATTTAATCTTCCATGGCATTAAAATTCTACGATCGGGCTTAAAAAAATTGTTTTACTTTCCAACTGGAACAGGTTTTAAATGGTTAGACTGAAAGGCAATTGTCTATTTCTATAGGTTCTGAAATTTGTTCAAGATATTTGAAAATACCATGTTATTATCGTTTTATTTAGCCATGTTGCTATTTTTTTATTTATATATTTGTTCATTTGCATAACCTTTTGACTTAAAAATATTTCCAGGGTGTACGAAAAAAATGGATGGGTTCGTAGTGCACTGTGATAGGCATTGGATCGATAACCAGATGATGGGTCCAATTACCCTTGCATGTGATGAATACAAATATAATAAAATGTTGGAAACAATATGTCAACGGATCAGGGTTAGCAGGGAAAGATTTGTAATAAGGCTATGTGCAGACCTTATAATGGTAAAAGAGAGTTGGACAATATACATTATGAGCGACACTGATGTATCCTGTTTGCTTTCACAAAATCATTCTTCCTGGATTGAAATTAAGGTCAAACTCATTGAAAGATGTGTACCGCCAAAGGCAGCTAAAAATGTATTTGTTATTCCGCTGAAGACAAAAACTACAACAATCCACTCATGTATACCGTCAGTTGACAAACACTGTAGTAATGCAGAATCCCCTATTGGTACTATATATTTCAAGTTAGTGAGTGGTAGCAACCAGTCGTTTGGCCAGTGTCTTCCGCCGGATTTACATCGGTTTAGAAAGACCAGGGGACTCTGGTATTGACTATCAAGTATTTAGAGGATGAGGTAACCGATTCTGAATTTTCTCAAACTTCTGATACAGAGGATGAGGATGAGGATGAGTGTAGCAATGATAAGGAAACGAGAATAGACTGTACAGAAGTTAAAACAGATGGAGTATCGAACACTTCTACACCCTTTTCGATGACACAGTGGACAATACTAAGGTCATAATTGTACTCAATTCAACTAGTTAGATCAAAACGATTGTTTAAAAACAACGAAAACGTAGGTCTAATATTCAAATGACAGATGTTCAAGGACAAAAAGACCTTGAAAGGGGTTCTAGGGATGAATGCATTGGCACATAGGTTTGATTATAAGGTTCGACGATCTAATCATACACGATTCATTGTAATATGTAAAAAGAGAGATTTTCTATAGGCTTTTAGGGCAAGGAAGTTGAGAAATAGGACTTAGTGGAATGTTACATATGTTGACTCTAAGTACACATGTGGTGATAATAAACTACAACGTTGATTTTCAGTGTGTAAGTGCCCAGGTAATAGGGCAATTTTTTCGAAGACAGTTTGTCGATCCAGGACACTACACCCGTTCTAAAGATATAATCAATGACATGAGGGATAATCACAACATAAACCTATGCTACAGAAAAGTGTGCAGATCTAAGGATCGCGCTTTGCAAAATGTTTTCGGTGATTCGTAGAAGTCATTTAAGACGTTACCTGTACACTTTCACATTCTTAAAAAAATGTAATCTAGGGACGATAACGAAGAGTAAAACCGATAGGAAAATCCAGTTCAAATATGAATTCATGGCACTTGGAGCTTGTATAGAGGGATTCAATATAGTTATTAGGCAGGTTATTGTCGTTGATACGACCCACTTGAAGTCTAAGATCAGGGGTGTGTTGTTAGTTGCAGTGTGAAATGATGGTAATGAGATGATATACCCTTTGGCATTTGGGTTTGCCGATTCCGAGTGTTCTAAGCCGTGGACATAGTTCTTGAAGCAACTCTGAGGGGTGATCTTGCAACCAGAACGTATGTTGATAATTTCTAATCGGCACACGGGTGTCTCTAATGGCATGAAAGCAATATTCCCTGATGCAGCATATGGATTTTGTTCATACCATTTGGCCAATAATCTAAAACAATAGTGATGAAGCGAGGTGACATGATTAATCTTTACTATCGTGCTACATATGCTTATCGTGTTGAGGAATTCGACCGTTTAATGGTTGAGATGAAATTCATCTATTATAAACTTCATGATGAGGAAGCTGAATGAAGTACACCTTCATTTTATACACCGGTTCTCAGTTCGGTTTTCGGTTCGACCCATTGAATCGGAAACCGAATCGGATAATCCAGTTTTTTTAAAAATTAAACCGAATTGAACCGATGAATGAAGAAAAACCGAAAAAAAAATCGGTTGGATCAGTTCGGTTCGATTCATTGGATTTTTGTCCACCTTATAATGTAATATAATAAAAACACTTTAAAAATTATAGCAACCGGATGGAACCGGTTGCTTTTAGTGGCTGTCAGCCACTTTTCTTTTTTCTTTTTTAATTTGTGTGGTACATCACATAAGAATAAGAGTGGTTTGTACTTTACCCAACTCGTTGTAAATATGTTATTCTGGTACCACTAATGTATATTATCAATTGTAAGTATTACAATCGTTTAAAATAGAGTAATGGAAGATATCCCACTGTTTTATCTTAAAAATCTATTTTAAATTATACGGTATGAGACATGATATTTTATAAATAATAAAATTATAAGATGATTGATGTGATATTAACACCTCATATTTTATATTATTTAAAATAAAATTTTAAAATAAAAATTTAGAACAAGTAATATTATTCTTTAAAATAATATATATCACAGTATATATCGCAAACGTGGTATGTCACCAGCCATTTGCCTTTGTCTCTTATTATTGTTTTTTTGTTCAACGATTAAAAAGCAAGTCAATAATATTTATAAAGAATGCACCTCATGTCGATGGTCTATTATTATTTTATGATTGCTTATAAAAGGCAAAAGCCAACAACGGTTATTGATTGATGCCCTCTGCATTTTTTAAATGGAGACCATGAGAAGAGTTTTTAGGGGTTGTATTTTGATTTTCCCTTGCACATGTTTTTGAAGACTAAAACTTGGATAGAGCATGATAGACCATACAACTCCCACCCTTATACTGTCACATCAGTTGTAGCATCAGGGTGAGAGATACATGGTGTATTGGATACATCCAAAACTCTCTTGTTTTTTTAGCTCTCTCTCAAGCTATTTTACATAGAACAAGGAGCCTTCCCTGGTGATATGCCCATGAGGCAGCTGTTTAAGACTCCCAATTTTTAAAGTTCTCTGAATTCAGTTTACTTATCCTAAAACCCCAGAAGAGATTTAAAAAAAAATACATATTTCTATTATCTACTTAGGAAATATTTATATTAGGTCCATATATATATATATATATATATATATATATATATATATTTATATTTATTTGTTAAGAAAGACCTAAGAAAAATACAAAATCATTACACTTATCCTACGGTCCCCACCCCAACGTTCAATTGCAATTCACTATCAAACATAATATTTTGTCCCAATAAAAAAAAAAAAATCATTACGTTTATGGATATAAAATCATTACACTTATCCTACGGTTCCACGGTCCCCACCCCAACGTTCAATTGCAATTCACTATCAAACAAACACATATATATTTGTTAAAAAAGACCGAATAAAAATGCAAAATCATTACACTTATCCTACGGTTCCACGGTCCCCACCCCAACGTTCAATTGCAATTCACTGTCAAACATAATATTTTGTTCCAATAAAAAAAACAAACAAAATCATTACGTTTATGGCTTATATATATATATTAAAACAGACACAATAAAAAATACAAAATCATTACACTTATCCTACGGTTCTACGATCGTATCCCAACATTCAATTGCAACTCACTGGCAAACGTAAAATTTTGACGGCTTCTTTACTTCTTTGTTAAAAATGTTCCAATAAAAAAATGAGAGGGCGTTCTAAAAATGTCCCTTTCAATATTGGAAAAAGTAAAAATGTTCCTATCATATTTTTCTTACATTTGTGTACACAATTGAAATTAACTTCACATACAATGTTCCCTGGTGGACTAAAGTACCCTTCCTATATAAATGAGTTTGTAATGTCAAGAATACTCCTAAAGAGTTTTATTTTCTAAAATTACCTTTCCCTTCCCTCCAGTTGTGAACTATTGCCCAAGAGCTCCATTGATTTCTGTCCCTCGCTTCTTCTCCTTCCTTCAATTGTCTTGTCGACATCTTCATTTCTCCATATCTTCCAGTTGTCGACACCTTCGTGGCATAAAAATAGGTGATGGATAGAGATAAAGAAACCCTAAAAACAGTATAGAGGCGACGAGGATGACGGGGGATGATGGATTTGTCTCTGTAGAGTTTAGAAGGTCGTGTTGAAGCTCGATTTTGATTTTTTCAGAGGTAGATTGAAGGGTAAGATACCATAGCTGGTAGCTCAGACGTGGGTTGTAGATCGAAGCTCGGTTTTGTGAAATAAATCCACTGGGTGCAGGTTAGTGTTCCTTTAAAGCTAGGCATCTGAACCTTGGAAATTTATTGATTTGTATTGATTTTTTCCATAGTAGACAGAGGTTATAATAATTCGTATGATCATTATTCTTCGTTAGTTATGAGTTGAAGCATGTTGTATCATTTAGAATGTTAAATTGTGAGAATGTTAAATTTGTGGCAACTACAACCCAATATACATTGTTTTCTAGTGTTTTGAATACAAATTGTTAGCATTATTGTTGGTGTTGTCTGTTGTTGTGTTTACTAGAGAAAATGAATGACACCATCCTGTTTTGGTTGATTGTGAGGAGTATTGGGTAGTCGGTTGTGAGCAATGGGTGAGTGGTCTTTTTAATGAATGGCACCATTAGGGATTATGGGGGCGTTGGTTTTTAGGGGTTGACAACTGTGTTCTGGCCTTGAAACCCTTGTGGTATGGCTTGAAATACATTTTGTTTGATTGAAATCCTTTTACAGTGCTGATAATCAATATATTGGGCTTAAAAGTTAATCTTCCATGACCTTAAAATTCTATGATCGGGTTAAAAAAAATTGTTTTACTTTCCAACTGGAACAGGTTTTAAATGGTTAGATTGAAAGATAGTTGTCTATATTTATAGGTTCTGAAATTTGTTCAAGATATTTGAAAATGCCATGTTATTATCGTTTTATTTAGCTAAGTTGTTATTGTTTTATTTATATATTTGTTCATTTGCATAACCTTTTGACTTAAAAATATTTCCAAGGTGTACGAAAAAAATGGATGGGTTCATAGTGCACTGTGATAGGCATTGGATCGATAACCAGATGATGGATTTAATAACCTTTGCATGTGATAAATACAAATATAATAAAATGTTGGAAATAATATGTCAACGGATCGGGGTTAGCAGGGAAAGATTTGTAATAAGGCTAAGTGCAGACCTTGTAACGGCAAAAGGGAGTTGGACATTATACATTATGAGCGACACTGATGTATCCTGTTTGCTTCGCATAATCATTCTTCTTGGATTGAAATTAAGGTCGAACTCATTGAAAGATGTATACCGCCAAAGGTAGATAAAAATGTATTTGTTACTCCGCTGAAGATAAAAACTACAACAATCCACTCATGTATATCGTCGGCTGACAAACCCTGTAGTAATGCAGAATCCCCAATTGGTACTCCATAATTCAAGTTAGTGAGTGGTAGCAACCAGTCGTTTGGGCCAGTGCCTTCCCCCGAATTTACATCGGTTGAGAAAGATCAGGGGACTCTAGTATTGACTATCAAGTATTTAGAGGATGATGTAACTGATTCTGAATTTTCTCAAACCTCCGATACAGAGGATAAGGATGAGGATGAGTGTAGCAATAATAAGGAAACCAAAATAGACTTTACAAAAGTTGAAACAGATGGAGTATCGAACACTTCTACACCCTTTTTGACGACACGGTGGACAATACCAAGGTCAGAATTGTACTCAATTCAACTAGTTAGATCAAAACGATTGTTTAAAAACAACAAAAATGTGGGTCCAATATTCAAAGGACAGATGTTCAAGGATAAAAAGACCTTGAAAGGGGTTCTAGGGATGAATGCATTGGCACATAGGTTTGATTACAAGGTTCGACGATCGAATCATACACGCGTTGTAATATGTAAAAAGAAAGTTTGTTAATAGGTTTTTAGGGCAGGAAAGTTGAGAAATAGGACCTAGTGGAATGTTACATATGTTGACTCTAAGCACACATGTGGTGATAATAAAGTACAACGTTGATTTTCTGTGTGTAAGTGCCCAGGTAATAGGGTAATTTTTTCAAAGACAGTTTGTCGATCTAGGACACCACATCCGTCCTAAAGATATAATCAATGACGTGAGGGATAAGCATAACATAAACCTATGCAACAAAAAAGCGTACAGATCTAAGGAACGCGCTTTGCAAAATGTTTTCGGTGATCCGTAAAAGTCATTTAAGACGTTATTTGCATACTTTCACATCCTGAAAAAAATGTAATCTATGGACGATAACGAAGAGTAAAACCGATAGGAAAATCCAATTCAAATATGGATTCATGGCACTTGGAGCTTGTATAGAGGGATTCAATATTGTTATTAGGCAGGTTATTGTCGTTGATGCAACCCACTTGAAGTCGAAGACCAGGGGTGTATTGTTAGTTGCAGTGTGCAAGGGTAGTAATGAGATGATATACCTTTTGGCATTTGGGTTTGCCGATTCCTAGTGTTCTAAGTGGTGGACATGGTTCTTGAAGCAACTATGAGGAGTGATCTTGCAACCAGAACGTATGTCGATAATTTCTAATCAGCACACGGGTATCTCTAATGGCATGAAATCAATATTATCTGATGCAGCACATGGGTTTTGTGCATACCATTTGGCCAATAATCTAAAAAAATATTGTATGAAGTGAGGTGACATGATTAATCTTTACTATCGTGCTACATACGCTTATCGCGTTGAGGAATTCGACCGCTTAATGGTTAAGATGAAATCCATCCATTATAAACTTCATGATGAGCAAGTAGAGGTTGGGATATATAAGTTTTCACGTGTCCGTTGCCCTAGGAAGAGGTACCATATATTGACGACCAACATTCCAGAGTCCATGAATTCTTGCTTACTTGCAATCCGGAAGATGCCTATCACATCTATTGCCGAATTTATAAGAGATTTGTTACAATGTTTGTTTCACGACCGTCGATTCAATGTAAGAGAAACACCCACATTCTTGACTCAGGATGCTGACCAACACATCAAAGATAGGGTATTATCATCACAAAGGTGTCAGATTCACCCAATTGACTTCAATAGGTTCAAGATTGAAGGTTCCCTAAAAACGTGTGTCGAATAAACCTAGAGGAGGGGGGAGGGGTGAATAGGTTTTAATCAAGTCAATTACCAATTTTTCTTGATTAGTCAATATTCAAAATTCACCCAATAAACTAAACATAAAACATCAAGTGTTAAGTGCGGAAATATAAACAACACAATATGTATACGTGGAAACCCTCTAAATGGAAAAAACCACAGGCTGTAAAGTGCACCACACTCGGTCACAGAAATCCACTATATGGGTAAAATGTTACACCCTCAAGTGATACTCGAACTCTCACTCTTGACAACCTCAGACTATGGACACTACCACTCACCACTCTTGGTTCAGTCCCTAGTGATATCCCCTGATACACTACTCTTGGCATGAACACCTCATACTCTACCCCTCGGGCCTTTTACAGTGGATACCCGACCAATTGCTTGCTAACCCACCCTTGATTGTAAGGCTTCTCTTGCTTGTGCAACTTCACACCGAAGCCACAAGACTTTGACTCAATGAAGAGTGTATGGTCTAAGTGTATATATGACACTATGCTCAAATGCAATTATGTGTAAGACCGAACACAAAATGCTTAACTAGATGTAGATAATGAAATTAAACATCCTAGTTATCAAACAATGCCTACATGCCCATACCAATGACTTAATTAGATGTGTAGATAAAATTTAACAACCTAATTGTCAATAAAAGTCCAACCAATACAAGTTGTCACAACAAATAATCAAGGGCAATTTTGTAATCAATAAATGCAATCAATGAGGCATACACATAAATGTTCATAAACTAGACTAGGTGCACAAAGTCAACCTAATCATCAATTATGTATACATGAACATTCATGGATTAGCTATTTAGGTATAAATGACCTAATAATGCAAGCTATCACAATACAAATCCCAAACATGTCATAACTTCAATGAATATGCAATTAATATGAAGAAATGCTAATCTAAGTAATAAATGACATGTCTTGGTAAGGTAGAACAATAAATGAACATTAATGGAGGTTTTACTTACCAATAAAAGAAAACCAATGCTTTAAAAGATGCTTGAAATGCAAGATGAAGATGAGTTTGGGGTTAAAAGAGTTAAAAACAAAGCATGAAGCTTTTTCTCTCTAAGAGAGGTTCTCTCTCTTCAAAAAATGTGTTATTTGAGTTCTAAGAAAGCAAGGAAGAATAAGAGAACATATATATAAAAAACCTAGACAAAATTGCATCAATTTGGATGAAGGCCAACTGATTCCCGTCATGACCGTTGTGTGTGCCACGACCTAGACAAGTGTCCAGACCGCGGTCCATGCTGCCTAGACATTATCGGTGCCTAGGTCGCTGGCTAGGCATGTGTACCAAAGGTGGTCTAGACCGCGGTACACGCCTGGAAACCTTCGCTTGGGAGACCGCTGTACATGCAACATGCACAGGTCGCGGTAGAGGCAGCGTGCAACTCCTGGAGAACACCGTTGTGCATACCGTGGCGGAGGCAATGCACCGGGAGCTGTCTCAACCGCGGTCAAGTGGAAAAATCCTTTTCTAAGAGCAAACTCAATGCATCAAATACCCTAGCAAGAGTTATGACAAAATGACACACATATTGACATATAAGCAAGCATGCAAGATAATCAAAACATGCATGAGTGTGTGTGTGTGCACCTAAACTCTTCAAGAGGCAACGTCAAGTGAATATACCTTTGCTCTTGAAGTCATAGAGATGCTTGGAAGCTTGCCAATGAAGACCTAAGCTACCCATTACACAATCATCCCCAATGTGGTGTGGTTTTTCATGAAATAAGCCAATCATAAAACTGAGGTCTTTACAAAGATAGAAAACCAATGGAATGAAGCAATTGTCGACATAGAACATCGTTCAAGCTCATGCCATGTGTAAAGTCTCATTTATTGATTGACTTATTTTGTGAACAAACCACATATTGGGGTTTTATGTAAGGGTAGCTTAGACTTTCAAGACCTCAAAAGAAGAAGCACAAAAGGTATATTTCTTGTGCTTACTTGCTTTGAAGAGATATAGTTTCACACACTCACAACTCATTCATATTTCTTATTCGTATATATTGTGTGTTTATATGAGTGTGCATTCATGTTTTGATAACTCTTCTTGCATTTTTATATTGATCACATCTTTGCATTTGTATTGACATGCATTATGTGTTGCTCACACACACACTTACTTGAATTTGATTTGTTAGGCATGCATGCTTCATTGTTGTCTATGTGCATTCATAGTGTGGTTTTGTGTGTTGTTCGCGCTTGCACGATGGTGTGCTTGTCTTAGCGCATTGAGTGACAATTTGAGAAGGTCGTATTCTTCTCTTGGTTTGGTTATTTGGAGTAAGGTGTCTAGTTTCAAAATATGGATTTCAAAGATTTATATATTTTTCAAAACTGACATTTGCATGGTCTTGTGACCATAACGTTTTATACAATGCTTCAAAATATGTTTTTTTTTACAAACTAGACACCCATACCTTTCCAACGGTATATTATTCATAATATTTCATGACCGTTTGGATTGGTTTTGACATCTCCAAAGTGACCATAAAAATAGGGCATCTCTGTTGTAGTATGTTTTTGACTTTTGGTCACTTAAATAACCATAACATTTTCTACAGATATTCAAATCATGTTTTGTAAATTGGAGTAGAAAGTATACTTCCATACCTTTCCAACGGTATATTATACAAAAGATTTGGATATCGTTTGGTCATGTTTTGGGTCGCTCGAATCTCGGGTTGTTGCGTTGTTGTGGCTGCGCCAGTCCACAATCGCCCTCACCAGCGCCCCTTGGACAGTAGGTGTGCGCTGGTGTGGCACTTGTTGATCAGCGCACTGAGTAAATTTTAGGCTTTTTTCAAAATGATGTAGTTTTATTTTAGGGCTCATATTTATGTGCCAACTTCTTCCTCACACGTTTTTCAGAGCTTTCAAACCATTTTTAGAGTGAGAAAGTACTTCCTTTGAGAGAGAAGCTCCAAGAGTTATTCTTTAACTCTCCAAACCCAAAACCCATCATCCTTCATGCATTATTGAGCATCTTTAGGCATTGGTTTTCATCTTTGATTGACTTGGTAAATTGAACAAAAATCTCATCTTTGTCATTTGTTCATGTTTTCCAAGATGATGTTTTTATTGCATTTATTAGTTGATTAAATGCTAGGACTTCATTCATTGCATCTATTTATGAGTTCCTTTGCATGATTCAGTTTGTTTGTTGATAGCTTGAATTTAGGACATACCTGCCTTTCTTGCTAAGTCTCTATGCATTGCATTTAGACATTGTTGATTAGGACTCATTAATTGCATTAAGTGATTGCATTATAGTCCTTGCCATGCTTGATGACAACATGTGTTGATATGGCTTTTATGATAGCTTTATAGGATTGCTTGTTCTATGTTTAGCTAAGCTTTATGACATGTCATTTAGCTCTTGATATCTGGGATTGCATATATTGCCATCACATAAATCTAGATAAGCATATAAGGTACCCTAGCCTTGTTTGTTGTTTGAATTTCATCATATATTTACATAGGGTGTTTATCTCTTCGTTGAAAAGAAGTAAGTCTTTTGTTGCATTCGAGAGTAGGTTTCTTCAAGCGTAAGCAAATTGGATTAGGTCCACTTAATACCGAGATTAGGTAGTGGTAGTGGGTTATTTATCGGGAGTAGGTTGTAACGCCTCTATCATCAGTGGATTCATTGTTCGAGTGTGACACACTTAACAACCCGTGGTTTTCCCATTTGGAGGGTTTCCATGTATATCTCAAGTGTCTTTACTATTTCCGCACTTATTACACTTGTGATATTATTGTAACTAGTTAGGAGTATTTTCGTCAACTTGACCACTAACGAAAATTGGGTAAAATTGTTTAAAATCTATTCACCCCCCTCTAGATTAATCTTAAACACACCATAATATTTGTTTCACCATGAATGGGACCTAGATGATCTGTCTTGTATCCATGCAATGGATGTTGCAACGCATGGTTGTGTAATTTAATTTAATTTATAATTTATAATAGCGTTACAGGCTTATAGCCATTTTTCATAATTTACATTTTATAATTGCCTTGCAACCTTTGTATGGTTACATAATATTTGTGTCTTTTGTATCAGGCTGAAAGGTATGCCCATCAACGCATTATGTTCCGACTTTTTCACAACAGAATGGCTAAAACAGGCATAAGCTATAGCATGGGACATTTCTGATGATGTTCGTAACTGCATTGTATTGCTTTGGAAAAAGAAGCATTTGACAGAAAGATCAAAGAAAAGTCGTAAACCTTCAGTTGAGGAGAAACAAAAGCAACAAACGTGTGGGCATTGTGGGCACAAGGGACACAATAAAAAAAGTTGCACAAACCCATCATGTACCATAGGGAATCTAGTAAAAAAACCACGTTGTTGTTGCTTATGCCATAAAGAAAGACACAACAAGTTTAAGTTCTCGACAACATATAAAAAACCCGACCCTAGTTTGGGACCGCACCTCAGCTTGGATGACATTGACACTGATGATGAAGACCCCTGTTGATTGTTATGTATGGGTGAGAGTCATCCTTTCGTTATAAATTTTTATTTTTGAACAAATTCTTTAAGAGTGGGCGGTTGGTTATGGTTGATTGTTGTTGCATGCACATACACCTTCATTATAGGTTGACACGATGAAGTTGAATGAAGTACATAGATTTTCAACGGTTTCTGTAGTTTTTACAACTGCACGCTAAGTCTAGAAGCATGAGCAGCCCAGTATATTGTCAATGGTTTGGGAAGTTGTCAATGGTTTAGTATTTCTTGTTTGGTGCAAAAGATGTTGTGTTTGTTGTTGTGTTTGTGCAGAAGATGTGCACTACCTATTTATATGTTGTTGGTGTTGGTGATAGACCTGTATTATAACTGGGTATTATTGAATGTTGTGGTGGTTGTGGTCTTTTATTTGAATAATGGTCCAGTATTTGGTAGGAACATAATTTGTTCAATACCTCTAATGATGTGATATTGATATTTGGGATTTTGTTTATGTTTTTATGCAATACTCCTTTAAGACATAATATTATATTTAATTTTCACTAAATAATATTTATTTGAAGCCCTGTATATGATGCAAGACAGGTGTAGGAGGAAACTGATTATTCCCATAAGACCTGACATTCATAATATTTATTTGTGAAGCCCTGTATTTGATGCAGGCTAGAATTCATGCAAGACAGGGCTTGAGTTTACTAATTAATGTGAAAAAACATCATATACAAATCACTTAATTGTAAAGCCCTATATATGGTGCAGCCCACAAGTCAGTCAAGACAGGGCTTGAGTTTACCGATTAATATGAAAAAACCTTACATACAAATTACTTATTTGTGAAGCCCTGTATATGGTGCAACCAATAAGCCATTCCAAACAGGGCTTGAGTTTGCTGATTATTCCCATAAGACCTAACATTAATCTATTTATTTCTGACCTATGTATGTAAATCCAAGAAAGAATAATATTTAATTAATTAACTGTATCAATACAGACGTATGTGTTTACATTGACACAACACTTTGGGACTCTAACCATTATGACTTTTACGGATTTCGATTGTGATGTTTCATTTGAAGTTGTACAACATCCATCTATTCTTTCATATCCCTATAAATAATAGCCCATCCCCGCCTACACCAATATTCATTCCGTTCTACACTTCACTTACTTTTTTGTGTGATTGTTTATTGTTGCTTTCCATACAATGGCAGAAAACAACAACAACAACTACTCAAGGAACACTAATGGCATGCACCAGGATGAAGCAGACAGGCTGGAATCTATCTTTCAATATCGAGGGAAAGGATTACAAATACAGAGAGTACTATTCGTGATGAGTGTGCTAATGCTGGACGACTGACTGTTGAAAATCAAAAGTTGCTGAGGAATGTTGATAATTTGGAGGCCGATATAATCAATTTTCATGTTCAAATAGAGGCAAGAGACAATGAACTCAACGAACAATACAATGTTGTGGAAAAATTACATAAGAAGTTGTTGAACTTTGGTATTCCACTGTCTCCTTGGAGTGACGGTGTGAGACTTGGGGGGTGGTTGTGTGTTCACTATTTCATGTTTGATGTTGTTTATCTGTTTTTGTTTCGTGTTTTATGTTTTTGTTATATGTTTAGTTATCTTGTCCACAGATATTGTAATATATACTTACAGTGAAAATGATATGTTTGGTTTCCCCTTACACTGTTAAAACAAAGTCCAAAAACGGAACAAATTGGTGTTGCATATTGTTGACGGTGATTTTTGGATGGATCACACGTCGAACAAGATGTATATGAAATCACACAATTGCTAATTATGAATAGTTAAGAAATTAAATGAAACACAAGGATTTTACGTGGTAAGACCCCAAGAACATGGAAACATCCACGGTTGCCGAAAACCAACGAGGAAAGAAATTCACTATGGATAATCCATTACACACTCAATCTCTCGTGCTCTCTAGATTATTAATTTTCTGTCTTCAATCCTTTTCATAGGTATTATTAGGGTCTATTTATACATGCATAGAACCCTAATTTTTGCTATAAAAGTAAATAAATTTTGATGTGTTTGAGTCATTTTATTCTTCTTTTCTGTTTCACGTTCTTCACACATTAGGTCTCTTGCCTAATTTGGATTCAGGCATCGATAAGGAAGTTTCCTTCCTTATCAAAGTGTGCTTCGAGACACCTTATTGGATTATGACTCATTCTGTCAGTATTTGATAGTATCCACATGTCGATTTGCCGATCGTCTATCAAAACCCGACCAAGCCTTATTCCCCTGACCAATGATTCAATCCCTGCCAGAGGTTTTAACCCGACCATCTAGATAGCCCCGACCAAGTGTTATGAAACCATCTTTGATCAGCGTAGATAGGTTCATGAAGGTTGACTCTTGGTGATGTGGCATCTCTATCTTTGGCCAGTTATGCTCACTCATCATTCCTCAAATTTTACCAATAACAATATCCCCCTTAAAAACAGGAGGTCGAGTATATAACCATCGCAAGTAAGACGTGTTCGGCTGCGTGTGTTTATTTCCACTCTATCATTTTTGTTTTGTAGTCCATTAATGCCCTTTTAATGTCCTACAGTCATCAACCACACATATTTGGCTGATGAAATCATTGCGTATCTATTTTAAAATTCAAACGGCGCATGGTTTTTAGTTCTTGCACACCTTCCCCCACTTTCGGCTGATGACGCATGTCTATTTGGTAGCGTCACTTGCTTGTATATATTGTCTTGAGGTGTTTCACTTCAAGAAATCTGCATGCGTAGCGATCTACTTGAAGATATCTTTACTTCTCAAATTGAAAGATGTACCACGGGAGCGGCAATCTCATATGTTGAGATTCAGCATCGACCATCCCTGTTCATTCGACTCGGAGATAAATGTTGTGACTGAGGTGGAGCGAGTAAAGTTTGACGACCGATTCGATCTGACCAGTGCATAAATATTGTACTGTAGCAGCGATCGGGCTGTATGGAATCCTTCCCCTGGTGCGGTCGCTATATACGGGGCTATTTTATGCTCAGGGGTTACTCTCCCTCTTCAACCTTTTATCACTCAATTCCTGGCGGACGCTGGTGTTGCTCCCGCCCAACTGACCCCCCAATTCTTACCGGGTGTTGATCAGTTTGGGGCATCTATGGAAAAAACTCAAGGCGAAGTAGACCCTGACTCCATAAGAGATCTGCATCTTTTATACTCTGAACCGATCTGATAGTGGGGAAATTTTCTACCTTCAATCTACTTCTTAGAGCTTGTGGATTCCTCATGGATATAAGAGGAAACCTGTACCCCCTTCGGACAAAGATCATAAGGGATTTATCTTGGGGTTCCCCTATTCAAACAAGTACTAGAAGAACAGTTGGTTCTTCGTTGAGGGCGACTGAGGTGAAGTAGTCGTTGTTGACCCCATATAAGGGCTGATACAGAACAGAGTTCCATGGCACTTCTGTAGTCCCGAGCATTGGAACAAGACTTCATCCTTTCTGACAAAGAGCCAAGCTAAAATGGTCGTCAGACTTCTTGGGAAGAGAGGGATCGTCGTTTCCTTTATGTTGAGGCATACTTGATCATGGCAGGGTTTTTTCTACGGTCTCTGCTCGTCGTAGACGATGTAAGTCACCATTGCTTTATTTTTAATGTACCCTACCATGCGTACCTTTCCTTTACACTAAATGTTGATTATCATGTGGCACTTCTTCCTTTCAGTAAATGATGTGGACATCGTCGTGGGTGATCAGGCTGAGAAAGCCAAGAATGTGGATCGAGTCAAGATCAAATTGCTCAGGAAATTGCACCGTCCGAACATGATTTGGTGGAACATATATATGAATATGATCGCCATTCCTTAGATGTTCCCTCTGAACAGATCGGGACCAGTGATCGACATCCTTTTTAAGCTTGAAGCGATCGTCAGAGCCACTCTAAGGAAAGAGCCGATCGGGTACGGTCTAGTTCTGAGGCATCTGACCAAGATAAGCATGGTTGAGATAGGTCTGAACAAGTGCGTCGGGAAGGAGATGATTTGCGAAGGAGGAAGTCTCATGAGACAGACGTGGTAGATATGGTCCCAAGCCATAAGGTGGCTAAGATTGTTGATGGGTCATTCACTCCCGATACCATTCGTATGAGAGCTAGTCTCGCATCCGGGGTTGACCCGATGTTGCCTACTCCAGTGGTTCATCCAATCATTTTGGAGGAGGAAGAGGATCAAGAGACGGTCTCTGATCTTATGTCGCGAGAACTGCGATCCAAGAGTAAGAGCAATCGGGGTACATCAAACTTGTCATCCGTTCCCCCCGAAAAAGCTAAGGTTGCGGACCAGCCACTTCCTTCCACTGTGTATTCCTAGATTCAAGCTGTCCTACCCCCTCAACCCCCCGGGAAATCCCCTATACAATTCACCGTTAGGGGTCAAATCGTCCTTTCTGACTCCGAGGGCAATAATAGTGGCCATGACAAGGAAGAGGAAATAGCTAATGAAGACTTCCTTGAGTTGACTGAGGATCAGGCTCTTCATTCTGTTTTAGAGTTAGGGATAGGAAACAGTTATATAGTTGGAGGGGGATATCGGGGTGAGTGAGCCTGTTGGTGCTCCTTTCACTATACTTTTGGGTTTCTTCCTCCCGATATCACTACCGAAAATCAAATTCCTGAGAACGAAGGCCCTCGGGTTACTGGATCTACTAATCTTCCCTGGGAGGATGTTGGGATTTTGAAGACTCCTACCACTGATGATCGTACTATCCTCTCCTCTTCTCGAGGATCAATCTGCTAATGTTGTTTCCACCACTGAGCTTTCTCATCTCCCTTCGCCTAGCAGTTCTTAGTCTGATCCTCTTTTCGTGCTTCGCTCAATGTCCTCAATGGTTGGATATATTGGCAAAGAGTAGCGGAAGGATGCCAAAGATGCTACAGATTTTGAACGGATCCGCAAGATATTTAACAATGGAATTTTTGTAAGTCTTTCCACTATTTTTGTTGTTTTTCTTCTGATCCTTCCATCTATATAATTTTCCCTTCGTTGATCCTTTGCATATGGTGGAGGCATTGACTCAGGCTCTCTCTGAGAAGAATAAACAGGCTACTGAGATTTCTCAATTAAAGCTATCTCTCACCAAGAAAGAGGAGGCTTTAAAGTCTTCTGCTGTCAATGCTTTCAAGGCTAGCCAATATGCAGAGAAGCTGAAGGTACATACAACAATTGAGATGGCCTTGAGAAAAATGCTTGTGAACGTTCAGAGTAGAGCCACGACATCTGATCAGGCTCTCAGAGAGCTCACTAAAAGGAACGTTGAACTGGAGAAGAGAGTTACCAAGGTTGAACTGCGGAGTGCTGAACTTGAATTAAGAGCCATCTTAGCTAAGACAACAATGAAGAAGGATAGGGAAGAAGCTCATATTGCCTAGGAATCCATAACCTCAACTTAGCAAAAGATGTTAGAGGCACAACAGGTATCTGAGGAGGCTCGACATCACTGTGAGCACCTTGCCAAAGACTTGAGCAGCAGCAGGTCAGTATGGAAGTTCTTTCCCATGAGGCTATGTCAGACCTCGAGGTTTAAAATTTTGATCAGTATAAGAGGTCCCCTGCTTTCGATGCTACACTGCTGAGAGAGTTTGAAAGAGGCCTGACAACTGCCAGGATGTTCTTTAATACGAATGAGAGGTCTTCCAAAGAGGTTCGCTTGAAGTGGGACCGGGTAATATCTAAGCATCAAAGAGAGTCCCTGAAAGCGATCAAGAACCAGCGTATCAGATGGAAGGCCTATCGCAAATTCATCAGAAAGGATCCCCACCCTATGCATCTCGAAATCCTTTCGAAGGTATCTCTTGTGTCTTTCCATGTTGGTTAGGACAGTGGCGCTCTGACCAAAGGGTCGACGTTGGTCCTTCAGCCGATGTAGATTACTCTCCCTTTGTGTCTGCTAATCATGATGACAATATCTCCTGGCCAGATTTTAGAGACTTTGGTGAATACTAAGATGATGATGTTCCTCTTTCCGGCCATAGGGGCTCCTCAACTGCTGGGAACAACTGATGCATATTCGTTTTTATAGCTATTTCATATATAATTACTTTTATAGTTTTTCACATAGTTAATGTATATCTTTCCCTTATTGCTTGTCTTTAAGATATGTTCCATTTTCTGTGTACGGTTTCTTATGCTTGTGTTCATTCATATTTTTAGCACAACCTTAACTCTGCATGCTGACCCATGCCAGATTGATAATTATGAATTGGGCTAAGCAAAACCACTTATATCATGATCATATGGGATTGATAACCCACTCGTCTGAGCTCATGTTGTCATGTAATTATTGACTTATTGTCTTATTTTCGATGGTCAACCACCCTTGGAGAATTGAATCGTGCTCTGCGAAGATTTTGGGTTTATCTCGAATAATCCATTGTGTTTTGTGGCTCAGGTCCTGGTTGTTCCCGATCATTTCTTGTATATCCTTCTGTTGGGCAATGTTCATTTGTAAACCAGTTGTACAGTTTATATTTATAGACTTTCATCTTTTATCTGTCAACTAGGTCGTTGGGACGTCTCCTAATAGTTTGTTGATCAAAACTAGCTGCAATAAGGTCTAACTTGTCCTACCAGCTTTATAAGCATTTATGGTTGTGTTTGCCTTATCTTATAGGTAGGAATCACATCTTATCGAACTTTTGGCACATCCCGTCGGGTTTGTATACCTGAAGGCGCCCTAACAGTACTTCATATGCACCCAATTAGTTTCAAGGAGTGTGCAATGTCTTGATGACTTATGCTTTTTACCCCCTCACTGGGCCCTTTGGGATCTCTATCGGTTTCAGCTGATATTTTGAGGTATCCTATAAATGCTCTTATGAGCGAATGCTTGGTTTTGAACATTGTGCTTGATGTTTATAATAGCTCCCTCTGGGGATTTTTATTGGTTTCTCAAAAAATAAAAAACAATTAGATAATAACAATTTAAATCTTAAACTATGAAAATAAAAGAAAACAAACATAAGAATCTCTTCATGGGTAGAAGATCTTTAAATACTGCCCATTGTACAGCCTGGCCAGCTCGGTTCCCTTAGGTCGGGAAAAGCGATATGCTCCATGTCTTGCTATCCAGACCACTTGGTATGGTCATTCCCATTTGTCAGCTAACTATCATGCGGACTTGTCTTTTGTATTAAGTGTCACCTTCCTTAAGACTACATCTCCAAGCTGGAACCTTCTAACCTTGACATGTGAGTTGTAATACCTTACTACCCTCTGTTGGTAGGCGGCATTTCTTTCCCTGGACATGTCTCTTATTTCTTCCAACTCGTCCAAGTCTTGTTTTATCATCTCCACATTTCCTTTAAGAACAAAGAGTTGTACCCTAAGGAACTTGTGAATTATCTCAACGGGAATCACTGTTTCCATCCCAAATGCCAACGAGTAACGTGTTTCTCCTGTTGAAGTCCTTTATGTAGTCCGATAAGCCCATAAGACTTAGTGTTCCTTTCTTTCCTTCCAGCTTCGCCTTCATAATATGCTTGATTATTTTGTTCACCGCCTCCATTTAGTCATTGATCCGAGGGTGAGCTAGTGTGACATAATAGTTCTTTATCCCGAAGTATTGACACATATATCTGAAGTTGTCATTATCAAATTGAGTCTCGTTATCTATGATTATATGTTCCAGGATTCTGAACCGATGGATTATATTTTTCTTTACAAAACTGGTAGTGTTGGTCTCGGTGATATGTATCAGTGCTTCCGCTTCAACCCACTTTGTAAAGTAATCAACAACCACTAATCATGTTTCGCCCCTTCTTTAGTTATAGTAAGCATTGGGCCAATCAGATCTATTCCCCACATGGCAAACGACCATGGTGATGTCAAATTCTTAAATTTCTCGGGTGGTCTCTGGATGTCATTAACTACCTTTTGATAGCCGCCACACTAATTTGCAACACCTTGTGCATCTTCAAACATAGTTGGCCAATAAAAGCCTTGCCTGAGAGTTTTATGTGCCAAGCTTTTACCACCCGAGTGATTCCCACAGACTCCTCTGTGGATACTTTCTAATATTTGCTTACCTTTGATCGGGTCCACACATTTCCGAAGGGCTTTGGAGAACCTTTTCCTGCATAGTTCTCCTTCTACTATCGAACATCTTTTGGCTTTATATTTGAAACGTTTTGCCTCAACTGTCTCTGTTGGGAGCGCTCAATTCTCTAAGTATTCTATGATCGGGGTCATCCAGGCAGCTTGTTCCCCTTCAATCAATTCTACCTTCGACGCTTCAACTTGATTTTTACTCTCGATACTTGGCTTTTGGAGGTGGGCGATCAAGACTGTTTTTGACCATACACTGGTGGCTGATGCCAATTTTGACAGCGCGTCTGCTTTTTCATTTTTCTCCCTCGGGATCTTAGTGATTCTGTATGCTTTGAACCTTTCGAGGAGTGTCTTGGTTATAGTTATATATGCAGCCATACTGTTGTCATTGGCTTGGTATTCATTCAAAACTTGGTTGGCCACCACCTGTGAGTCACTAAATATTTCCAGCTCATCTGCTCCCAGTGCCGTGTACACCCTAAGGCCTTCCAGAAGCGCCTCATATTCTGCCATATTGTTAGTGGCTTTTAAGTCAAATCGTAAAGCACATTCCACTTAGTTACCTTCTGGCGTGGATATAACTATGTCTACCCCGCTGCCATGCGTGTTTGACCATCCATCTACATGTAGTTTCCAAGCAAACAGATCATTTTCTCTTAACATCCTGATCACCTCACTGTTTGGCTCAACAAAATCCGTAACAAGATCCACATAAACTTGTCCCTTGATCGCTGCTCTTGACGGGTAGACTATGTCGAACTCACTCAGTTCCACTGCCAATTTAGTCAGCCTTCTCGATGTAGGGAAAATTGCACAGTGGAAACGTAAACAAAAAAAATAGGGTTTAGTAAATTTTTAAAAAAATTCCCTTTAAAAGAAAGAACCTTAACTATGGATTAATTGATGTATATTAAAAGTGTTGTACCGTTTTTTTTGTGACGATTAAACTAGTGTCGAATTGAATCCGTAAGATCTTTTAATCCTATCACGAACGTGAATCACCTAGGAGTGTGAGCTCCCTTTCTTTAAATTGTATACCTAAGGATGGAAACAAACAAAATCTTCTTCTTTGTTAGTCACAATAATCCTCCAAGAGAAAAACCAAGAACGTCCGGTCACTTGTGAATTATCAATCAGTTTAATTGAAACTCACATGAACCTTGATTCGATGTTGTACACAAAACCCTTTTGATGCAAAGGATACTAGCATGCTATCGAAAACAAAAACGTTCCCTCTTTTCTCTCTGCTTGGTCGAATTCTTCACATAATGAGTTGGACTAAGTTTTTTTTTATAACAATAAAAAACAAATAAAAACAACTTCTCACACCAAAAATTATGTCTTGGTCGAATTTAATAGGTAGTATATATAGGAGACCAAATCCTCTCCTAAGAAGGATTTACTTGGTGGGCATGAATCATTTCCTTAGGTGGATTTACTTGGTGACCAAGAATCCTTTTCAAAAAAGAATTCTTTTCTACACCAAGACTCATAATCAAACTCATTAGTGTATATGGTCAATTAGTGTATTTGTGACCATATTAAAGACTTCCTAATTTGACTAGATAAATAATTCCTTTTATTTATCTACTTATCAAATATAGTCTTTAACATTAATTATACTACCAACAATAGTATAATATTAGGAGACCTTCTCCTATTAGGATTTTTTTTTACTTTTAATTAAATAATTAATTAATTACCAAATTAATTAATTTCTATTTAATTAAATAATAAAATAAAAAACAATATAATAAGCTATTTTATATAGTACCTAAGACCACACATGGACATTTATATTATTTTTCTTATTTTATTAAATCCTTTGGACCTAAATAAAAAGTCCAAATGTAAACTAGACTCATTCTTACTAAAAGAAACAAGTCCACATGCCTTTATACAATTCTAGATGGACCCATATATTGGTCCGGTAGAATATATCAAGTGATCCATACAAGTTCGTGTGGATTGAGGATCTTGGCGGGCTATCTAAGTTTAAGCTCTAATAGACATAACATAATCACAATCAACAAATGATTCACTTAGGTCCGATCTATTAATTTTAGTTCATTCCACTAAAGAACTAAAATTGAGCTCTTAAATAAAGATAGAATAAGTTAATATTGCTCATTCCTACCCTAGACAAGTTTATTGGATATAGTATATCCTAGTGAAGAATACCAGTAATCGCCAAGAGCTCATAGACCGCCTATAGCTCTCCAAGTTACAATATTTACTCATATGACCACATTTTGAACTTGGATATTTTGACTTGTCCAGAAGCCATGTTTCAATAGACACTATTGAAAACTTAACGTTAAAATTTAATATCCAATACCTCAAAATCCATATAATGGTATTCTACTCACATTTAATAAATGGAGCCACGATGTCTATATCTATAAATGAAATCCTCTATTGATAAACAAATGAATACCACCAAACTATCGAGGATAGACTATGTTATATAATCGTACTCATTGATAGCTCAAATGATAACACTTGCAACCATAAATCTATCATTTATCTCAGGATTGAGATAAACACTCTGATTGTCTTCAAGTGAAAACTTTTATCCATTGACGGTTTTGGATAAAGTAATTCATTGTGATCCTATTCAATGCACCCAGTGCACTAGATTTTTTTGCCCAAAGACACCACACTTTGATGATTTTAGACTCATCATAGCACATTTGATCCCACTCAAATGCTAGCAAAAGAATCTACAACTTTGATAAGATAAAGGCGCCAACCTTCATCTTAAGTTGTGAATATTATTCAAGACTAACTAAAGAATTATGTCTACCTCATACATATCTAGATGTATGAACAATTCTTCTTTTCTCATAGTCTTTTGACCTTATGATTATTTTCTTTTGACAATTATAATAATTAAACTATACATGCTATAAGATTTATTAAACTAGAAATCACTTTATTAATATGAAAAGATTATCAAATACATTATTATACTCTTGCTATCAAGCATAATCTCAACACCCAACACCTCAGGTTTTGACAAAATCTGTTTCAGCAGACAATCGGTATATACTTCAATTTTGTAAGCTTGAAAATACGGTCTCTGCTTGCTCGATGCTGTTACCAGGGCCAAAGCCAGTTGTTCAACTGGAGAGTATCCTGTTTCCGTAGGTAACAAAGCTTTATTGGTGTAGTAAATAGGTTTATGCCTTTCCTCTACCAATCTAACCAGTGTTGACCATGTCGCTACATTTGTTACGGATAGGTAGATATAGAGCACTTCCCTTGCAAGTGGTTTGGATAATATCGGAGCTTTTCCCAAGTATTTCTTGATTTTTCTGAATTCTACCCCTTTGCCTTGCTTAATTGCTTTGAAGAAGGGTAGGCATTTGTCTGTTGATTTACTTATGAATCGACTCAGTGACGCTGGACAGCCCGTCAATTATTAGATTTCCTTCAATGTTTTAGGAGACCTCATTTCTTCCAATGCTCATATTTTCTCCGGGTTTACTTCGATCCCTCTTTGATGAACTTGAAATCCTAGGAACCTGTCTGATGGTACCCCGAATACGTACTTCTTTGGATTTAGCTTTATCCCATATTTTCTTAGCACCTCAAATGTCTCCCTTAGGTCGGTTGGATGATCTCCGGACGTTACACTTTTGGTTAGCATATCGTCCATGTATACTTCCATATTCCTGCAAATCTGTCGAGCGAACATTTTATTTACCAGCCTTTGGTAACTTGCCCGACGTTGTTTAACCCAAACGATATGACCTTATAGCAATACAATCCCTGGTCGGTTTTGAATGAGGATTTTTCCTCATCTGGTTCGAACATTCTGATTTAGTTGTAACCTAAATAGGCGTCCATGAAACTTAACAGTTCATGACCGGTTGCTGCATCTACCGACTGATCAATCCGAGGTAAAGGGAAGATGTCATTCGAACATGCTTTGTTAAGGTCGGTGAAATCCACACACATCCTCCATTGGCCGTTTATCTTTTTCATCAGAAGTACATTAGCAACATAGTCAGGATATTTCATTTCCCGAATGGATCCTACGGCTAATAGCTTGTCCACCTCTTCTTTGATCGTCTTGCTTCTTTCTAAGTTGAAGTGTCTCCTCTTCTGGATAATTGGTTTCTGATCGAGATTCACTGCCAAGTAATGTGAAATTGTCCTTGGATCGATCCCTAGTATGTTCGCGTGCTCTCAAGCGGATACATCTTTGTATTCTTTTAGGAGTTCGACCATTCTGCTTTGATCGTGCTTCGTCAGTTGGACGTCAAGCCTAACTGTTTTCTTAGGAGCATTGTTGCTCATGATAACTTCCATGGTTGGTTCCTCGAGACCTTTGTCACTTTCTGGTACTGCCTCTCTCGAGTCTCGGTCGAACCCGGTCGGGGTCTCGGTCTTTGCTTCCGTTGGGTCTACTTTTAAGTCTTCATCTTCTTTGACAACATCCACTTGCATTACTCCCGACTCTGCATTTTCTCTGTATATGGTGAGATTCGCTTTCCTGGCCCACTCATGTGAGCTTTTTTTTATCCCCACTCCAGCTTCGGTCGGAAATTGTACCATGAGCGCGTAGGTTGCGATTACGACTTTTTTTAGGATGGGCAGTCCTAATAGAGCATTGTACGACCAATTCTTGACATTTACGACCATGAAGTCCAGTAATACTATCTTTAACAAGGAAAGCTTCCAGATTCTACTGATAGTTTAACAGTTCCTAACACTCTGACCTTGGTTCCTCCAAAACCCCTCAATGGAACCTTTAGTGGTTAGAGATCACTCATCTGTAGTCCGAGTTGATCAAATGCCTCTACGCTCAAAATGTCTACTACCATTGTCGATCAATATTCTTCTCACTTGCCTATGCCCGATATGAGCTAACACAATAATTGCGTCATTAGGTCTGACCTCTGACTCATGTGCATCTGCTTCAGTGAAAATTATTGGTTCCCATCCTTGCTTTGCTTTCTTCCGATCGGGACCTAGATGATTCACCTCCATACTTTTTGGCTGTTCATGGCTTCCCTAACTTTAGGCATCCTTTCTCGGTTACTGCTTCCAGTATTGGGGCCACCAAAAATGGTGTTGATTGCCCCGCTATTCGAGTCTTTCTTTGGACTTCTATAACTCCTATCTAGATCCCTTGTTTGGATATCCTTTTATCGATGTTCATCTCTTATGAGGGTGACATCACAAAGATGACCTTCTTAGATTAACTTCTCAGTGTAATCCCTGAGTTGGTAACACTTGGAGATTTCCTGGCCATTCTCCTAGTGGAACATACAGTACTTGGTAGTATCTCTTCTGGCGAAGTTTGACTGCCTTGGGGTTTTTTATATAAGTTTTTATCTTCTATTACATTTAGAATTTCCTCATGCTTTTTGGCTAACGGGGTATAATTGGTGTACCGCCTTGGGTTCCTCTCTGTTCTATCATCATCACTTCACCTGTCTTTTCCTTTTCCTCCGTTTCCATTCTGGTCATTCTTATCGTTATTTTTCGAACTGCTTTCTCGGCTATTTTGACTGCTGGTAGGATGACACCTGTGTATAAATTCTCCCGCATGGGCAATTTGTTCTTCTTCTGCCATGGCATACCCCCCAACATGATCTAGCATGTTTACATATATGGTCGGTCCCCGCTGCCTTAGGCTTAAGGTTAGGTGACTATATTGCAAGCTGTTTATGAATGCGGACACCACCGTGTCATCATTAGGATCCTGAACCTTTGATACCTCATGCGAAAACCTGGTTAGATAGTCTTTTAGTTTTTCATCTTTTCTTTGCCTCATGGTGGAAAGAGCTGACACAGATTTCCTCCGCTGGATATTCCCATAAATTGTCTGGTGAACGCTCGTGTCAATCCTTAGAAACTTCTAATGGATCCCGATGATAGTCTTCTGAACCACTTGGACCTCTGATCTCCTAATGTCTGTGGGAACATACGATCGATGAGGGCATCATCATAGTCGTATTGAGCCATGGCACTCTGGTATCTTGTGACATGTTCTTGCAGATCGGTATTGCTTTTGAATTGCTCTAAATGCGGCATTCTGAATTTCTCTAAAAAACGAGCCTACCTTATGGCATCAGCAAACGGATTCCCAAAAATCCCGACCAGGGGGTTATCTTGACTTTGTTTTTTCTCCAAAGCTTTTATCCTTCTAATAAGAACTTCACGCTCTTCTTCAGGTTCGCCATGCCTATCTAACCTTTGGTGGATTGTGAGTCCATACGGGTACCTTCGCCCTCTGAAAACGTGCTTATCATCGCTTAAATTCGGCCGGGGCTTCTTACTTCGTCCATCGTACTTGTCTTCTTTCTCATGGTATTGTGTTGCATCGTCATACCCTATGGTATCCTCACATGAGCTTGATTCTTCATGTACCTCCGTTTTTCTATCTTGGTATGGGTTGTTTCTTTTATATGAATGTCCTCTTTTATCCCGTTTCTCAACCTATCTCTTCTAGATTTTTGGGGTGCGCTTGGAGTAGTTGCCACGATCTCAGACCGTACCTTGGATCCTTGAGCTACCACAGGTGTAGAGAGCTGGTACGGCGAATTCAAATTTACGGTGGCGGTTATACTAATTCCCTGTCTAGCGGCGCCATCAATGACTCTCTATAGGGATTCTTGAATTTATCTAAATGCATCTGGAAATATTCCTGTGGTCAGGCCCGTGGTTGTGACGACGTCCTGTCTGCTTGACGGTGGAGTTCTTGAAGGTGGATCTGTTCCTAGTGCATCGGTGTCCATGACATTCGCTTCTCGTGAGACTTCAACGTTGCACCGGGAAAAATCTCTGTCAGCACTGGAAACCATGATTTTACTTTATATGACTAAATCTCTGGCTGATTATAAAATTGAAGGTTCAAGCCCCAGTTGTTGACGGTGATTTTTGGATGGAACACACGTTGAAAAAGATGTATCTAAAATCACACAAATTCTAATTACGAATAGATAAGAAATTAAATGAAACACAAGGATTTTACGTGGTAAAACCCCAAGAACGGGGAAACATCCACGGTTACCAAAACCGATGAGGAAAGAACTTCACTATGAATAATCGATTACACACTCAATCTCTCGTGCTCTCTGGATTCTTAATTTTCTTTCTTCAACCCATTTCATGGGTATTATTAGGGTCTATTTATACATGAATAGAACCCTAATTCATGCTATACAAGTAAATAAATTTTGACATGTTTGAGTCGTTTTATTCTTCTTCCCTGTTTCGCATTCTTCACACATTAAGTCTCTTACCTAATTTGGATTCAGGCATCGATAAATAAATTTCCTTCCTTATCAAAGTGTTCTTCAAGACACCTTATTGGAGTATGACTCATTCTGTCGGTATTTGATAATATCCACGTGTCGATTTGCCGACTGTCTATCGAAACCCGACCAAGCCTTATTTCCCTGACCAATGATTCAATCCTGACCGAAGGTTTTGACCCGACCATCTCGATAGCCCTGACCGGGTGCTATGAAACCATATTTGATCAGTGTAGGTAGGTTCAAAAAGGTTGACTCTTGATGATGTGGCATCTCTATCTTTAGGCAGTTATGCTCACTCATCATTCTTCAGATTTTACCAATTACACATATCTGTACAAAACAACTGCCCATTGAAAAACAAAAGTCAAAATGTAGATCTACCAACAACCACGTTTACTTCATATAACAAAAGGCAAGGTGTGGTCGTTGCACAAAAATGATAACATCAAAGTTCTAACAACTTTAAAGAACTTTACATTAAACATATAAACAACGGAGACCCTCTCCCTTCCAAAAAAAACCCCTATGAAACCCCTTTCACGGTATTTTTACCACTATCACTCCGATAAGGAACATAACAAGGAGAATGTACAACAAAGGAAGGATTTCCGTTTCTTTTGGTGGTTGAACGTGAATAACCCGATCTTCACTGGTGGTACATGCATCAGTTGACTAGTTCTCAAACGTAATGGTACGGCTTCAGATTGCTTCACATACTTCATCCACAGTGCTGCATTTCTGGAAAGATGCAGCTAAAAATCCTTTAAATTGTGCCTAATATGCAAGCAAATAGTTGAATACACCGGTTTTCCTCCATCTATACACAACATACACTGATTTCTTCCCCATTTCTTACAACTCAGTGAATCAACAAGTAAATGACCTTTGACCTTTGACCGCCTTCAAAGGACTGGAAGAAATGAAAGAAAAGAGATTCCAAATAACGGAAACTTTTTGGTTTAGCCACGACGTAGACGTTCATCTCTTATGTGTTGGTCCGAAATTCAGTGTAAGTGGCATTCAGTTGTGTCCCAAATTTATGGCAGATGTGACATGGTTTTTCAAGCCCAGTGTTGGCTATTTTGAAGCCCTTAAATATAATTTGATGCCTTGAAAATTGTTACAAGGCCCAGTAACCTAAGCACCAGGCCACGTATAATTCGGGCATCATGTGTGGGATCCAGTTGTGGTCCACTATCTTACAAAAGTGTGATCCAAATATTGTCCATAATGACAACGGTTATGAAGCCCGGTAACAATAGTTTTGAAGCCATGAAAAGTGATTTGAAGCCCTGAAATACGTTACAGAGCTTGTATTTGTTCTTTTCTCATTTTATTTTATTTTTTAGAAACTTTTTTGTTTCACCCCCACTGGACAACGTTTGTTACACAACATGTGGCAACACGTTGGAACTCTAAATTACAAATACAGACAACCTACTCTTGGAAGCCCTTCATCATATGCTCAAGCCTTCTACATTAGTAATGGAAATGTTATGAGCTTCCTAAGTGATGTTATGTAAAAGTAATTTAGTTTGTCAACAGTTATTACATTTATCGTCCAATGGTCTCGACAAACTCTAACATGTTGCCCACTTACTTCCCTTCCACTTTGGACCTTCTTGATATAGGGGAAAACAACGAGACCCACATCATTAAATACACTAACAAAAGACATTCAAGCCCTGGAAACATATTTGAAGCCCTGAATTAATAGAAGGACTGTTGGGTCGGAGGCCCAGAGAAAGCCTAACAAAAATTGTTACAAGGCTCAATAACCTAAGCACCAGGCCATGCGTAAGTCGACCATCATGTGTAGGATCCAGCTGTGGTCCACTAACTTGCGTCAATGGGATCCATCTATCGTCCATAATGGACAACGGTTATAGAGTCCGGTAACAATTGTTTTGAAGCCCTGAAATTCGTTACAGGGCTTGTATTTGTTCTATTCTCATTAAAAAAAAAATTAGAAATTTTTATGTTTCACCACCACTGGACAATGGTTATGGAGCCCGGTAACAATTGTTTTGAAGCCCTGAAATTCGTTACAGGGCTTGTATTTGTTCTATTCTCATTTAATATATTTTTTAGAAATTTTTATGTTTCACCACCACTGGACAACGTTTGTTACTTAACATGTGGCAGCACATTGGAACTCTAAAATTATAAATACAGGCAAAATACTCTTGGAAGCGTTTCGTCATACGCTCAAGTCTTCTACATTAGTAATGGAAATGTTATGAGCTTTCTAAGTGATGCTATGTAAAAGTAATTTAGTTGGTCAACGGTTATTAGATTTACTGTCCGATGGTCCCGATAAACTCTGACATGTTGCCCACCACTTCCCTTCCACTTTGGACCTTCTTGTTTTGGAGGAAAACAATGGGGCCCACATCATTAGATGCATTAACAAAAGACATTCAAGCCCTGGAAACATATTTGAAGCCATGAATTAACAGAAGGACTGTTGGGTCGGAGGCCCAGAGCAAGCCCAATGAAACTAGTTAAAGGGTCCAATAACCTAAGCACCATGCCACATGTAAGTCAAGCATCATGTATAGGAACCAGTTATGGCCCACTATCTTGTGTTAGTAGGATCCAACTGTCATCCACAATGGACAACGGTTATGGAGCCCAGTTACAATTGTTTTGAAGACCTGGAAAGTGATTTGAAGCCTTAAAATACGTTACAAGGCTTGTATTTGTTCTTTTCTCATTTAATTATAATTTATAGAAATTTTACTTTTCACCCCCAGTGGACAACGTTTGTTACACGACATGTGACAACACGTAGGAACTTTGAAATTACAAATACAAGCAACTTACTATTAGAATCCTTTCATCATATGATCAAGGCTTCTACATTTGTAATGGAAATGTTTTGAGCTTCCTAAGTGATGCTATGAAAAAGTAATTTAGTTGGTCAAAGGTTATTACATTTACCGTCCGATGGTCCCGATAAACTCTAACATGTTGCCCACCTACTTCCCTTCCACTTTGAACCTTCTTGATTTGGGGGAAAACAACGGGACCCACATCATTAGATGCACTAACAAAAGACATTCAAGCACTAGAAACATATTTGAAGCCCTAAATTAACACAAGGACTGTTAGGTCAGAGGCTCAGAGCAAGCCCAATGAAAATTGTTACAAGGCCTAATAACCAAAGCACTAGGCTACGGGTAAGTCAAGCACCATGTGTGGGATCCAGTTGTGGTCCACTATCTTGCATCAATGGGATCCAGCTGTCGTCCATAATGGACAATGGTTATGGAGTCCGGTAACAATTTTTTGAAGCCCTGGAATGTTATTTGAAGCCCTGAAAAATGTTACAGGGCTTGTATTTAGTCTTTTTTCATATAATTCCTTTAGTCTTATATATATTGTAAATCAAATTATATTGGGCTCTTATACTGTGCTTGAAAAAAAAACAAATGATTTTAGTTTCATTAATTTCATTTCATTAATGTGAAAAACATGTGCTACATAACAACACAATTGTTCATTACACCTACCCCCGAAAGGGGAACCCCATTACGGCCCTTCATTACAAGAAAACTTAAGAAAAAAAAACACTCTTCTGCTGGAAAACATAAACGCATGTGCTCCATAACCCTAAAACCTTTCATCACAATACCTCGCAGTCAATCACCATTACAAACTTGGATGTGGTGCCGGTTATGGAATTGATCTTTTCAATGGCCTTCAAGATGTCAAATCCTTTGACCACTTCACCGAAGACGACTTGCTTGCGATTAAGCCACTCGGTCTTGCTGATACAGATGATGAACTGGGACCCGTTGCCTCATGTGTTAGTTTTAGCCATTGACAGGATACGGGGACCGATGTGTTTCTTCAAGAAGTTCTCAATGGCAAAGTTAGGGCCATATATCGATTCACCACCGGTTCCATTCCGTGAGTGATGTCTCCTCTACGCACCACATACCCGGGTACCACGCAATGAAAGGTTGATCGCTTATAGTGGAGTGGTTTCCCAACCGTGCTCATCCCCTTTTCTCCAATACAAAGTGCCTAAAAGTTCTCCGCTGTTCTCGGGTTACTATCTACGAACAACTCCATCACAATTCTACTAGAATTACCATCGTCGATGCTTAGATCAAAGAACACCCTACGGTTCGTCATAACACCAAAACATTGAAAAAAAACACAAATTCCAAACACCCTAGGGCTTTTTATGACTTCAATCATTGTTGGTTCCCCAAAGTGGGTCCTAAGCCCAATCACCAATTTTCGTTTTTTTTTCCCTTTTTTTAATTAAAAATGTTTATTCTTTGAACCAACATGACATTATTAATTCAATAATTAATTAATTTTTTGTAATTGAAATTTTTTATTCTCTGAACCAATAAGACATTATTAATAACTTAATTAATTTAGTTCATCAATGGAATTCGGTACATTAATATGTTCTGTTCATAGCATAAACCGTAGCTTTTGATATACATTAATGTGTTCCAAAAGTACATATGTTGGGGTCTAAAAATTTAATCCGCTTCCCTAAATTGTTTGAAATTACATAAAATACCTCATCTCCAAGATTGTGTTTCTAGGACTCTGTAACAACCTTTACTGGGCTTCACAATTCAAGTTCTTGGGCTCTATAACAACCTTTACGTGGCTTCACAATTCAAGTTTTTGGGTTTTACAACATTACATCGTTGGCCCCAAAAAAACCTTATATCAAACAATAGGGCTCCAGCATTGTGATTGCAGGGCTCTATAACATCCACATCATGGCTTCATAACATAATACTGGTCTTCAAAAAAGAATACTCCTCTATAAAAATGATTACTGGGCTATAAAAATGAATATCGGGAACCGAAACATAATACACACCATCAACCACAAGTCCTATACATACACTTCAATATAAACAAAATGCACCATATCCATAACCCACAACAACAGCTAACAACTACCAAATAACATATACACACGTCTTCCTGTTAACAATTCTACAAGGGATTGCACAATTCACCGTTCATGAAGATATCAAGTGCCATTGCCTCACGAATGAATGGAATATCTTTTTGTCCGAAGGTGTCCATTCATGATGGTAAATGGGCTCCAGTTAGTAACAACTCTACATATTTTAAAACAAATGCACCGCAACTGCAGCTACAAGAAGTGAAGATACAATCATACATATGTGTATAATAATAAAGAAATTGAACTTAAAAAACACAAAGAACATATGTGTACCCGTCAGATTGTTGAGGAAGCAACGATGTGCTGACATTTTTGGCTTTGAATGGAGTTGTGTGAGGAGGCATCTTCACCTGTTCATAGTAGTTTGCATGCTTGAGAATTGATGGCAGCAACAAAGTAACCCTTGGATGTCTTTCAACCGGTCACTTGTACCCTTACAAGGCCAAAAGGAATTAAACATAAGAACTTTCCCTTCATTTAACAGCACTTGACACAGAACCTAGTGATCGTCGGTGTTGCAAGGAATCAACACCTGTGTATACAATAAATTTTCTTATTAAATATACACACATATGATAAAAATGGTATAAATGAAACCTTAACATGTGAGATCCTTACCGACTCTACAGTCCACCAAGGTTACGTGTAAAAAGCTCACCGCCTGAAACATAATCGAGGGCATCATCGTTAGGTAAGGAAGAAAGGGGATCGTACTCAAGATATTCTTCCCATACTTCCACTATCGGGGCTACAGGACCCTTGTTCCTTTTGCCTAACTTTTTTCCTTTTTTTTTTTGCTTCAAGGGACCTGGCTGCTCCTCATGTCTTTCATTCTCCACGACCATAAATTCTTTTAATACACATTGATCATTCAACAGACGCTTCACACCTTTCCACTTGAGGTTCATATGAGCCTGTTTAGAAAATACAAATTTTTTTATTAACAACTAGAAGATAAACTTTAGGTAGACATACATGAAAGGTAAATGTTTAGTTAAATGTACTTACGAAGAAGACGTTGTGGACCAACCTAATATCATGTGAGTAGTTAAATAATTAACACTGAAAATTTTATGTTTACTAAGGGATAATATCATCATTTTACACTTCCAATATGATTAATTCCCCAATTTAGACATAATTTCGTTCGCTCGCTTAAATAAATGTGTTAGTAATCAATGTATTTTTCTTTATTTCAGAGGTAATTCGATCAATTCAGAATCAAGGAGAAGTCAGATGGCAAATCAAACAACGTTTTTAAGTTTAGAACGTCAAAATTCTTAGGAAGGCCATAAAGGGTATTTTTGTAATTTTAACAATTCACTGTTCACAGTTGACTTACACTGTTCACAGTTGACTTACACTGTTCATAGTTGAATTTCAATTTTCACAGTTGACTTTCACTGTTTCTGATGACGTGGCACATTCCTATTGGCCCAAACTACGAGTGCACCATACACGCGGCTGTAGAGAATCATATTCTAGAAGCCGGTGCACTATTCACTATTCACTTCACGGATGCGTTATTGTTCACTCTCACTGTTCACTGATGACGTGGCGAATCTAGATGCTCCATTCTAAATTCATCCGATGGTCAATTTTCATCTGTATTTTGTATAATTAGGAGGTCTCTCCTTCCTAATTTTCATATTCTGAATTTAAATTTGATATTAGATTTATGAAACTCCCTCTCTTTTGTTCTCAAATTCTCAGTTTAAATAAAATAGTTATTTTCTAGTTAAATTATGTCTGGCTAATTTTATATAACTGAGGTCAAAGGTGATATACTGTTGGTATGAAAAATATAATCCAATTTTGGTAAGTTTATTATTTTTATACTTTCTCCCCTCTGATCTTTGTGGAGTTTTTGACTCACTGTAGATAGACAGATATTGTCTAGCACAATGAGTACTTTTACCCATATCTATCATATAGTGATTTATCCTCTCTAATCTTTGTGGAGTTTTGACTCACTGTAGACAGACATATGTTGTCTAGCATAGTGAGTACTTTTACCCACATCTATCAGAGAGTGGTTAGTGGAGTGGAATACCATCCCATTAATCTAGACTAAATATTAATAATTGGACAATAGTCGAATTACCAACAATGGATCCCTTAGCCCCAATTTTAATTTTAATTGATTTACATTTTATAACAAGCTTAGTAATTAATCTAGATAATTAATTCTATAAGGACAAGTGAACAACCTCTCTCTGGTTCGACCCGGTCTTACCGGCTAATTTATTACTATAACACTCTTATATTTTGGAGTAGGAACACTTCTTTAGAACGTGTCAAGTTTTTGGCGCCGCTGTAGGGGAGGTAAGTCCGTATTTTCTTTGTAGAAGTAATTTCTTTTTAATTTTATTTTAGTTTTGCTATTTTTTTTCTCTAATCTTTAATGTTTTTATTTTGTGTTCAATTTTTCATCACTCATGTCAATCATAAACTTCATCCACTTATATAAAAAAAAACACTTGTAATCATTAATCATATTTTTACATTTTAGTCATTCAATTTTTTATTTGTATTTTAGTTGAGATCTAGTTTGTATTTGCATATAGATCATTTTATTTTTCATTTTTACATACCAGTTCCAGTAATTATCATATTTTCACTTTAGTCCCTATATTTATAGTTATTTGCACTTTTACCCCAACACTTGTGTATATTTGCATTTACAACCCTAGAATTTTGCATCTTGCTATTTTTATCACTTTTTCTTTCATTTTATTCATTTTGTGTATTTCCTAGGAGATCACAATCACCCACATTCACTAACAACATGGCTGAAAACTCACTTAGACATCCAGTAGGAAACCAAGCTAAGAACCTTTTAGACACCCTTGACAATACATCTCAACACAACAACCATCCACCTTATGTTGACCATGACCAACACATTAACCAAAATCCACCTAGAACTCTTAGAGACTACACGAATCCCACACGTACTGGAGCACCTTCATGCATAGATTTCCCACAAAATGCAACACACTTTAACTTTAAACCGGGAATCATTCAACTTTTACCCAATTTTCACGGTCTTGAATCTGAAAACCCATATTTGCATCTTAGGAAGTTTGAGGAAATTTGTAACACTTGCACTGACCAAAATGTTAGCATGGATATAATCAGGCTTAAGTTTTTCCCTTTTTCCTTAAAATATAATGCTAAAACTTGGTTACAAACCTTAGGTCAGGATCAATTCAAACTTGGAATGATATGCAACAACTGTTCTTAAAGAAATTTTTTCCACCTTATAGAACAAACTCTCTTAAGAGGCAAATCATTTCATTTACCAAAAAAACCTGGGGAAACACTTTACCAATGTTGGGATAGGTTCAAAGAGTTGTTAAATGTCTGTCCATATCACGGTTTTAAAACATGGAGGATAGTGTCACATTTCTATGATGGACTCACACCCCAAAGTAGACAAGTCATTGAAATGGTGTGTAATGGGGAGTTCAGTGACGAAAATCCCGAAGAAGCATTTGAGTATCTTGACCACATCGCTGAAAATGCTCAAAATTGGGACACTATTGGTTCCTATGAGTCCATGAGCAAATCACAACCATCTCCATCTAGTGGAGTCATTTACAATCTCACGGAAGACCATTACCTTCCCTAGCTAGGAAAGTTAAAGTTTTAGAAACTAAAAAGAGTGAACATGTAAAATCTGTACAAGAAATTGCATGTCATGTATGTGATTCTGATGATCATATCACTCATAGTTGCCCAACTTTGTCAGCCATAAAAGATTGCCTTCATGAACAAGTCAATGTTTTGCACACTTTCGATAAGTCAAATTCCTACCCATACTCACAAACCTACAATCCTGGATGGAGAAATCATCCAAACTTTAGTTGGAGGAACAACAATCAAGCCCATTCTTAGCAACCACCAGGTCCATCACATCCACAAACACACCAGAATTTCCAAAACCCTCAAGGTTATGCACCTTATGTCCCACCATCTAGGAAAAACTTTGAAGACACTTTGCACTCATTCATTGAGAAGTAAGAATCCATTAACATCCAAACTGCACAAACCTTGACAGATGTTAAAGATACTTTAGCAAAGATTGCTTCTACACTCACCACACACGAAACAGGTAAGTTTCTATCTCAACTACAACCAAATCCCAAGAGTCAGTCAAGTTCCTATGATAATAACCAACGCCCAGATCAAGTCAAATCAATTATCACTCTTCGTAGTGGTAAGGTCATCGAAAAACCTATTCTGGAATCAGGTAAAAATGATGATGAGTCATTTTCCAAGGGTAAAGAAGGGGTTGATGAAACCACTGTTGATAAAGAAATAATTGAATCCCTACCTACACTCCCATATCATCAGGCTCTTAAAAAATCACAAAATTTGAAGTATCCCCTAGAGTTTTTTGAAATTTTCAAACAGGTAAAAATCAATATCTCTTTGTTGGACGCAATCAAATAGGTATCTTCCTGTGCCAAATTTTTGAAGGATCTGTGCACTTTAAAAAGGAAGCATTAGGTAAGAAAGAAAGCCTTTATGGCTGAATAGGTAAGTTCCATTCTTTTCAATAAAAATATTTTGAAATATAAAGATCCTGGTTGTCCCACTATTTCATGCACAATTGGTAACTGTAAAATTGAGCATGCTTTACTTGACCTAGGTGCTAGTGTAAATTTTCTCCCATACTCATTTTATCAGCTACTTAAACTTGATGAGTTAAAGCCGACTTCAACCACACTTGGTCTTGCTGATAGGTCAATTATAATACCAAAAGGGATAGTGGAAGATGTGTTAGTACAAGTCGATAAATTTATCGACCCAGTAGATTTTATTGTCTTGGAAATACAACCTGTTGTTAATAAGTACAAATCAATTCCTGTTATATTGGGCCGACCATTTTTGGCTACTGCTAATGCCTTGATTAATTGCAGGAATGGAATAATGAGCATGTCTTTTGGAAATATGGAAATTAAGCTTAATGTTTTCAACATGTCTAAAGAACCATTTGATGATGAAGATGAAGATGAAGATGTAGACATTATTGAAACCATTGTTAAAGATCATGTACGAAAGGATTCTTTTAACTCATCTAAAATTTGTTTGATCAATTCACCTGAGACAAGCATGCATTTACATCTTGATGATTGTTTGCAGGTTGTTGAAGAAGAAGAAGACACTTCAGATTTTGAAGAATTCGAACAGAAAGATGACGTGGCAGAATAAAAAGCACCTCAACTGGATTTGAAGCCCTTACCAGAAGGACTTAAATATGCTTACCTTAGAGACAACCAGACCTACCCAGTGGTAATCTCTTCTAACCTCACAGAAGAGCAAGAAGGTAAGTTGTTACATGTTTTAAAGAAAAATAAGAATGCAATTGGTTGGACTTTGAAAGATTTGAAAGGTATTAACCCTTTGATTTGTTCACATCGAATAAATTTAGAGGAAAATTCTAAAACATATCGACAAACCCAAAGAAGACTTAACCCACACATGAAAGAAGTTGTCAAGACTGAAGTCCTTAAATTACTTGACGTGGGAATTATCTACCCTATCTCTGATAGTAAGTGGGTGAATCCTACACAAGTTGTGCCAAAAAAATCTAGAATCACTGTTGTTAAAAATGAAAAGGGTGAGTTAATTCCAACTCGTGTTCCATCTAGTTGGCCATGTGTATTGATTATAGAAAATTAAATGATGCCACTAGAAAAGATCATTTTTCCCTTCCATTCCTTGACCAAATTTTAGACAGAGTAGCAAGACATCCCTACTACTGCTTTCTTGATGGGTATTCAGGATACTATCAAATTCCCATTGCATTAGAAGACCAAGAAAAGACCATATTCACATGTCTTTTTAGAACCTTTGCATTTAGAAGAATGCCATTTGGTTTGTGTAATGCTCCAGCCACATTTCAACGATACATGCTAGGCATTTTTAGTGACATGATTTACATTGTTTAGGGGTCTTTATGGATTATTTAACTGTGTTTGGGAATTCTTTTGATAATTGTCTTAATAACTTGGATAGAGTCTTAAAACACTGCATAGAAAAAGGACTTGTGCTTAACTGGGAAAAGTGTCATTATATGACCACTGATTAACACTGAAAAGTGTATGTTTACTAAGGGATAATATCATCATTTTACACTTCCAATATGATTAATTCCTCAATTCAGACATAATTTCGTTCGTTCGCTTAAATAAATATGTTGTGTAGTAATCAGTGTATTTTTCTTTATATTTCAGAGGTAATTCGGTCAATTCAGATTCATGGAGATGTCAGATGGCAAAACAAATATCGTTTTCAAGTTTAGAACGTCAAAAAAACCTTAAGAAGACCACGAAGGGTATTTTCGTAATTTTGACTATTCACTGTTCACAGTTGACTTTTACTGTACACAGTTGACTTTCGTTGTTTACTCACGATGTGTTACTGTTCACTCTCTGATGCGGTACTGTTCACTCATGGATGGGTTACTGTTCACTGCCACTGTTCACTGAAGAGCATTTTCGTAATTTTAACTATTCACTGTTCACAGTTGACCTTCACTGTTCACAGTTGAATTTCACTGTTCACTCATTGATATGGTTACTATTCACTCATGGATGGGTTACTGTTCACTATCACTGTTCAATGATGACGTGGTGAAATCTGGACGCTCCATTCTAAATTCATCCGATGGTCAATTTTCATCCATATTTTGTATAAATAGGGGGTCTCTCCCCCCTAATTTTGATGTCCTGAATCCAAATCTGATGTTAGATTTATGAAATTCTCTCTCTTTTGTTCTCAAATTCTTAGTTTAAATAAAATAGTTATTTTCTAGTTAAATTATGTCTGGCTAATTTTATATAGCTGGGGCCAAAGGTGATACTATTGGTATGGAAAATATGATCCAATTTTGGTAAGTTCATTATTTTTATGCTTTCTCCCCTCTGATCTTTGTGGAGTTTTTGACTCACTGTAGATAGACAGATATTGTCTAGCACAGTGAGTACTTTTACCTATATCTATCAGAGAGTGGTTTATCCCTTCTAATCTTTATGGAGTTTTGGCTCACTGTAGACAGACAAATGTTGTCTAGCACAGTGAGTACTTTTACCCACATCTATCATAGAGTGGTCAGTGGAGTGGAATACCATCCTATTAATCTGGATTAAATATTAATAATTGGATCATAATCGAATTACCAACAGTGGATCCCTTAGCCCTAGTTTTAATTTTAATTGATTTACATTTTATACAAGCTTATTAATTAATCTAGAAATTAATTCTACAAGGACAAGTGAACAACCTCCCTGTGGTTCGACCCGGTCTTACCGGTTAATTTATTACTTTGACACTCTTATACTTGAGAGTATGAACACTTCTTTAGGACGTGTCAAGTTTTTGGCGCCGCTGCCGGGGAGATAAGTCTGCATTTTCTTTGTAATAGTAATTTCTTTTTTTAATTTTATTTTAGTTTTGCTAATTTTTTTTTATCTTCTTTATTTTCATTTTGTATTTAATTTTGCATCACTTATCTCAATCATAAACTTCATCCACTTGAAAAAAAAAACTTGTTATCTTTAATCATATTTTTGCATTTTAGTCCTTGTACTTTTGCATTTTAGCTTAGATCTAGTTTGCATTTGCATATAGGTCATTTTATTTTTCATTTTTGCATACCAGTCCCTGTAATTATCAAATTTTCACTTAAGTCCCTATATTTTTAATTATTTGCACTTTTACCCCAATACTTGTACATATTTGCATTTATACCCTTAGAATTTTGCATCTTGTTATTTTTATCACTTTTTCTTTTATTTTCTTCATTTTTGTGTTTTTCATCTCCATTAACCCTTATTTACCAAAACATGACTGAAAACCCACTTAGACATCCAGTAGGAAACCAAGCCGAGAACCTTTTAGACAACCTTGACAACGTGTCTCAACACAGCAACCATCCGCCTTATGTTAACCATGACCAACACATTAACCCAAATCCATCTAGAACTCTTAGAGACTACATGAATCCCATACATACTGGAGCACCTTTATGCATATCTTTCCCACCAAATGCAACACACTTTAATTTTAAACTGGGAATCATTCAACTTTTACCCAATTTTCACGGTCATGAATCTGAAAATCCATATTTACATCTTAGAGAGTTTGAGGAAGTCTATAACACTTGCACTGACCAAAATGTTAGCATGGATATAATCAAGCTTAAGTTTTTCCCTTTTTCCTTAAAAGATAAAGCTAAAACTTGGTTACAAAACCTTAGGTCAGGATCAATCCAAACTTGGAATGATATGCAACAACAGTTCTTAAAGAATTTTTTCCCACCTCATAGAACAAACTCTCTTAAGAGGCAAATCACTTCATTTGCCCAAAAACCTGGGGAAACACTTTACCAATGTTGGGATAGGTTCAAAGAGTTGTTAAATGTCTATCCACATCACGGTTTTGAAACATGGAGGATAGTGTCACAATTCTATGAGGGACAAACACCCCAAAGTAGACAAGTCATTGAAATGATGTGTAATGGGGAGTTCAGTGACAAAAGTCCTGAAGAAGCACTTGAATACCTTGACCATATCACCGAAAGTGCTTAAAATTGGGACACCATTGGTTCATATGAGTCCATGAGCAAACCACAACCATCTCCATCTAGTGGAGGCATTTACAATCTCAGGGAAGATCATGACCTTCAAGCTAGATTCGCATCCCTAGCTAGGAAAGTTGAAGCTTTAGAAACTAAAAAGAGTGAACATGTAAAATCTGTATAAGAAATCACATGCCATGTATGTGATTCTGATGATCATATCACTCATAGTTGTCCAACTTTTCCAGCCATAAAAGATTGCCTTCATGAACAAGCCAATGTTTTGCACACTTTCAACAAGCCAAATTCTAACCCATACTCACAAACCTGCAATCCTGGTTGGAAAAATCACCCAAATTTTAGTTGAAGGAACAACAATCAAGCCCAGTCTTCACAACCACCAGGTCCATCACATCCACAAACACATCAGAATTTCCAAGACCCTCAAAGTTATACACCTTATGTCCCACCATATAGGAAAAACCTTGAAGACACTTTACACTCATTCATTGAGAAACAAGAATCCATTAACAGCCAAACTGCACAAACCTTGATAGATGTTAAAGATACTTTGGCAAAGATTGCTTCTACACTCACCACACACGAAAAAGGTAAGTTTCCATCTCAACCACAACCAAATCCCAAGAGTCAGTCAAGTTCCTATGATAATAACCAATGCCCAGATCAAGTCAAATCAATTATCACTCTTCGTAGTGGTAAGGTCATCGAAAAACCTATTCTTGAATATGGTAAAAATGATGACGAGTCACTTTCCAAGGGTAAGGAAGGGGTTGATGAAACCACTGTTGACGAAGAAATAATTGAATCCCCACTTACACTCCCAAATCCCCAGGCTCTTAAAAATTCAAGAAATCGAAGCATTCTCCAGAGATTTTTGAAATTTTCAAACAAGTAAAGATCAATATCCCTTTGTTGAACACAATCAAACAGATACCTTCTTATGCAAAATTTTTGAAGGATCTGTGCACTGTGAAAAGGAAGTATCAGGTAAGAAAGAAAGTCTTTATGGCTGAACAGGTAAGTTTCATTCTTTCCAATAAAAATGTTTTGAAATATAAAGATCCTGGTTGTCCCACTATTTCCTGTACAATTGGTAACTGTAAAATTGAGCATGCTTTACTTGACCTAGGTGCTAGTGTAAATTTGCTCCCATACTCATTTTATCAGCAACTTAAACTTGGTGAGTTAAAGCCGACTTCAACCACGCTTTGTCTTGCTGATAGGTCAATTTAAATACCAAAAGGAATAGTGGAAGATGTGTTAGTACAAGTCGATAAATTTATTTACCCAGTAGATTTTATTGTCTTGGAAACACAACCTGTTGTTAATGAGCACAAATCAATTCCTGTTATATTGGGCCGACCATTTTTTGCTACTGCTAATGCCTTGATTAATTGCAGGAATGGAATAATGAGCATGTCTTTTGGAAATATGGAAATTAAGCTTAATGTTTTCAACATGTCTAATGAACCATTTGACGATGAAAATGAAGATAAAGATATAGACATTGTTGAAACCATTGTTGAAGATCATGTTCAAAAGAATTCTTTTAACTCATCTGAAATTTATTTGATCAATTCACCTGAGTCAAGCTCGCATTCACATCTTGATAATTGTTTGCAGGTTGCCGAAAAAGAAAGAGACACTTTAGATTTTAAAAAATATGATTCTTTTCCTGATGATCTTTTATTCTCTATCACAACTTTGTCTTGGCATGTTGACATTGTTAATTATCTTGCAACAGGAATGATGCCACTCGATTGGAATGCATAGGACAGAAAGAAATTTTTGACCGAGGTAAAACGTTTTTACTGGGATGACCCGTACTTATTCAAGTATTGTCCTAATCAAATTGTTCGACGGTGTATTCCAGGCAATGGGGTAAGTAGTGTCATTGAATTTTGTCATTCTGAAGCATGTGGTGGTCATTTTTTGTCAAAGAAAACGGCTGCAAAAATCTTGCAGTGTGGATTTTATTGGCCCACCTTATTTAAAGACGCACATGCATTTTGTAAAACCTGTGAAAAATGTCAAAAGTTAGGATCCATTTTCAAGCGAAACATGATGCCTTTAAACCCCATTCTTGTCATTGAAATATTTGATTGTTGGGGAATTGATTTTATGGGTCCATTTCCACCGTCATTTGGATTTTTGTACATTTTAGTTGCTGTTGATTATATGTCAAAATGGGTCGAGGCAATTCCTTGTCGAAATAATGATAACAAAACAGTGATCAAGTTTTTAAAGGAAAATCTTTTAAGTCGATTTGGAATCCCTCGAGCCATTATCAGTGATGGAGGTAAACACTTTTGTAACAAACCTTTTGAGTCTTTAATGAAGAAATATGGAGTCACACACAAAATTTCCATACCATACCACCCTCAAACAAGTGGTCAAGTTGAGTTAGCAAATAGGGAGATAAAACATATCTTGCAAAAAACGGTCCCTGATCGAAAAGATTGGTCTCTTAGACTAAATGATGCATTTTGGGCTTACCGCACTGCATTCAAAACATCTTTGGGTATGTCTCCTTATCGATTAGTTTATGGAAAACCTTGCCACTTACCTGTTGAACTTGAGAAAAAAGCATATTGGGCCATTAAAGCTTTCAATTTTAACCTAAATGATGCTGGTGAATTACGCAAGTTGCAATTAAATGAACTTGAAGAATTAAGAAATGATGCATATGAAAATGCAAAAGTTCTTAAAGGAAAATCTAAAACCTTTCATGACAGGCGAATTTTAAAAAGATCATTTGAAGTTGGTCAAAAGGTTTTTCTTTATAATTCTCGACTTCATTTATTTCCTGGTAAATTGAAATCGAAATGGAGTGGTCCATTTGTTGTGAAACACGTGTATCCATATGGTGCCCTTGACATTGAGAATCCTAGGAATGGTAATGTGTTTAAAGTAAATGGACAACGTGTGAAACCATTCTTAGAAAATACAGATTTTTAAAAAGACTCTACCGTCCTTTTTGACCCTTGTTACAAAGGTGAGTAAACAAAACTTTTGCTTTTGACTTTATTTGTGTTTGCAATTATTATTTTTGTTTTTGTTCGCTTTTACGTTTTAAATTTTTACAGGATTAATTTCTAGGTTCAGTTTTTGCTTGGTGTGTTTTTGCTATATAACCCCGGTTAAGTGGCGGATAACAGTACTCCGTGACAATTCCAGTCGGTTTAATTCAGTTTCCTAAATAACTGATCCCCAAAACAAGGCATGGATGAAATTTTCACAAACCTACGAAAACATTTCCCATCGTTGCCCCAAAATGCTTTGAAAAAGATTTACAAAGCACGTTCTGAAAGATTACGCTTACTGAAGATAAACAACATTCTTGTTGAAATTCGCTGGTTGATGGAAACTAAGGTACGTCTAGCAGGTGAGTCTGCTGATTCATTTATATCTTACATGCCTGGTTTTGGAAGAAGTAACCTTGCAAAAAAAACGAAGAGCTAAAAAGTTAGGGGTTACTTGTCACAAATGTGCACGTACAACTTGCAACACACGTTGTCGTTCTTTAGGAATGGTGTCTAATAATCGGGAAGATAAAATTTTATTCATTAGGCATGGTTTACGGAGGGAGTCACTGGATAATATCCTAATGACTCTTGATGCACATCCTAGTGGATATGTGCAAATGGCAATTGACCGATTATGGCCGCAATTTCAAAAAGAATATGCACAATATAGTCTTGGGAATCTGACTTTAAAAGACCCTGTTTGCCAAGTTATAAGAAAATTGGATGGGAAGCATATCCCCTACCCATAGAGGGCGTTGAAGCCGTTTCTGGAAGTAAAACCAGAGGAAGACGTGAGCCACAATCACAACTACCAATAAATATCCTTTTGTTTTTATTATCTTTTTCCTTCTGCATTTAATGTCTTTTGTAATTATTGTTGTTTACTTTTGATTTTTGAACCATTTGGATCTAATATCATTGACAAACACGTCGCCCTATACATATAGGTGTATCATTGTGTTACCTTTTCAGGATCTATAAATACAAGCATTTATTTTCCTTTTTGCTTCAAGCACTCATAAACATTCAAAAGAAAAATTCAGAGAGTGCATTAATGGCGTCACCTTCAACTAAACGATTCACAAACATTTGTGTGTTTGGTGGCACCAATTATGTGAAGTACAGAGAGTTTGTTGATGCTGCAACTCATCTTGGTAAGGTTTTGGCTGAGCGAAAAATACACCTAGTGTATGGAGAAGGTAACTTGGGATTAATGGGGTGTGTTTCATAAGCTGCACGAGACGGAGGTAGTCAAGTTCTGGGTATTATCCCAAAACCTATGGTCGCAGCAGACATCATCGAAAAGACAAACGGCGAAGAACTAGTTGTTTCAGGTATGCCTGAAAGATTGACTGTTATGTTACATCATGCTAATTGGTTTATAGCTTTGCCAGGTGGTTTTGGAACCTTAGAAGAAATCTTTACAATGGCATCCTGGGCGCAACTACACATTCATGAGAAACCCATCGGTTTGTTGAATGTTAATAAATTTTATGATGGTTTGCTTTCATTTCTTGATCATGCTCAGAAAAATTATTACATTCCACCTTCAATCCGAAAAATCTTTATATCTGCTTCAAGTCTTCATGAGTTGATTGACCAAGTACAAGCTTTCAATTATGTGCCAGATCCTTCAACCTCCAAAATTGATTTGTCCACTGATGAAGAGAACAAGAAATGCAGAATTGATCTGAATCTCAGTTTGTGATTGTCCTATGGTTTTTATGCATTTTATTTTCCTTTATTTTGTATTTCTTTTGTTGTTTTACAGGATTTTATTGTCTTTCAAGTTGTTCAGGTGATATCTTCTAAACCTTAACTCTTTCTAAAGATATTGGGGACAATGTCTCATTCTGGTTGGGGGGAGGGGATAGTTGATTCAATAACTTTTTTTTAAAAAAAAAAAACTAACTTTTGACCATTTTTTTTTGTAAAGATAGCCAAGTAAGGAGATCATTTAGATACTTCTGAGACGCATCTTTGTAGTTCTGATGCATTTTTTTTTCTCTTTTTCTCTTTTCCTCTCTTATGACTATTCAAATTTATAAACTCTCCATTGTGATATCATTGACTAATCCTTTTGTTCATTAAGTCATCTTGAGAAATTTTTCGAACTATTCTAGACACATACGCACATTGACACGTGATTATGTGCAGTAAGTTGAGATTTTACGATATTGAGTTTTGAAACATCATTCAAGGGTAGCAACCGAAGGCAATGGTCTTGTTTAAAATTTTATATAGTAATAATAATAAAAATAATTTTGTGTGTTGTGACCAAAACTCTTACTTAGTAACCGGGCCTCATGTCTCAGTAAGCATAGAGTGTTTGCGTAAAACGGTAGAGTCTGGATAAGAATAAAGTACAGTTCCGTAGCCTCTTCAACTCGAGCAATTAAGTCTGAGGGGTGCTTTAACACCTAATGCCCTAAGACCAACTGGTTTGGGAGTCATTGACCCAAAACTCGTTACACGGGTTAAAGAGAAAGCTTAACTGAATTGTACTAAAAAAAAATAAAAAAAAAACACATCTGCAATCCGAGTAATTAAGCCCGTAGGAGTGTTTTAACACTTAATGCCCTAAAGCCAACTGGTTTGGGAGTCATTGGCCTAAATCTCGCTACATGGATTAAAGATGGAATGTTTGTTTCCAATTTTGTTGTATTAAAAAAAGAAAAAAAGAATAAACTGTTGCCTAAGGAAAAAGCCCTGGTGAGATTTTGGAATGAAAATGTTGACTGATTTCAATTGAATCTCATAGTTATCGTGTTGATCTTTATTGAGCATAAGAAAGTTTGACTAATAACTCAATTGATGACTGGTTGTCAAAGGGTGAGAAAAGAGGTATGAGGGATTTTGTTTATTTGGTAATTTAGAGATTTGAATTTGAGTCTTTACTAGTTTCACTTTAATTGCTAGGGACTAGCAATAAGCTGGTTGGGGAGGTGTGATTAACACTGAAAAATGTATGTTTACTAAGGGATAATATCATCATTTTACACTTCCAATATGATTAATTCCTCAATTTAGACATAATTTCGTTCGTTTGCTTAAATAAATATGTTGTGTAGTAATCAGTGCATTTTTCTTTGTATTTCAGAGGTAATTCGATCAATTCAGATTCATGGAGATGTCAGATGGCAAAACAAATATCGTTTTCATGTTTAGAACGTCGAAAAAACCTTAAGAAGACCACGAGGGGCATTTTCATAATTTTGACTATTCACTGTTCACAGTTGACTTTTACTGTACACAGTTGACTTTCACTGTTCATAGTTGATTTCACTGTTTACTCGCGATGTGTTACTGTTCACTCTCAGATGCGGTACTGTTCACTCATGGATGGGTTACTGTTCACTGCCACTGTTCACTGAAGAGCATTTTCGTAATTTTAACTATTCACTGTTCACAGTTAACCTTCACTGTTCACAGTTGAATTTCACTGTTCACTCATTGATATGGTTACTATTCACTCATGGATGGGTTACTGTTCACTTTCACTGTTCATTGATGATGTGGCAAAATCTGGACGCTCCATTCTAAATTCATCCGATGGTCAATTTTCATCCGTATTTTGTATAAATAGAGGGTCTCTCCCTCCTAATTTTGATGTCCTGAATCCAAATCTGATGTTAGATTTGTGAAATTCTCTCTCTTTTGTTCTCAAATTCTTAGTTTAAATAAAATAGCTATTTTCTAGTTAAATTATGTCTGGCTAATTTTATATAGCTGAGACCAAAGGTGATACTATTGGTATGGAAAATATGATCCAATTTTGGTAAGTTTATTATTTTTATACTTTCTCTCCTCTGATCTTTGTGGAGTTTTTGACTCACTGTAGATAGAAAGATATTGTCTAGCACAGTGAGTACTTTTACCCATATTTATCAGAGAGTGGTTTATCCCCTCTAATCTTTGTGGAGTTTTTGACTCACTGTAGATAGACAGATATTATCTAGCACAGTGAGTACTTTTACCCATATTTATTAGAGAGTGGTCAATGGAGTGGAATACCCTCCTATTAATCTATACTAAATATAAATAATTGGATCATATTCGAAATACCAACAGTGGATCCCTTAGCCCCAGTATTAATTTTAATTGATTTACATTTTATACAAGCTTATTAATTAATCTAGAAATTAATTATACATGGACAAGTGAACAACCTCCCTGTGGTTCGACCCGGTCTTACCGGTTAATTTATTACTTTGACACTCTTATACTTGAGAGTAGGAACACTTCTTTAGGATGTGTCAACCACGTCTGGAATTGTTTTGGGTCATGTTATGTCATCAAAAGGTATCGAGGTTGATAAGGCAAAAATTGAAGTCATTTCAAAGTTATCATTACCACAACAGTCAAAGATGTGCGGTCATTTTTAGGGCATGCAGGATTTTATAGGAGGTTTATGAAAGATTTCAGTGTCATATCTAAACTACTTTGTAACGTGTTTAAAGGAAATGGACAACATGTGAAACCATTCTTAGAAAAAATAGATTTTCAAAAAGACTCTGCCGTCCTTTTTGACCCTTGTTACAAAGGTGATTAAACAAACATTTTGCTTTTGACTTTATTTGTATTTTCAATTATTATTTTTATTTTTGTTCGCTTTTACGTTTTGAATTTTTATAGGATTAATTTCTAGGTTCAGTTTTTGCTTTTGTGTGTTTTGCTATATAACCCCGGTTAAGCGGCGGATAAAGGTACTCCATAACAATTCAAGTTAGTTTAATTCAGTTTCCCAGATAACTGATCCCCAAAACAAGACATGGATGAAATTTTCAAAAGCATGAGAAAACATTTTCCATCGTTGCCCCAAAATGCTCTGAAAAAGATTTACAAAGCACGTTCCGAAAGATTACGCTTACTGATGATAAACAACATTCCTGTTGAAATTCGCTGGTTGATCGAAGCTAAGGTACGTCTAGCAGGTGAGTCTGCTGATTCATTTATATCTTACATGCCTGGTTTTGGAAAAACTAACCTTGTAAAAAAAACGAAGAGCTAAGAAGTTAGGGGTTACATGTCACAAATGTGCACGTACAACTTGCAACACAAGTTGTCGTTCTTTAGGAATGGTGTCTAATAATCGGGAAGATAAAATTTTATTCATTAGGCATGGTTTGCGTAGGGAGTCATTGGATAATATCCTAACAACACTTGATGCACATCCTAGTGGATATGTGCAAATGGCAATTGACCGATTATGGTCACAATTTCAAAAAGAACATGTACAATATAGTCTTGGGAATATGACTTTAAAAGACCATGTTTGCCAATTTATAAGAAAATTGGATGGGAAGCATATCCCCGACCTATAGAGGGCGATGAAGTCGTTTCTGGACGTAAAACCAGAGGAAGATGTGAGCCACAATCACAACTACCAGTAAATATCCTTTTATTTTATTATCTTTTTATTATCTTTATCTCTGCTTCAAGTCCTCATGAGCTGATTGACCAGTTACAAGCTTTCAATTATGAGCCAGATCCTTCAACCTCCAAAATTGATTAGTCCATTGATAAAGAGAACAAGAAATGCAGAATTGATCTGAATCTCAGTTTGTGATTGTCCCATGGTTTTTATGCATATTATTTTCCTTTATTTTGTATTTCTTTTGTTGTTTTACAGGATTTTGTTGTCTTTCAAGTTGTTCAGGTGATATCTTCTAAACCTTACATCTTTCTAAAGACATTGGGGACAATGTCTCGTTCTGGTTAGGGGGAGGGGATAGTTGATTCAATAACTTTTGTTTTTCAAAAAAAAAAACTAACTTCTGACCATTTTTTTGTAAAGATGGCCGAGTAAGGAGATCTTTTAGATACTTCTAAGATGCATCTTTGTAGTTCTGATGCATTTTTCCTCTCTTCTAACTATTCAAATTTATAAACTCTTCATTGTGATATCATTGACTAATCCTTTTGTTCATTAATTCATCTTGAGAATTTTTTTCAATCTATTCTAGACACACACACATTGACAAGTGATTATGTACAGTAAGTTGAGATTTTACGATATTGAGTTCTGAAACATCATTCAAGGGTAATAACCGAAGGCAGTGGTCTTGTTTAAAAATTTATATAGTAATAATAATAATAATAATTTTGTGTGTTGTGACCAAAATCCTTACTTAGTAGTCGAGCCTCATGCCTCAGTAAGCATATAGTGTTCACGTAAAACAATGGAGTCTGGATAAGAATAAAGTGCAGTTTTGTAGCCTCTTTAACTCGAGCAATTAAGTCCGATGGGTGCTTCAACACCTAATGCCCTAAGACCAACTGGTTTGGTAGTCATTGACCTAAAGCTCGTTACACGGGTTAAAGATAAAGATTAAAGGAATTGTACTAAAAAAACATCTGTAATCTGAGTAATTAAGTCCGTAGGAGTGTTTTAACACTTAATGCCCTAAAGCCAACTGGTTTGGGAGTCATTGGCCTAAAGCTCACTACATGGATTAAAGATGGAATGTTTGTTTCCAATTTGTTATATTAAAAAAAACCAAAAAAAAAAAAGAAGAAGAAATAAAACTACTGCCTAAGGAAGAAGCCCTGATGAGATTTCAGAATGAAAATGTTGCTTGATTTCAATTGAATATCATAGTTATTGTGTTGATCTTTATTGAGCACAAGAAAGTTTGATTGATAACTCAATTGATGATTGGTTGTCAAAGGGTGAGAAAAGAGGTATGGGAGAGTTTGTCTATTTGGTAGTTTAGATATTTGAATTTGAATTTTTACTATTTTCGCTTTAGTTGTTAGGGACTAGCAATAAGCTGGTTGGGGGGTGTGATTAACACTGAAAAGTGTATGTTTACTAATGGATAATATCATCATTTTACACTTCCAATATGATTAATTCCCCAATTTAGACATAATTTCGTTCGTTTGCTTAAGTAAATGTGTTGTGTAGTAATCAGTGTATTTTTCTGTATTTCAGAGGTAATTCGATCAATTCAGAATCATGGAGAAGTCAAATGGTAAAACAAACATCGTTTTCAAGTTTAGAACGTCAAAAACCTTAGGAAGAACATGAAGGGCATTTTTATAATTTTGGTTATTCACTGTTCACAGTTGACTTTCACTGTTCACAGTTGACTTTCACTGTTCACAGTTGACTTTCACTGTTTATAGTTGACTTTCACTGTTAATAGTTGACTTTCCTTGTTCCTGATGATGTGGCACATTCCTATCGGCCCAAACTGTGAGTGCACCTTACACGCTGCTGTAGAGAATCATAATCTAGAAGTTGGTGTACTGTTCACGATTCACTTCACGGATGCATTACTGTTCACTGTCACTGTTCACTTTCACGGATGCGTACTGTTCACTATCACTGTTCACTGATGACATGGTAAAATCTAGACGCTCCATTCTAAATTCATCCGATGGTCAATTTTCATCCGTATTTTGTATAAATAGGGGGTCTCTCCCCCCTAATTTTCATATTCTGGATCCAGATCTGATATTAGATTTGTGAAATTCTCTCTCTTTTGTTCTCAAATTCTCAGTTTAAATAAAATATTTATTTTCTAGTTAAATTATGTCTGGCTAATTTAATATAGCAGTGGCCAAATGTGATACTATTGGTATAAAAAATATGATCCAATTTTGGTAAGTTTATTATTTTTATGCTTTCTCCCCTCTGATCTTTGTGGAGTTTTTGACTCACTGTAGATAGGCAGATATTGTCTAGCACAGTGAGTACTTTTACCTATATCTATCAGAGAGTGGTTTATCCCCTCTAATCTTTGTTGAGTTTTTGACTCACTGTAGATAGACAGATATTATCTAGGACAGTGAGTACTTTTACCCATATTTATTAGAGAGTGGTCAGTGGAGTGGAATACCCTCCCATTAATCTATACTAAATATAAATAATTGGATCATATTCGAAATACCAACAGTAGATCCCTTATCCCCAGTTTTAATTTTAATTGATTTACATTTTATAACAAGCTTAGCAATTAATCTAGATAATTAATTCTACAAGAATAAGTGAACAACCTCCCTCTGGTTCGACTCGGTCTTACCGGTTAATTTATTACTATGACACTCTTATACTTGGGAAGAACACTTCTTTAAGACATGTCATTAAACTTTCCTTGGGAACACCTCTTCCACAAAACATCCATATAGCTGTCTATGTGTAACATAGACATTTTATATCAAAATTGATGTAGTGAAAACGTAACTAGAATTAGATCGACGTCTAAATTCTTTTGAAAAACTAGAATCCACCAGAATAAAGTTAAAACTTTAGAAATTTTATTGAATAATAAGCTATTTTAGCCTTTCGGCTTACAAGGCTATTTAAAGCGAAAGACCCTAACCCGAATCCTTGTTGGACAAGAAACGGAATTACATATCAAAAACTGTCATAAATAACGAAACTGCCAAAAATAGTGAAATCACAAAAGTTACGGAAATAAAAATATACTAACGACCATAAACAAACTGGAATTAACGATAGACGATTCTGGCTTGTTAAAGTCAACTTATAACAAAAATGGAAATTTCCCAAAAAAGAAAGAATTACGATTTCGGGGCCTAAATGATGGAATTTGGTAGAAAATGGACGTGTCTCAACACCAAAGGTGTTGATTTCTGAAGATCTCGCCGATTCCCTTCAATTAAGGTCATTTAATCTTTGATTTAGGATGGTCCCACCAAGCCATGTAGGACTCAGCCACTTGTTCTACATCAAAAATGTTAGTTTAAAACAATGGAAATGTGTTTGGTCTAGTCTGAACAGTTTCTTACAACTTACCATGTTGGTTAACCATTTTGTAGGTTTGAGCAATTCATTAAAGTCTCCACGCTTCATATCCTCCGCTTGCCCAGTAAATATATTGTTCAATTGTTCAATTGAAACTAAATATTATTAACACAAATCACATTTCATTACAATTTGAAAGCAGAATTGAGGAGAATAGGATTGGACCATTATCGAGTTTTATCTTTGTTCTTCATAAAGGACATGACCTGACTGTAATCATCGTTAACATCTTCACCCGAATCTTGGCTTTTGTTTTTCTTCTTCGTCATTGGATTAGTGTATGGACTGCAAAGAAACCTTGGCCTCTTACGACCTTTTTTTTGTCATTATTCTTATAACACACATTAGTGTTAGGCTAGTCCATAAAAATCACACTCAGTGTTGGGTTGGGTAAAACCACGCCATGCACAATCGGTGATAGATACTCATCTACATTAATGGCCTCCTGAACTAGATGTTCATCTGTGCATGGATGAACTGAAACAAGTGCCTCAACCTTCTCCAAGGATGTCTCTGACTTTTCCTCCTCAACCGTGTCACCGGAAACCTTTTCAGACACGACTGAGGATGGAAATCCTTCTCCAGACAACTATCACCACCTAAACTTTCCAATGATGTATCAAAAATTTCCTCCACAGCCGTGTCATTAACATTTTTTCCAGACATGACTACGGACGGAACATCATTCTTCCAACAAATATCATCACATACAGTCCCACTAACGACCTTCTCTTTCTCACACTCATCCTCAATTTGCTCCTACATAGGAGTATTCGAAACCTTACGATCCCCTTCTTTAAAATTTTGCACTGGTGTATCTCCAATTTCGTCATCCCCGGTATTCTGCAATGATAAAAAGTAAGTATTAACAACAACATATTTCAATATATGCATAAAACAACCTTAATTTATTTGTAACACCTACGATGTCATCCACAACTTTCTCTTCGCTTAGTCTTCCCTTTTGATATGCAGATTTTCCCACCAGTGTATATGGAAGATTAAGTTCGCTTCGAATTTTTTTGAATCCTTATCTACAAAAGGATATTGTACGGTCCTCACTTTCCATGATAACCTTCACAAGAGCTGAATACAGGTCAGGAATATTGAACAGGACCATGCTCTGCAATTTCGATTGCAAAACCGATTTAATTACACGTTAGTAGATCTCAAACATATGTAACAATTTTTTAGATTTTCAGATTTTCAAAAGTTTAATTTCATACATACCTTTGGAGTTTCTCCATCCTGTGAATGGAAGAGCCACTTCTTAGATGAGGGTTCATCTGAGTTTCTTGATTTAGATCTCATCAGACTAGCTGCTCTCAGTTTCATCTCCTCATGACGGTCCTCATCATCATATTCATTTGCAGAGTCTGCCAACTTCTGAGTTTTCTCTCTTGCTTTTCTTCCTGACGACATGTCTTCCACCGTCAAAGATTTGTAGTAAGCACTTGCTTTTCATAGTCATAAACCTTCAAAGGGAACAATGGTGTCTGCATGTACAAAATTAAACAAGGTTAACTTGTTTGAATAAACACATTATTGTAACTATAAAAACTAAGTTAAAAATTAGATATAACTATATCAATATAGACTCATAGAAGTTAAACACAAATGACAAAAAATACACACCGTTGTATTGAACTGCCTTTCAACATTTAAAACCCTAGTTAAGAAATCCCAATTCTTAAATTGTGGGAACCGTGTCTAAATTCGTCTTCCTACCTGATCTCCCAAACGAGTAATCCGTTCAATGGCCCAAACTTATACAATTAAAAAACATAAAATTAAACAAATAGAAATCTAAAAACCTTTATTTGCAAATGGATTCATTTTCAAATAATTACCTGAAATGCTAGTTGAAATCCATAAATGTTGAAGGTGAATGGATTCATCTTCTGGTCATTGTCCTCCTCTACCTCATAATTCTCATTTTGTCTCTTCTTCTGTATCTTCTTCATCTTCAACTTCAGATTTTTTTTATTTTTTATTTTCTTCTTCTTCTCCTCCTCTTTTTTCTTTTTTCTTTTTCTTCTTCCTCTTCTTATTCTTCCTCTTATTCTTATTCCCTTCATTCTTCTCCTCATCTTCCTCCTCTTTCTCCTCTGCCTCATCTACCTTATTCTACCTCTTATTATCTTTCTTCCTTTTCTTTTTCTTCTTCTTATTCTTATGCTTCTTCTTCTTTTTATTCTTCTTCTTATTATTATTCTTCTTCTTATTATTATTCTTTTCCTCATTCTCTACCTTCTTATCTTCATTCTTATGCATATCGCCTCTCCACCTATTCAAGTGTTTACCAATTGCATTCTTCAGCCAAAACACTGTGACATCGAATATGTACGACCCATAAGGAAAACTTACAAACTGATTTTCATCCTTAACTAAAGCCAACAGCCAAGCGGGTATGGTTGTCCAAGCTTCACCAATCCTAAAAAACTAGGACACCATTAATACATATCCTATCTTCAATGCGTCATTAGTCTCTCCAGCCGTTAGCTCTTTAAAAGTTGCCTTTAACAGTTCAATTGTCGGGAACTTGTCACCAAAATATCGTGACAAAATAGAATCAACACCAAGTGTTTTATTTTCTTAAAATCCTTCATGCAGTGGGCCCATGTTGAGGCCACTGTATAAGCAGAATTCCTATCTCCCAAATCGAGCATGGTTCTGCCCCAAACCAAACCATATTTCATCATTGTCTTCGGATTTTGGAAGAACAATGTCTTTTCAGAAGATTGTAAATGAGCATCCCGTGCACCTTCACGGGTTGTACCGTTTCCAAGTACTGACCAAAAGGGCTTTCCTTGAACCTATCAATCATGCCACAATGGGTCAAGACAGAATTCAAATCTCGAATAAAGTATTTCTTGTTTTGCGAGTTGATTCTCGCGCGTCTCCATTTTTTGTGGTCCGAATACCGTCATAGTTTTTTGTTTCAATCGACAAGAATTTTTTTAACAGCAAAACAAAAAATAATTAATGTCAGGCCCTGAAACTTTTTTTCAAGCCTTGTACAATAATATGAAGTCCTGGAAATATATTTCAACCACTTTCCACCAATAAAAAGCATTGAAAGAGTGTAATGCATATTAATTGATTAATATCTAATAGTGTGGAAAAGAATTTCAAGCACAATACAACAACACAAATCGTTGTAATGGTCAAAATAAATACCACACCTTAGCAATGGATTTCAACCCCTGTAAACCAATAGTAAGCACTGTTAAGGGATTTCAAGCCCTGTACGAACAAATAAATCCCTACAAATGATTTTCAAGCCACGAAATCTATTTAAAGCCCTGGAATTTCACTTAATATGCATACCGGCTACATATTAACTATCAAGCACTAGTCACATAAGTAAGTGTAAAGGGAAACCATTAATATCTTTTTATGAAGGGATTTCTTGGGTTCAAGTAATTTCAACAACCTCAAAAGAGACATCATTAATATAAAGCCCTCCCTTAATATAAAGCTCTGAGAAAGGATTTCAAACCCTATAAATCAATGTAATGGTCAATGTTCATATCACGCCCTAGTAATGGATTTCAAACCCTGTAAACCAATACTAACAATTGCAAAGGGACTGCAAACCCTGTATGAAATTATAAAGCCCTATAAATGAATTTGAGTCCCCCAAATTGGATTTCAAACCCTAGATTTGGACTTTCAGTGGGCCGCCCTAATACTATGTATCAACCACTGGTCCATAAAAAAGTAACTTTAAAGGACAAAGCACTGAAGAGATTTCAAGCAATGTGGAAATGATTTCAACCACCCCCTGTAAAGGGAAATCATTAATATAAAGCCCTGAGAAATGATTTCAGGCACTACAATTGGATCCGAAGCCCTAAAAATGAATTTCAAGCCATGTCATGCAATAAAAAATACTGTAAAGGGATTTAGTAATGTAAGAAAATATCAAGCCCCACCAAGGGATTTTCTCTAAAACCTCTGACTGGTATTTCATTTGGAAAGGGACTTTCAACCAATGATGCATTGTTCAGGTTATCATTTCAAACTTAACAATGCAATATCGAAGTTAAAAAATCTACCTCCAACAATCAAATCCTCTAAAGGCTACATAAAACCATCTATGGGCTACGACCCTACTCATGAACACTTTTCAAAAAATCATAACAAAACATAACCATTTTGTCAAAGGCATGAACTAAAATATAACAACCCCACTCAGTTATCATTCCCTAAAAGACTAACCCTGTTTTTAAAACTTGATTTCAACAAAAACAACACAAATCCACTGCTAAACCAACACCTATCCCCCACCTTTCCATTTCTCAAACAAAATACATAACACTTAATATAGAACAACCCACAAGTAAAGACGAATTCATCACCCCATCCACGCACATTCACACACATACGTAAACAAACATATCAAAGGAAAAAAAATAGACGAATGAAGAAGACAAGGACAAAACTAATGAATACCTTTACTTACTTCCGACAATGGCGTCTTCTCTTAGCTCGAACGAGGAGTGAAACAGTCAAGGACAAAAGGTCAGGGGGGGGGGGGGGGGGGGAGGGGGTAGGATATCGGTCTTCGACAGTTCTTCTTTTTCTTCGGTCAAGAGCGTTCTTATACTCTCGATTTCTCTCTTCTCAAACCAAAGCTGAAGTTGGTGTTCTTCTTCTTCTTCTTCTTTTTCTTTTTCTTTTTCTTCTTCAAGACAAGCTCATGTGTTCAAGACTGAAGCTCTAACTTTTTTTGATTTTTTTGGGTTCTCTCCTTCTCGACAATGACCGACATTAGTGGAGTTTTAGAGGATTTGAGGGATTCGGGGATTTGAATTTGATTTTTGATTTTGGGACAAAATGCCAACATCTGGGGTTTAGGGCATTTGAGTCATCTTCCCTTAATGAGGTTTTTTTTAGGGCAGTTCGGTAATCTTATCTTCAAGGGTTTAATATTAAAAGGAGGGGAAATTCTTACTTAAATGGGTATTCAAATCATTTCATCTCCTCAAGGCACTACAAAAAAGGCTATTGGGACACATTTTTTTCGTCTCAATAGCCAATTAATCGTCCCCATAGACCTATTGGGACGGAAATAATTCATCCCAAATTTTGTCACCTCAGGTGGGTCGCAATAGCTTCTTTGAGACAATAATTGAATTTCATCCCAAAAGACTACCAATAGGGACGATTTTTGTTTCGTCCCGTTTGATAATGTATAGGGATGATTTTAGTTTCGTCCCGTTTGATAATGTATAGGGACGAAATTGTTCGTCCCTTTTAACAACTTGTAGGGACGAAATATTTCGTCCCTACAAAATATATATTCGGGACGAAATTCGAATTGGAAAAAAAAAAGATTGTTAAAACCCAACCCACAACCAGCTGCCACCCGACTACCAACCCCCACACGCTAACCCACCTTCAAATATTCAATTAAGGTTTGGCTTTCTTCAGTGTTGAACCAGAGACCTCCACCCACCCAAAGCAAAGCTTAACCAGTTTGCCACTACAACTTTGTCGTTTAACGCATACTATTTATATATAAGCTCTATATGTTATTAAATTTTCTTGTAAATTAATTCCAATAATTTAAATTTTATTTTATATTATAAAAAAATTGATATTAAAAATGTTTATTGTAATAGTTAATTAAACTATTTAAAAATATATATTCAAGAGCTATTACAATAGATTATCTAGACCTATGTGTGCTCTTGATATCTAGACTCATAATGGGAGATAACTACTTCCCACAAACTGGGAGAGAACTCTCGGATTTGAACCCATCACCACTTATGTGAAAGGCAGATGTACTTCTAGCTCTACTAATAGGTGATGTGAAATTAAAATACCTTTTTAAACATATATTGTCATATCAAATGGTCTATCGCTAATTGTGTATGGAATAAAGAGATTTTCTTTTAAAATTTTCAATTTAATTGACAAATGTAATATTTGAATTCCTATCACAAAAGGGAATGATAAATATATAATAACTTTTTTAGAAAGTGGTTTTGTATTTTAGATTCTTATTATAATATTTATAATATATATATATTCATAGTTTTTGAATTAGTCTATAGTAATTAATATAAAAAAGTGAAGCAAATTTAATTATTAATATGTCTCTTAAGAAAAACTTGAAAAAAAAGATAAAAAAGAAAAATATAATCTAGATAAATCATTATCATCAACAAATATTATTTTTATTTTAATAAATCCCCAAGTCTAGAATTATTTTTTAAGAAAATATCAAACTTTGAGGGACGAATAATTTTTGTCTCAATAGATACCTTGCTAGGACGAATAATTTATTTCGTCTCAATACACAATCTATTGGGACAAATTATCTTCGTCCCTAAAAGTCTTATTATTTTTACACTTTTTAGGGACGAATAGATTTTTTCGCCCCAATAGATATTCTATTGGGACAAATATTTTTATCTCTAAAAATCTCGTCAGGTTTATCGTTTTTAGGAATGGATAATTTATTTCGTCCCAATAAAACGTTTATTGAGACGAATTTTATAGTCCCTAAAGGTTTTTTCAGGTTTTTTTTTTTTTGGAATAAATATGTTATTGCATCCCAACAGACGTTCTATTGGGACGAATCAATAAATTCTGTCCTTATAAACTATTTTTCTTATAGTGAGTGGATAGAAATGCAAGAAAAACGTGATGAAAATATTTTTACTTTTTCAAATGTACATTTCACCCATTTCCACTAAAAAACGAAATTATTATAATTATGACTTATCCCATGGTCCCCACCATGACATTCAATTGCAATTAACCATCAGACAATCAGACATTGAAATTTAGGTGGGTTCAGAATCAATTCACCATCAGACAATCAGACAATCAGACATTGAAATTTAGGTGGGTTTAGACATTGAAATTTAGGTCGGTCTTTACTTCATTATTTCTTTCTTAAAAAAGGCCAATTAAAAGAAGAAAAAAATAAAAACCAGAATCATTACTTGTTCCCCATGGTCCCCTATCAGATATTCGTGTTGTGAATCTTTAAACAATGGAATTGGCTGCTGTACAACTAACGGTATGATAAAGCCATAAACAGCGCGCGCCCTATTAATTATTTAAATCGCAATTGGACAACCGGTTGAACACCAATTTTTTTTTTTTTTTTTTTAAATTACAACTCTTTAAAATTTATATTTAAAAAATTAAAAAAATTAAATTGAAACCTAAATAAAAAAAGTTATATAATTAAAAATTATATTTAATTAAGATTAATTGATTAATTAATTAATTATATATTTTCATATAATTTTTGATAGTTTGATTTATAACCATTTTTACGGTAATGATAACCATTTTCACAGCTCCAGTAACCATTTTTCGGTTTTGTTAACTACTTAATGATTTTTGAAATTTCAAATTGTAACCATTTTCACGGTATTAGTAACCACTTTCACGGCAGTGGGAACCATTTTACGGTTTGGATAACCACTTTTAAATTTTTAATATTTTGACTTGTAACAAATTCCAAGATAATGGTAACCATTTTACGGCTCCAGCTACCATTTTACGGCTCTAGTAACCAGTTTTTAATTTATAAAATTTAGACTTGTAACTACTTTCACGATATTGGTAACCATTTTCACGGCTTCAGTAACTATTTTACAGCTTGGGTAACCACCTTTAAATTTTTGATATTTTAACTTGTAACCATTTTCACGGCGATGATAACCATTTTAACGGCTTCAATAACCATTTTACGACTTTGGTAACTACTTTTTGATTTTTAAAATTTTGACTTGTAACCATTTTCACGGCATTAGTAACCACTTTTACGGCTTTAGTGACCATTTATACGGCATTTGTAACCATTTTGTATTTTTTAATATTTTGTCTTGTAACAATTTCTACTGCAATGGTACACATTTTCACGGCTTCAGTAACCATTTTACGGCTCTGGTTATCAGTTTTTAATTTATGAAATTTAGACTTTTAACTATTTTCACGGCATTGGTAACCATTTTTACGGCTTCAGTAACCAATTTACGGTTTGGGTAACCACTTTTAAATTTTTGATATTTTGACTTGTAACCATTTTCATAGTAATGGTAACCATTTTCACGGATCCAATAACCATTTTACGGTTTTGGTAACTACTTATTAATTTAAAATTTCAAATTGTAACCAGTTTCACGGTATTAGTTACCACTTTCACGGTATTAGTTACCACTTTCACGGTTTGGTTAACCACTTTTAAATTTTTTATATTTTGATTTGTAATCAATTCCACGGTAATGGTAACTATTTTTACGGTTCCAATAACCATAGTACGGCTCTGGTAACCACTTATAAATTTATGAAATTTTGACTTGTAATCATTTTCACGGCATTGGTAACCACTTTATGGATTTGGTAACCGTTTTATAATTTTTAATATTTTAAATAGTAAAACCATTTCCACGACATTGGTAACTATTTTCAGTAACCATTTTACGGGTCTGGTAACCAAATTTTTATTTTTCTAAATTTTGACTTGTAACCATTTTCACGGTGATTGTAACTATTTTAACGTGTCCAGTAACCATTATACGGGTCTGGTAACCACTTCTAAATATTTTAATTTTTGACTTGTAACCATTTTCACGGAAATGGTAACCAATTTAACAGTTCTAGTAACCTTATTACGGCTCTAGTAACAACTTATAAATTTAAGAAATTTTAACTTGTAACCATTTTCACGAGATTGGTAACCATTTTACGGATTTGATAACCATTTATACGGGTTTAGCAACCGTTTTATATTTTTTAATATTTTAAATAGTAAATCAATTCCACGGCATTGGTAACTATTTGCACGGGTCTAGTAACCATTTTACGGGTCTGGTAACGAAATTTATATTTTTCTAAATTTTGACTTGTAACCATTTTCACGTGTCCAGTAACTATTTTACGGGTCTGGTAACCACTTTTAAATATTTTGAATTTTTGACTTGTAACCATACTGAAATAGTAACCAATTTAACGGTTGCAGTAACCATATTACAGCTCTAGTAACAACTTATAAATTTAAGAAGTTTTGACTTGTAATCATTTTCACGGTATTGGTAACCACTTTACGGATTTGGTAACCGTTTATACAGGTTTGGAAACCGTTTTATATTTTTAAATATTTTAAATAGTAAAACCATTTCCACGGCATTGGTAACTATTTTCATGGGTCTAGTAACCATTTTACGGGTCTGGTAACCAAATTTTTATTTTTCTAAATTTTGACTTGTAACTATTTTAACAGCAATTGTAACCATTTTCACGTGTCCAGTAACCATTTTACGGGTATGGTAACCAAATTTTAAGTTTTCTAAATTTTAACTTGTAACCATTGTCATGGTGATGGTAACCATTTGTACGGCTCAAGTAATCATTTTACAGGTCTGAAAACCACTTTTTAATTTTTGATATTTTGACTTGTAACCATTTTCACAACGATGGTACCATTTTCACGACATTGGAACTTACATTTATTTGGTTGTTCTAGTATATATGGAGGAAAATCACGGATGCATCCCTTAACGGGCTTCTATAAGAATTTGGTTACCAAGGAAACACTACGTACACCGAATAAACTCGAACCTTTTAGAAATTTTTCATCTCATGTAAATTAATATAATCATAGCTTATTCTTTTATAATCATAACAGATTCTTTACAACAAACTAGAGTTACTAACTTTGTTTAATTAGGGAAGTCTGTGTTCTCTGACATGGTAGAAAATTGCTATAAGTGCAGATGGCAGCATTGGATTTTATAGCATGTGCAACTGTTGATGTCTTTACCATGATTGACTCTGGGAGCTAGCTATCATCTTTAGTGTCTTGATTCCAAACTTACTATGGTGGTGGGCATGCCCCTAACTTGCACCCCAACAAGAAGAGGTTTGCAACAATTTTGTCGGAAATTTTCACCATAGCAATGGTAACCTTGTTTACAGCTCCAATAATCTTATTCAATTGAAAGTGAAGTATCTATTAGAGTTTGGTTTTGTTTTTTATCTTCACATGTTGAAAGTGAAGTTTATATTATATTTTCATCTTTTTATTAACTCTCTATAATATAACTTTTATTGTTGCAGGAGTTAATGTCAGTTGGCAAAATATGTAATTTTCTCATCCGTTTTTTCCCCTTTATATGTGTGTTTACATGGACTAGCTTATCCCATATCGAAGGTTTGTGCTATACATGCTTGCAAGAATTTTAGCTTTCACTTTTGTGATCGGGAGACGGTAAGGGATACCTTTCTTCTTCACTAGAGAAGCTTCTAAACCACGCTTAATCAGTTAATTTAATAGATAAGTCTTAATAAAGCCTGACTTGAACCTAGGGTCGCATTTATCTAGGACATTTTATTGGACGTTTTATCTTAGAGGTCTGGCAAAACCAGACCAAGACTTGGCCAGCTTAAGAAAAAAAAATGTACAATTAAATATGAAGATGATAAAGAGGGAGAGAAAACCGAGTTGTCATTTTTCTGCCTTGCAAAATTTATATGGGATCCTGGGGTCATCATCTAGGTTTTGATTACACTCTTAATTTTTAATCTTCTTTAGGATATATAAGTGTATATGACTACAATTAGGTCGAAGAGAAATCTATAAACATGATATATATGTCTAGTAAAAAACATGATATATATGTCTAGTAAAAAACATGCAACACAATATACATATGGAGGAAGAAGTCTCCTTGATCGTTTATGGTAAAGTGTTAAAGTGTCTGCATGGTTCAACCTAGCAGAGGTGAATATGCAAGATAAATATTCAGTCTATTCATTAATTATCTTTGCCACATTCAAATTTTGTAATTTACTCTAGATAATAACTGCTCAAATTAAACATGAATAATTACTAGCTCAAACTAACATTTTTTTTCTTCTTTACAAGTAGAATTCTGATAACAGTAACCCAACGTTGGTTCCAAATAACAATCTACCTTGCTACATCCTCTTTTCAACCATCAAAGTTTAAATGCAATACAACTCACAAGAAACCTCTATCTATCACGTTTCTCTCAACCATAACAGCTAGACAAGGCAATTTATAACTAATTATATATCCTGATAAGACTGAAAAAAATAAATAATTAAACTTATGAGCTATTATTCTGAACAAAAAGCTATTGAGTGACTTTTACCCTTGTACTATTGAAGGATCTAATGGGTCAAATATGGTATGCTTGCAAATCAGAACTAGAGGATACATTTCAAGTGTATACAACACAAACCACATCACCGACCTTAAAGAGTTGGATCGGGATTGAAATATACAGTTTCCCTATAGATGAGCTCCTTGATATTTTCATCAGTAAAAGATGGATGCTCAAAATCAAAACTGAATGGCCTCAGGCAAACAGGCTCCTCATTGATATCATAAAGGAGGGGCAAGAAATGGGTGGAATAGAGCCTCATCAACTGCAAACAATGATGTAGAAAGATAAAAAGTTGTTGAGAAAAAAGAGAATTGATAGTCCACGTAAGCATTGACTCAAAATAAGCACATAACGATTATAATTTGTCATACTAAAACGACAAAAAAATTGATGCAACATATAATTATTTATCCTAATGAAACTGAAAATCAGTCCTAGTGCTTCATCAATTTTCAATTCTAAAGTTATCAAAATGCCAAAATCAACAGCCAAAGGTATAATGCTCTCTATAAGTCTATATCAATGTACACGTAATGCGTTTGTTAGAATCAAAGACGAGCATCTTCTCCAGCAAATCTACAACACCTGGAGACACATTAGGAAATCTAACAGAAAAACTTTGTTCATATTCCAAATCCCAGTATTTTCCTTCATTTCACAACAAGTATTGCACTCATGTCAGATTGTCATCTGCTGTGAGAAAATTCATTCCCAACTCTAACACTTGTCATTATTAAATCAAAAAATCTTTTTGAGGATTGCAATAAAGCAAACTGTTGCCATATTAAAAACAGCTAGGACTTTTTTCCCGATACAAGTAGGACATGTTAGAGTTGTTAAGAAGAAACCACAAAGCAACCAATCCCCCCCCCCCCCCCCCCCCTTCCAATTAAATATATATACTCGAAATGGTTTTTTAGAAAAAAAATACTATGTAATCCTACTAATTTTTGATTTTGTGATTTGTTTCCCCCAACCCAACCCTAAGCCTTTTCCTTGGAAAAATGATTATTATATAGTACAGTAACCAAAAGGTGATAGTCCAGTAATCTACCAACCAATGAGTTAGCCCAATGGGTGTAACACCTGTCACTCTACTGCAGTCTTATTCATAATCCATCCAGTATAAATACAACATGCACCGAATCACCCTTGAAAATTATAATAATCTTGTCTACCTTTCCATTTTGAGGACTGTCTGAGCACTCAATGGTTTTATCACCGTTTGAGGAGTGTTTCAAAGAATGACCCTGCCAAGAAACTTCCATTAAAAATCCAGAGGCATAAATTTAGATTTATTATTCTGAATTTCTGACCTAGAAATGCAAAGCATATTCTATAGTACACAACAGTGTTGGGTTATGTGAAGCCAGAAACAGGTGAAGAAAATAATTCTGTCAGGTGGCGCGGCGGCGACCACGGTGGAGGCAGTGACCCAGACCGCGGCACACAGCGAAGAATCACATAGGATACCTGCTGTACGTACCGTGGCGCAGACAAGGTGTACACATCGCGGTCTGTGGAACAGAGTTTCACAGAGATGTTACGCGTTGTGGACCGCGGCGCAGGCATGTGCCTACACAGCGGTCCAGACTGCGGTAGTGACGGGTTTCGCCAGAATTGGAAATCCTGTGTGCACAATCAATTGGAATAGGAAATAGATTCCAATTAGGACTTTGACTAACCCTAGTGCTCCCATATAAATACCACCATTATTTGTACTTAATGTGTGTGAAGAATAGAGCAGAAACACAAGTGCGTAGTGTGTGAGAAAATTGCTAGAGAGAGAGAGCAATTATTGAGAGACTAAAAGAGAGACAGAGAGATTGTAATCAACTCTGAGATATAGTGGATTGAGTGCGGTGCGCTCCGTGGACGTAGGCAAATTACTGAATCACGTAAAGTCTTTTGTGTCTTCTTTTATTATTGCTTTCTATTTGTATTTAGATTTGTGTGATTGCAATTCTTTCTTCACAACAATTGGTATCAGAGCTCCGGGTTGGGGCATATTATTCACACAAATCTAGGTGCTCTTGAGGTCATCGATTTTGTCGTAGACATGGGGTCAGAAAAGGAAACTTACAAGATTGAGAAATTCAATGGTTTGAATTTCAGCTTTTGAAAGATGCAGATGGAAGATTATCTGTACCAGAAGGATCTGTATTGGTCGATAAAAGAGAGACCGAAGGATATGACCGATGAAGATTGGGAAAAGAAACGGAAACCGAAGAACATGGATGATGATGACTTTGAACTCCTGGACAGGAAAGCATTGGGAGCTATTCGTCTCAGTTTGACGAAGCAAGTCGCCTTCAACGTAAAAGATCAAGAGACAGCCAAAGATCTAATGGACACTCTATCATACCTATACGAACAGCCTTCTGCGGTAAGGAAAGGCCATTTTGTCAAGAAGTTATCAACCTTGAAGATGGCAGAGGATCAAAATTTTAAAGATTTTCTGAACCAGTTCAATAAAGTAAAGGACGGATTATGTTCTTTATCTATGGGGTTAGATGAGGAGTTTATGGCGGCGTTTCTACTCACCCAAATGCCAGAAAGTTGGAAGATGACATGCCAGTCGATTGCCAACTCGTTCGGGAAAGAAAAATTAAATCTTCAGCAGGTTATAAACATGATCATGACGGAAGAGATCAGAATGCGTGAAGAGGGATCAGGGGTATCTACATCTTCAGCATTGAGTTTGGAAGGTAGAGAAGGCAGAGGCAGAAATCGAAACACAAGTCAACGGGGAAGATCAAAGTCTAGAGGTAAGTCCAAACCAAGAAATCAGACTAACTATTCGGGAAACCAGCAACGAAGCAAAAGGGATGCTGAATGCTGGAATTGTGGTAAGAAAGGCCATCTCTCGTATGAGTGTAGATCTGAGAAGAAAGATAAAGGCAAGAGCAGTGCGAATTATGTATCGAAGGAGTCAGATGACTGCATTATCTGCTCGTTGGAAAGCAAGACGGAGTCCTGGGTCTTGGATTCGAAAGCGTCATTCCATGCCACACCTCACAGGGAATTGCTCGAGAACCACGTCTCCAGAAATATGGGTAAAGTGTATCTTGGTGACGATCAAGCATGCGATATTACCGGGAAGGGAGATGTGAAGATTCAACTGTAAGGGTCAGTTTGGAAGCTCGACAATGTGAGACATATACCAGACTTAAGGAAGAATTTGATCTCCATTGGGCAATTGGCTTCAGATGGTTTTGTGACGACTTTCACAAGTGATAAGTGGAAGATCTCCAAAGGTGCAATGACAATCGCCCGAGGAAACAAGAATGGGTCGCTTTACACAACCACGGATGGGTGTGGTTCAGTCGTTATGGCAGAAAGCAAAGACGATCTGAACTTATGGCATCAAAGATTTGGGCACATAAGTTCTCAAGGGTTAAGGTGTCTGCATTCAAGAGGTAAGTTGCCAGATTTAAAATCTATTGAGGTTGATTTCTGTGAGAGCTGCGTTCTAGGAAAACAGAAGCGAGTGAGTTTCAAAAGGACCTGAAGAACACCGGTAAAAGAGAAGCTGGAACTAATGCACACCGATGTTTGGGGTCCAGCTTCAGTCTTATCAGCCGGAGGTAAACTGTACTTTGTCACCTTCATCGACGACCACTCCAGAAAGGTATGGGTTTACTTTCTAAAATACAAGTCTGATGTATTTGATGCTTTCAAGAAATGGAAAGCCAGGGTTGAGAATGAGACAAGTTTGAAGATCAAAAAGCTGCATTCAGACAATGGTGGAGAATATGAAGACAATGAGTTCAAGAGGTTTTGCTTCCAAAATGGGATAAAGCTCAGCAAGACAGTTCCTGGAACCCCACAGCAGAATGGTATAGCAGAACGAATGAACAGAACATTGACTGAGAGAGCCAGAAGCATGAGGCTACACTCAGGGTTGCCAAAACAGTTCTGGGCAGAAACAGTCAATACAGCAGCATATTTGATCAACAGAGGACCATCAAAGCCCTTGTACCTCGCTATACTAGAAGAGATCTGGACTGGGAAAGAGGTAAAACTTTCTCATTTTAAAGTATTTGGGTGTGTATCTTATGTACATACAGGTGATCATGCGCGTAATAAGCTAGACGCCAAGTTAGTAAAATGTACTTTGGTGGGCTATGGAGAGGATGAATTTGGTTACAAGCTATGGGATGACCAAAACCGTAAGATGATCAGAAGTAAAGACGTTGTCTTCAACGAAAGGGTCATGTACAAAGATAGAAACACACAGATGTTTGAGCCGGAAGAGCCAGAGTTTTTTGGACCAAATGATGTACAGGATAGAGAGATCATGGAACATATCAAACAGAATGATGAAGAGCAAGGTGTGCAGCCCTAGGTACAAGAACCAATCCCACCTAGAGATGTTCCAATAACACAGGTCCAGAATACATTAAGAAGATCAACTCGAACTCCGATACCAAATAGGAAATACTTACACTACATGCTGCTAACAGATGCAGGAGAACCTGAGTTCTATGATGAAGCTTGTCAGGGAGAAGATGCGAGCAAGTGGGAGCTTGCAATGAAGGATGAGATGAAGTCGTTGGCATCTAACCAAACTTGGGAGTTAACCAAGTTGCCTGAAGGAAAGAAAGCCCTACAAAATAAATGGGTGTATCGGATCAAGGAGGAACATGACAGTTCCAAGAGATATAAGGCACGACTCGTAGTAAAACGTTTCCAACAAATTGAAGGTATCGACCACTTTGAAATTTTTTCTCATGTTGTTAAACTAACTACGATCCGGTTAGTGTTAAGTATTGTTGCAGCAAAAGGGTTATATCTAGAGCAGCTAGATGTGAAGACTGCCTTTCTTCATGGAGATTTGGAGGAAGAGATATACATGAAGCAACCAGAGGGGTTTATGGAAGATGGCAAGGAAGAGTTGGTATGCAAGTTGACGAAGAGCTTGTATGGTTTAAAACAAGCTCCCCGACAGTGGTACAAGAAGTTCGATGGGTTTATGCAAAAGAATGGCTACTTGAGATGCAATGTTGACCACTGCTGCTACTTCAAAAGAGTTAAGTCCAGCTTTATAATATTGTTACTTTATATTGATGACATGTTAGTAGCTGGTGCAGATTTAGAAGAAATAAATAATTTGAAGAAGCAACTTTCGAGTGAATTCGAAATGAAAGATTTGGGTCCAGCAAAACAAATTCTTGGAATGAGGATTAGCAGAAACGAACAGGAAGGTACATTGAAGCTTTCACAAGCATAGTACGTTCGGAAGGTGTTACAGAGATTCAGCATGGGAAATGCTAAACCAGTAAGAACACCTCTAGCTAGTCACTTTAAGTTGTCTAAGGACCAGAGTCCGAAGACTTAAGAAGAGAAAGACTTTATGGCTAGAGTTCCTTACGCTTCAGCCATTGGAAGTCTAATGTATGCCATGACTTGCACAAGACCTGACATTTCCCAAGCAGTGGGAGTTGTGAGCCGTTACATGTCCAATCCGGGCAAGCCTCACTGGGAGGCCTTGAAATGGATCCTAAGATACCTGCGAGGTACGATAGAGAAGTGTCTAACCTTCAAGAGAGATGAACTCAAGATGGAAGGTTATGTGGATTCAGATTTTACCGTAGAAGTGGATCATAGAAGAAGTACCACCGGATATGTGTTTACAATGGCGAGTACTGCAGTTAGTTGGGTGTCCCAGTTGCAAAAGATAGTGACAATCTCTACAACAGAAGCTGAGTATGTGGCTGTGACGGAAGCCAGCAAAGAGTTGATATGGTTACAAGGGTTGTTAGCCGAGTTGGGATTCAATCAGGTGATGAATGTGTTGCATAGTGACAGTCAAAGTGCAATACACTTGGCCAAGAATTCAGCGTTCCATTCTAGGACCAATCATATAGACCTGTGCTACCACTTCATTCGATCATTAATTGAAGAAGGAGTGCTGAAGTTAGTAAAAATTGCAGGAACTAAGAATCCGGCTGACATGTTAACCAAGCCAGTCACTACTGAAAAACTGGAGTTGTGCGCAACTTCAGTTGGTCTTCAAGAATAAAGACATGAGGGGAATGAGCGCACTATAATTTATCCATTAAGTCATCAAGAAAGGATGGAGAACGCCTATTGAGTTTCAGTCTTCAAGTGGGAGATTGTTGGGTTATGTGAAGCCAGAAATAGGTGAAGAAAATAATTATGTCAGGTGGCGCGGCGGCGACCGCGGTGGAGGCAGTGACCCAGACCGCGGCACAAACAGCGAAGAATCACAGAGGATACCTGCTGTGCGTACCGCGGCCAGCCAAGGTGCACACATCGCGGTCTGTGGAGCAGAGTTTCACAGAGATATTACGCGTTGTGGGCCGCGGCGCAGGCATGTGCCTACACAGCGGTCCAGACAGCGGTAGTGACGGGTTTCGCCAGAATTGGAAATCCTGCGTGCACAAGCAATTGGGATAGGAAATAGATTCCAATTAGGACTTTGACTAACCCTAGTGCTCCCATATAAATACCACCATTATTTGTACTTAATGTGTGTGAAGAATAGAGCAGAAACATAAGTACGTAGTGTGTGAGAAAATTGCTAGAGAGAGAGAGCAATTATAGAGAGACTGAAAGAGAGACAGAGGGATTGTAATCAACTCTGAGATATAGTGGATTGAGTGCGGTGCGCTCCGTGGACGTAGGCAAATTGCTGAACCACGTAAAATCTTTTGTGTCTTCTTTTATTATTGCTTTCTATTTGTGTTTAGATTTATGTGATTGTAATTCTTTCTTCACAACAAACAGTGGTACCAATGACATGGATTTTTCTCTACTATTTATGGGGTTGAATTAAGTACATTAAATAAGAGCATGTAGTCAATAAAAGGCCTATCATATTGATATTCAGGTATGGCAAGACTATGCATACAAGTAGTAGACAACAAAAATTAATATCGGTATGACATGACTATGCATACAAGTAGTAGACAACATAAATTAGTAAAAGATGACCTTTTTAAAACAAGCTGATGATGGATGCAGAAGAACCTAAAAAATCCTCTTCCATAAGAGATCCTACCTGAAAAAATTTCAAAGAGAAGGTAATACCAGATACGTTAGAAAAACAAATAGACACTCATTAATGCAAAGTGATCGTATGGTGACCAACTTGTTTCTCTGTGCTCTTTAACTTGTGCAGACATCCAACAAGTTTTGCAAAGTCACCTGTATCAAAAACTTCTTGCTGTGACTAACAAATTTTAATTGTCGCCTTTTTTCATCTCATTCTTCTACGCTATCAGGTCCGTCATTATGATTTTGGCAACGGGTGCAATCCATATTTTCATGAATTTCAGACCTATAAGTACAATTTTTTAAAAATAAATATTAATAATAAAATTAAAAGGGAGAGTATAGAGAAAAGATTGAAAAAGAAAATCAGCCAAACAACATGCAGAAAGTAAAAAAGAATCAGGACTCTAGGTGTCTGCATAAGAGTTTTCCTAATTAAACAATTATATATGAAGAATGAATTGAGGTACAATTTCATAATACAAGAGCATAAATAAATTTTTGTCATTTCTAACGATATTGAATATACTTATCAAAAAAGAATTAAATATAATTCACTGAATACAGATGAAATATGACTCGTTGTGTCTTCCATGCTTCTCCTATAATCCAAACCTAAAGGTATCATAAAGTTACAACATAAGTTAACTCTTATCTTCATCATACACACTAATACTGAGATGTATAGTTCATATAAAGTGAAAAAATATCTAAAGTTACAGCAGCTTTACAACCTTCAATTCACCATAATTATTTTACTGTGAAGTTGCTATGCTTGTAATGACATGTGCAATACATATAACAGTTTTTACCACACATTATCGTGAAATGTAAACAGGTCACGTAAATCTTCTGCTGAAAAAAAGTTCCCCTATAATTTAAACACTTCATATATCATACATTTAAGTGAATCATTCAAAACAAAAGAATAAAAGAGTTAAACAAGAACTTGTGTTGAGTGGCTATCCATTTGCTCCTGCTAAATAACTTTTTGAAGTCCTTTCGACATTTGACGCTGGAACACCTAAAGTAAAATAAGTACAATTTAAACTTAATAAACTAGCAAAATTGCCAATTAAGCTCAAACTATCATGCAAATGCTAAAAAGAACCAAATTCAGTTGTTTCCTCATTAAAACCTTTTCTTCAATGGTTCCAGTACTCAGAAATCTATAGATGTATACTCTCTTCTTTTGTCCATCCCTCCAAACTCTTGCAGCAACCAATCGTGGATAAAAAAATAAACACATAATCAGAATATTATGTTATTGGAGATTAATATGCTTAATTTTTAACTTGCATTTGTAGTACTAGTTTGTTAACAGTCTAGCATAAGAAATTATTTGTTTATCATTGGTAGGATTCCAATCGGGATCAAACAAGACAAGTCGATTATCACCAATTAAATTGAGAACATAACCACCAGCCTTGCTGCTTAAGAGAAAGACAAACTCATCATGGAAGGTGTTTGATCAGACCATGCGTTTTAGTAATAAGCCTAGATCCCTAATAAAAATTATGAAAAGGAAAGCACATAATCTTCAGAAAGGGAAAGAAAAAGAGAAAATCTTGTACCTTTGATAGATCATTAAAGCAATTAACTAACTTGTCTTTTGTTGATTGTAGTGGTTCCATCCAGCCTCAAATATGGATACCTTCTTTCTTGACGCCTCTTTTTTTCAAAAAAAATCCGCACTATATATACTTGGGATTTTGGGATAAAATCACAAAGTCTCTTTCAAATAAAGATACAAAGAACCTAAGCTTGGATAACCAAATCGGTAACTAATGCAACAAGAGCAATCCCGTAACAGAAAGTTTTTGAAGTGTAGCATTAGGCATGAAAATTCAAAACTAAGGAACAATTAGAATATGATTTTTTTTTCTTCCTCCTATGGACAAACAAAATAGGGATGCGCTGATATCATGATGAGAAAATGTATACAAATTGTGTACTGAGAACATGATTATCATTAACAAGCATCTCTTGAAAGCCAAACATAATCAATCAATATATACAAGAGATCTGCATGTTGTAACAGATATGAACAAAAACAAAATATATTGTCGTATGTAAATTTTATCAAATATACATGTCATTGACAAAGAGGATAAAATTGTCAGGTGGACATCCGAATAGGCATTCAGAAAGTATCCTACAAGACATCACCAAAGAAGAAAAACCCGAATAAACAAGTATTGAGCAAGACCTGCTCGGGGTCAACTGACGCCATATACCACTAGGGGTCAGTTAAACATACTTGGGGCTAGTTAGTGACATTTTCTACTAGGGATCGGATAATGTCACTCGGAACCAGCTGATATTGATTTCTTACTCGGGACAAACATGAAGAAAAATAAAAAGCCCAGCGCGTAGCTCACACAAATCGAGTCGTTAAAATTCACGAAGATATCCATATCAAAGAGGAATTCCAAGAAGAGAAGAATTGTCAAGCAGAGGGTTCCTAATCAGGCAACAATTTTACTTCTTCAAAAAGACTATGTTCTTATAAGGAAATAAGTCCTAATTGGACTACATTACTAGAGTCTCATTCGATCTCAGTACAAATCTCCGAAATAGGAAAGAAGACAAACTACTTCGAACAAGCAAACAATCATAATTAAATACAAAGATCTTTTATTACTTGTACAAAGAAGATTAGGGTTCTATGGACATATAAATAGACCCATAATCTCGTCTCACAAAATATACAGCAATCAGAAAAATACGGAGAGAAAAAAGAGAGATCAAGAATTGTAATAATTATTTGATTCATAGTGGATTTTGGCTTGGTTTATCATTTAACCACCCGTGGACGTTTCTTCGGTCATTAGAGTTTTACCACATAAAAAACTTACGTCCGATTACTTTCTCCTTCTCTTTCTCTTTGAAATCACAACTAAAATCTAATCCTTGTTGGCTTTTCGCATACATCCAGAAATCAACGTCAATAATTGGCGCTAGAATAAGGGTTGAACCTCCGATTTAATTAAAGATAATGGCAGGAAGCAGAAGCAGAAGCAGTTATGGGGATGTCCAAAAATCTTCAGATAACTTCCATGTTGGGAGTAGCTCATGAGATCTCGCTGTAACCATAGAGAACCAAACTAAATTCCTGGTGGGAATCCAGTAAGTTCCTCCGACCAGCAGAGACCTGACACAACTCTTCCGAGAGGCGTTACAATAATTGGTGGCAGATGCAGCAAAGGAAGAAGTTGATCTACTGGCTGCAGAAGAAGCACAAACTCCTAACCTCCCACCTGTGAGGCTTCATTCAGTTGTAGTAGGGCCAGAATAAAATGCATCAGAAGCCAGAAGGAACTCTGCTCTAATCAATCAGGCTGGATGTGAAACACCTGAAGAGGAATGACCACGCCAAAAGCAGAACCAGGATCAGACATTCTGTGCTAGACACCGTAAACATGACCGGTATAGGGATCGGTCGTCATCAGAAGATATCGATCGGCACCATCTTAAGCGTCATCACAGAATCATACGTGAAACCCAGTATCAAAGTGAAATGCCAGAAAGAGGAATAACAATCACCCAACGGTTCAACCATCAGGGAAGTCTGGTGGGAGACAGAGATGTCGTAATCCAGAGCCTAACTCAAGAAGTCGAGAACAATAGGCGTCAAATGGACGCTCTGGTCAGATGTTATGGGTACAACGATTTATCTGGTGAAGATTCTGTCAGCCCGTTCACTATGGACATCCTGCGGACTTCATTCCCAAAAAGATTCAGGATGCCACATGTGGAGCAATTCAAGAAGGATACAGACCCAAAGAACATGTCAGACGCTATAAAAGTGTTATGGCCCAGTATGCCGATAGCGATCCCTTACTATGCCTGAACTTTCCACAAACTCTAGGAGACATGGGCTCAAGATGGTTCGGGAGCTTGCCCCTAGCAAGCATCAAAAGTTTCAGTGAACTAAGCAGGAGTTTCTCAAGGCAATTTCTGAACTATGTTCATAGGAAAAAATCAGTGGCTTACCTTTCTCAAATAAAACAAGGGAAAAATGAGTCGCTGAAGAAATACCTAGGGAGATTCGGCCAAGCAGTATAAGAAATCGACAGTGCAAATGATGAAGCGATAATTACTGCATTCATCAATAACCTACAAAAAGGACGGTTATCATTTGACCTGAGAAGAGCCCGTCTGACCAGATATGCATATATGATGGATATGGAGGGAGGATATGCACTAGCCGAAGAAGAAGAGTTAGCCACTGGAGGATGCTACATGCATTTAGGAAAACCCGAAAATGACGCTGAATCCAAGGTGCAGAACCAAAAGGGAAAACATAAAGGAAACAGTAAAGAAAAAAGCAAGGACGGGGGAAACGGGCGTAATGCCGAACAGACCACAGAGAAATACAGAGGTAGATACACCAACTACACCCCTTTTCAGAAAAATCAGGAGGAAATCCTGGTCATACTAGAAACAAAAAATCTTGTACAAGAGCCATGCCGTCAATCTCAGTTTGCTCAGCGAGATACAACCAAATACTGCAGGTTCCACAAGGAAACCGGACATGAGAATTCTAAGTGTTACCAGCTTAGGGACTATATAGAAACCCTAATTCGGGAAGGACATCTACAGGATGTAATCTTGAAAAGGGATGAGAAATCAGAAACAAAGAAAGAGATCAGAGTCGATCACAGCTCTGGTCGAAATCAAAGGGCTAGTCTAGAGGCCAATGAAGTAATACATATAATCTTTAGAGGACCATCCACTGGAAGAAGTAACCGAGAGCGAACACAGGAAATCAGAGAAGCAGTAGAAGCAGTAAAAGCAGGATGGGACCCAATAATATTCACAGAAGCGAACTCACATGGGGTCGACGTTCGGCCAAATGACTCCTTAGTCATAAGTGCCCGGATTGATCACCGGGAAGTTAGGAGAATCTTGATAGATAATGGAAATTCGACAGATATTCTCAATGTAGCAGACTACGATCAACTCAGGTTGGACCGAAAGGATCTACAACCTTTCCATACCCCACTCAGAGGATTCGGAGGAATTGAGGTCAAGTCACTCGGGACGGTAAAGGCACATGTGAAGATCCGAGTGGCACTTTGTCAGAGAACTGTATTACTCGATTTCGTGGTAGTAGACTTAAACAATTGACCGTATAATGCATTGTTGGGCCGGCCATTCTTAAATAAAACTAAGGTCGTAACAACCACTTATGCATTAATGATCAAGTTCTCGACCGAACAGGGGGTCGGGGTAGTCAAGGGATCCCAAGAGATGGCCCGAATAGCTAACCTGTCAGTATACAAAGACAAGAATGATGAATAGGTTTGCATTATAACACAGCCAAGTCAGAACAAAGAGCCACTGTAATTCGAATTGGATCCAAGGGGAGAGCCGAATGAATCCAAAACTGAACCGGTCGAAGAAATTATCTTGAAAGAAGATGAACCAGATAAGAGGATCAAGATCGAGGTTAACTTGGAAGGAAAAGTCAAGCAAAGCCTCATTGATCTACTCAAAGAATACAGGGATGTGTTCGCTTGAAGTCATGAAGACATGGTCGTGATAGATGCCCGAATAATATCTCACCATCTCACAGTAGACCCAAATGCAAAACCGGTGATACAAAAGAGAAGATCATTCAATCTCGAGAGAAGTCAGGCAATCAAACAGGAAGTATAAAAACTACTCGCTGTAGTGTCAATTAGAGAGGTCAACTACCCTCAGTGGGTAGCTAATGTAGTCCTCATCCAAAAGAAGAATGGACAATGGAGAATGTGCTTAGATTTTACAGAACTGAACAAGGCATGCCCAAAAGACAGTTTTTCACTTCCGAGGATAGATCAGTTGGTGGACGCTACGTCAGGACATGAGTTGCTTAGTTTCATGGACGCCTACTCGGGATATAACCAAATCCGGATGAACAAGTCTGACGAAGAAAAGACAGCATTCGCAACTGATCAGGGTTTGTACTGTTACACAGTGATGCCTTCGGATTAAAAAATGCAGGGGCAATCTATAAAAGGTTGGTCAACAGAATCTTTGCACAACAAATATGAAGAAACATGGAAGTGTACATTTATGACATGATGACCAAGAGCATCTCGGCAGACAAGCATACCTCAGACCTGCGAGAGATATTTAATGTTTTGAGAAGATACCAAATGAAGCTAAATCCGAACAAGTGTTTATTCAGAGTTCCTTCAGGGAGATTCCTGGGTTTTCAAGTTCTCCAAAGAGAAATTGAAGTCAATCATAAAAAGATCCAAGCCCTGTAGAGAATGACCTCACCAAGGACATTAAAAGAAGTACAGCGCTTAACAAGATGTTTAGTTTCCTTGGGAAGATTCATCTCAAAGGGTACGGACAGATGCGCACCATTTTTCAAAGTAATCAAAAAGGAAAAGGACACGAATGGAACGAAGAGTGCGAGCAGGCATTCTTAAAGATCAAAGAATACCTAGGGCAGGCTCCCATACTTTCAAAACCATAGATGAGAGAGATACTCCATTTGTATTTATTTATTACAGAAATAGCAGCAAGCCCGATCCACAGAGGATGGAGTACAGAAGCCAGTGTATTATACCAGCAAGGTACTTTTACCAGCTGAGACCAGGTATTCACAAGTAGAAAAAATGGCCCTGGCATTGGTTTAAGCAGCAAGGAAGCTAAGGCCATATTTTCAGGCTCATACAATCTAGGTACTCACCTACTGCCCATTAAAGCAAATTCTATAGAAGCCAGAGATTTTAGGAAGACTGACCAAATGAGCTATCGAGCTAAGTGAATTCGATATCCACTACGTCCCCAGGACATTCCTCAAAGGGCAATCAATGGCAGATTTTATAGCCGAGTTCACAGAGCCAAACCTGGAAGCAAAAAGGATGTTGGGAAAAAAATTCCCATGGAAATTGTATGTTGATGGCTCTTTAAACACTCACGGCAGCGAGACAGGAATCGTAGTATGCACTCCAGAAGGAGATGATGACGAATGTGTCATGAGGTTTGATTTCAAAGCAACCAACAATCAAGCCGAGTACGAGGCGCTACTAGCTGGACTCAAAGTCTGCATAGCTCTCGGGGCAGATGAAGTCGAGATATTCAGCGATTCATAGGTAGTTGTCAACCAAGTCCTGGACGAGTACCAAGCCAAGGATGAAGGCATGATAGCCTATCGTGACATTGCAAAACTGCACCTCCAGAAATTCAAAGAATATAAGATTGCCCAGATCCCTAGGGAGATGAATGAAAAGGCAGACGCATTATCCAAACTAGCGTCAGCAACAACCACAATAAGGTCAAAGACTATTTTGGTAGCACATCTCCTCAAACCGAGCACAGGTGAACTAAGGAACTTAGAAATTTTAGAAATCTGAACACTGCCAAACGGTTAGATGACTCAGCTAAAAAGGTTTCTAGAAAAAGGCGTGCTCCTGAAAGATCCCTTACAAGCAAAACGTATCAGGTATAGATCAGCAAGGTACACATTGGTTGGAGGGAACTATACAGAAGGGGGTATTCCCGAACACTCCAGAGATATGTCGGAGGAGGATGCATATCGGATATTATAGGAAATCCATGGAGGAGTTTACGAAAACCACACTTGGGGTAAAAGTTTAGCACACAAGGTACTCAGACAAGGTTATAATTGGCCTACTCTATTCTCAGATGTACATCGATGTTCGGAGAGTTGCAATACTTTTCAAAGGATTGCTAATGATATCTGACAACCCCCTGAACAACTCAGAAACCTCATATCCTCATGGCCATTTGCCATGTGGGGGTTGGATTTAATCGGCCCAATACCAGCCGGGACAGGGGGTGGAGCGAAGTATGCCATAGTAACCGTTGACTATTTCACGAAGTGGGCAGAAGCTGAAGCATTAGTGCATATCACAGAAGCAAACACCAAAATTTTTATGAAAAAGAATATACTTTATAGGTTTAGAGTCCTAAACACTATAATCACTGATAATGGCACCCAGTTCGATAACCTGAGATTCAGACAGCTGTGCAAAGAGTACCAGATTACCAATTACTATTCCACACCTACCCACCCACCCTCAAACAAATAGGCAGGTTGAATCAGTGAACAAAATCATCAAGCACACAATCAAAGCAAAGCTAGATGCCAAGAAAGGAAGCTGGGTTGAAAAGCTCCCCGAGGTATTATGGGCATATCAGACAACAGCAATAACGTCAACAGGAGAGACTCTGTTCACTTTAGCGTTTGGAATAGAAGCTGTTATCACCATAGAAACGTCATATACTTCACCCCGGTTCAGGCTATATGATAAAGAACAGAATGTTGATATGCTATTACAAAGTCTAGATGAGCTAGAAGAGAAAAGGGAGAAGTCCCGAATACGAAATATGGCATATCAGTAAAGAGTAGCTCGCCACTACAACTCTCATGTTTGGGTCAGGAAATTCCAGTAAGAAGACCTGGTACTTAGGAAGGTGTCATTGAACACGAAAAATAAAGATGCAGGTTCCTTGGCTGACAAATGAGAAGGCCTTTACAAATTCGAAGGAATAGCTGGTCATGGAGCATATTGGATTGCAAGACCCAATTGAGGGGTTTTACCCCGACCATGCAATACCTAATATCTGAAGATTGTCTATCTTTAAATTATTTTTCTTTGTTATTTTTTCTAGTCAGGACAATTTTAGTTAGGTTAGATATTAGCTGTGAAATTTAAAACTTTGTTGATTTTGCAGTTATGAATAAAAATCAAACTCGGGATTTTTGAAAGATAAAGCATCAAACTCGGGTTTTCTGAAAGAAAGCATATGATAATAAGAACATATAGAAGACAAGCATGATAATAAGAACATGCAAATAGAATACTCGAGACCATTAATTCCCAAATGGGCAGAAACACTCTAAGGAGCATGCCAGCCGAGCAAGGTAAATTGACCTTAGCAAAAAGGAAAACCCGATGCACTAGCTCGTGACGCTATCAGAAACTGGTGAAATGCGTAACTGTGTTAAGCGATTCAAAAAGCTTAACGATTCGGCAAATCCTTGCACATAAAAACTGGGGAGACGTCCTCGATATTGCGTAAGGACTCGAACATATGATCATGGTGAGCCTTGATGTAATGTTCGGGTAGCAACCGTGTATGAAACACAATTATAAACCTACTTGTCTGTTTTAAGATGACTCTGTTAATAATACTAGCCAGTTTAATAAGATACTTGGCATCAAAATTATTCGAGTGACAACCGGTTTAATAAGATACTTGGTAAAGTAACTCGAACATCAGAGTCAGCCAGTTTAATAAGATACTTGGCATGAAGATTGCAACAGCCAGCTTAATAAGATACTTTACGTTAAAAATTATTCAAGGAATGAAACCGGTTTAATAAGATACTCAGTTAAGTTACCCGAACAGAAATAACCGGTTTAATAAGATACTCAGTAACAATAGAGTCAAGTTGAAGAAATTTCATGAGAAATGAAATCAGACTAAGACCATTCGGTTCAAAAAAGTTAAACTCGGGATTTTATTAATCTCCAAAGAATCGTTACAAAGAATTCTTTACAAAAGAATTACAAAGAATTTTCTATGAAACTTTTACAAAAATCAAGGTTGTGAGGATTTTAAACCCTTGCCAATACTCGGGTTGGGCACCATCTCGTACTCACGAAGCAGACTTTCATTGGAAGGCCAAGCAATCGTGTCTACCGAATCGTCCATCCACTGGTTGTAATCTTCTCTTGGGATCGGTCCGACATCAGGGACCACACCCTCCACGACCGACTCCTGACTGCAGTAAAAAATTAAGAGGGAGTGCTCGGATGGAACCTCCAAATGCATAAGATGAGGCTCTTTACCTCGGCTACGGCAGTAAGCTCTATACTCCTTCATCTGAGTCCGAAGGGATTCCAAGGACAGATCCACATGATTCTTGATCGACAACTCCCAATTGGCTTGGGCTTTCTCAGTTGCCTAATACTTAACCATGAAGAACTCACCAGCTGAAACCAACCCATGCTGAAACTCCCAAAGGAGAAGGGCATCGTAGGCAGAGGATCTCTTGAAATGATCTACCCCTAGCACTTTGAGTTCCAGCCTAGCCTCCTTGGATAGGGATTCGACCGTTAGAGCATGGCGTTCCAAGTCTTCGATTTTCTGCTCATACACCGACTTAGACTGCTCTGCTTCCTGTTCAGCATTAAGCATGGATTCTTGGGCAGAGGACAACAAATTTTGATGTGAAGCTGCCTTCTCCTCTGCCAAAGAAGCTTTTTCCTCGGCCTCAACCTGCTTTGCCAAATAGTGGTAGGTGAACAATTGGGCAGAACCCACCTTCTTTTCATAAGTCGCTTCAACCCGAGCACGGCTATCCTCACTTTCTTTCAGTTGAGCCTCGAGACACCTTATTCTATCTGCTTAATGTTGCTGCATCTGAACCAGCTCAGCGAACTCGGCCACCATCTACAAAGAAGTTTAATTAAAAATCTAGCAAGCAAAATGAGCAAAACAATTGGAGTTAAGGATAACTTACATAAGATGCACCGTTAAAGACGTTCTGAAGATGGTCTGTCAGGGAGCCATCCTGAAAACAACTCCAGCGGTCTTCCCCGATGAAAGCCCGACCAGATGACATCTCCCACAGCATATCCTAAGGAGAAGGATATGAAGGAACCTCTGAGGGTTAGCTCTTTGATCTTCAACCTCGGGGGGAGGGGAATCCTTGTTCTGCTCCGAAGTCTCCACATCCGTCGATGTTCCAACATCAATGCTCTGGGGAATCTCAGCCACAATATCTTTATCGCTAGAATCGATGAATGAGACCACTCGATGGACCTTGAGAGGATGAGTGGGAGAGCCGATTACCTTTCGTATCTCAGTTCGAGAACGGTGGAAGCTGAGATCAACTGCGGGATCTTCCTGAGCATCTTCCTAAAAAGATTTAAAAAATTTAGGACCTATGGGTACTTGTCCTACGGAGGTATTACCTCCATCACCGGCGTCTGACTGCTCAGTAGGCTCTTCACTAGGACCCTCACTATGCCTTACCCCATCATCAGGCAGTTGAGTATCGGTTGAGCCACTTGGACCACTGGTTTCCCCAACGGTCGGCTGAACAATGTCCTTTGAGACATATTCAGGGATTTGCTCCTCGGTAACATCAGATTCCTCATCAGACTCAGGCAGGGTAATATCATCATTGCTCTTACGAGAAGCTTCTTTTCGACTCGCCTGAAGAATAGACTTCACTTGGCGAGCTTGGAGGTCGTAAATGATGTCCATGTCATACATTTAGAAAAAAAAAAGGGACCGCGTCAGAATAGGAAAAAAAAATAAACAAAAAAAAAAGGAAAAAAGAAGAGGGTTACAAAGATCACTTACATCGCCTGCGGTAAGCCAAAATTTGGCTGAAAAACCCGAGCTCTATCATCTTCGCCTTATTGAAAAGATAAGACATGCTCCTCTTCTCCAGCGTGTGAACTGCTGCCCGAGCAAATCTGGTCAGCTCAGCATCGCTAAAATCAAGTTTCTTCTTGTTTCAAACCTCTGGAGAATAGAAGAAGCGGGGAACTTATTGCACCCTCCGAGTTTCCCCAGTCGAGAGGGTGACTTTAAGATCCAGATTCCCTCCAGCATAAAACCAACTATTCTTCCAGAACTTATTGGATGAAGGGAATCCTCATACAAACCTCCTCTTTTTGGGGATCAAAGGTGTTGATATCCCGATTCACCTTTGTCCCCTCGGGGACCCATCAGTCCAGCAGATTAGACATAAGGAAATAGGTCTCTGTCTTACCAAACTGCCTCAGTGTGAAGAAATGCCTGATCTCACTCGGGGAAGGCGGTGACAAGTTCATCCAGTTGTACATATGCCACATGCACATCAAGATCTTATAGTTGTTCGGGGCCATTTGAACTGGGGTAATCCCTGCTTTAGCCAAGAACGAGGCAATGAACGGCTGAAGAGGAAGTGTGATGCAGCAGCAGAGCATGGATCCATAGACGGCCACCATGCCGGGGGAGGATTCCACGCAGCTCTATCACCAGCGGGAACCAGAATAACTAAGTCATCCAAATCGAATCGGGCACGATACTTCTCTATCTCATCTGCCCCGACCATATTCGGTTCGATGTCAAACCCACTCGGGCGATCAGTAGAAAAAGTGAGACAAGATACTCTGAACGCCTCTTCAACGTCGTTCTCGTTGAAAATCTGCTCCCTGATCCAAAAGCCGCCCGAGCCATGCTTGTGGACTTCACTTCTGCTTTGATGTTTTCCCATCATTCGTAGAGGTACCCTGTGATTAGAAATGTCAGATTCAGAACTATATGAAGAACTGGATACAAAAAATTAGACGTCAGGGTGAAGCCCAGAAACTTCAACTTCTAAAAATGGAGGATCATCTGTGGGGATTTCTCCCAACAATCTTCGAACGCAAAAAACCAGCTGGAAATCCCCATGATCGAGCGCTTCAAAAGTGATAGTAAAAAGTTGTTTACGAGAGAATGGATTCATTAGAACTAACCTTGAATGAAAACTGATGCAGAATCTTCTACAGAGAAATGACGATTTGCTGCGTAAAGAAATCTGGGCTGACAAAAATGTCTGGATTTCAAGTTTTTTAGAATGAACCAGCACAATCCTTTAGTGAAGAATTTAATGGGGTGATAGCACGAAACCATAGGGTCTCAAGGCAGGAAAAAATTGTGACGAGACTTGATGATGTAGGCGGCGCATGGGGAGACACGAAGGTTATTTCTCATCAATGGAATCAAAAAACGAAGCGGCATAGGACATGTGTCAAGAAGAGAACATATTTCACCGTCAAAATTATAAAACGTCGCTATCATTGAAGATCACATGGGGGCAAATCAAATTTACAGGGTCATCATTAAGACACGCCATTATGATAAGACATTTACTCTGGCACAGAAATAAAAATTGAATTGATTAAAATACTTTTGCCCGAAACGAAATTCCATTAGGCAAAAATATTTTAAGGGGGTATTGTCGTATGTAAATTTTATCAGATATACACGTCATTGACAAAGAGGATAAAATTGTCAAGTGGACATCCGAATAGGAATTCAGAAAGTATCCTACAAGACATCACCAAAGAAGAAAAGCCCGAATAAACAAGTATTGAATAAGACCTGTTCGGGGTTAACTGACGCCATATACCACTCGGGGTCAGTTAAACATACTCGGGGCTAGTTGGTGACATTTTTTACTAGGGATCGGATAATGTCACTCGGAACCAGCTGATATTGATTTCTTACTCGGGACAAACATGAAGAAAAATAAAAAGCCCAGTGTGTAGCTCACACAAATCGAGTCGTTAAAATTCACGCAGATATCCATATCAAAGAGGAATTCCAAGAAGAGCAGAATTGTCAAGCAGAGGGTTCCTAAGCAGGCAACAATTTTACTTCTTTAAAAAAACTACGTTCTACATTACTAGAGTCCCATTCGATCTCAATACAAATCTCCAAAACAGGAAAGAAGACAAACTACTTCGAACAAGCAAACAATCATAATTAAATACAAAGATCTTTTATTACTTGTACAGAGAAGATTAGGGTTCTATGGACATATAAATAGACCCATAATCTCATCTCACAAAAAATACAGCAATCGAAAAAATACAGAGAGAAAAAAGAGAGATCGAGAATTGTAATAATCATTTGATTCATAGTGGATTTTGGCTTGATTGATCATTCAACCACCCATGGATGTTTCTCCAGTCATTGGAGTTTTACCATGTAAAAAAACTTACGTCCGATTACTTTCTCCTTCTCTTTCTCTTTGAAATCACAGCTAAAATCCAATCATTGTTGGCTTTTCGCATACATCCAGAAATCAACGTCAACACATAAGAAATAAACAAATGCATAGTTAAGAAAAAACAAGGATACAGAAATCTAACTTGTTTGTTGTTATGAGATTCTGTTACCAATCTCAACTGTTCCATTGACTGCTAATAAATTACACGAACTAAATTTAACAAATTATTTTTAGAGATACTTGCAAAACCTAATTGATCAAACCCAATTATTACAAACTAAATTCCCCCTTACCTAAGTACAGTGCAATCTTCTAAATAAAAATCACAATTCATGTTTGTTGACAATTATATAACTAAGTTAAGCTAATATCTTCATTTGTAATCATCCGAAACATAATATTAAGATTTTTTTTCTTAATCTCATTTTTAAAAAATAAAGGACAAAAAAATGACACCAATTCAAACAAATTCATGAAACAATCATGCAAAATTACTGACCAATATATACTGTTGCAGGGTAAAAATAGATTTTGGTTAAAAGTATTAGCAAAAACCTTATACAACCATAACATATCATGCTTTCATGGTGTACTCAATATTTTTATTAGCATCTTCCTACAACTTTCTTTTTGGTGTGCCAATGTATCAGATTTATTCAACCAAAGAAGACTCAGATCCAAAGATCTAAGTTATTTCTCTTCCAAAAATAACACAGATCATATTTTTCTTATAAGCAAAGCAAACAATATTAGGCAAGAAGCAAAATAAAAAAACATACATACAAAGGCAGTTGACACGCATTCTACCAGTATTCATGAAAACATCGTACAATAATTACGGAGATTGTTGTGTAACATTCATACAAAACCCTTATTACTGAGCTTTATCATACAGTTGGCTCCATTTCACTAATTACAAAAGCTTGATATAACATCTTTAACTGAAATCGTAACTTTTTATAACAATCACAGTCCTTAAAAGAGAAAGATTAAGATCTCGTATTCAATAACACTAATAATAACATCACCAAGTGGAAATCTAATATCATTATTGTCATCTTGAATTCTAAAACTCTATGTATTTCAGTTACCAAAAAAACCTAAAACTCTATACATTTCGGTGATATAAAAATTAAAATTAAACAATTTACATATAAATTACACATCGAAATCTTAAGATTGAAAATGAAGAGCTGAAAATGAAAGGTATTAATGAATCAAATATCTGAGAAAACGTACTTGTCCTAATTAATCGACCAAAAAAAATAAAGAACTAACATTTTCATGGATGAATCATACAGTAGAAATCACCAACCCATAGATCCACGGGAGGTAAACTAATACCCTTCTTCATCTTTATGACACATATTTCACGCATAATATACCTACACTCATTATTCAAGAATTATGTTAACAGTTCCCGAAAAGCACAAGTTAATGAAGCTTAATTTCCAGCATTAGAAAGTATGAATTGACTGCATTTCACATATCAACAATATCAATATCAAATTTTTATTGGTAAAATTGATTTCTTAATCAAGAGGACCCATTGATCAAAAATAGGTTTACATAATCATTTTCAAATTCACCTTTTCAAATAAATTCACACAAGTATGAACACACACAAATCACTTCATGGTAACATATATTTAAATTCACCACAATTCATCAACAACTACCAACTGATGAAATCAAACAATATGAAAATCGAAAGAAAAACTAATAATTTATCATAAATATTAATCAAGAGGATCCATTGATCAAAAATAGATTTACAGTCATTAATAATCAAAAGTCAATTTCTCAATTCACTTTTATAGATAAATTCACACAAGTATGAGCACACGCAAATTACTTCATGTTAACATATATTTAAATTCACCATAATTCATTAACAACTACCAACAAATGAACTCAATGGTACAAAAATCGAAAGAAGAAGTAAAAATTTAGCACAAATGGAGTCACATACTCTGAGAGAAACACTGTCTTGCAACTTGCAGCATCAACCTCATATCTTTCAACATTTTCCTGATACAAAATTGAGTTCCAGTTTTCAATGAAGATACAAAAATAATAACAATAAAGAAACCAAAAAGATAAAAGAGTTTGGAAATAGAGGAGTTTACAGGGATAAGCTTCAAATGCAAACCCAACAAGAATGACAAAGAGATTGATATCAAATGGAGGCCGTTTGTTTTGCTCCTCAGTCTCAACCTTTTCAATCTCAGCATCTCTTCTTTCGTCAGGAGGTGGGAATGACCCAGAAGCTTTCACATCTTTATATGGAAATGAATGGGTAAAGCTTTATTTGATATTAACACCTCTTTTGCTGTCTGTGAAGATATCATATAGACCCATAGACTTGTACTTCTCAACACCATTGAAAAAAGCCTGGATCCTCATCTAGAAGGAGAAAAAAAAAGAAATGAAAAGGATGCTATAAATATGATCGACTTTTATAGAGAGTTACAAAGATAATTGAAGAGGAAACCTAACCTTTTTCGTCTTGCTATTTTGATTTTTCTCAATAAAAATAAAACCCGAACGATGACAAAGTTATGGTAGAGGAGTTGGTGATGATGGAGGTTACGATCTGCAAACAGAGGTGGCGATCAGCAAGCAGCCATGGAGCGGACATGGAAGCCAAACAGAGAATTTAAGAAGAAAAACGTGAGAGCCACATTGGAAGTCAACAAAGGAATGAGTTATATATTGTCTTAGAAACTTGTAACCGGTTCAACTGGTTTTTCAATTTTTATTTTTTTTTAATTAAAGCAGATTCGTTGGATCAAGTTCTTGAATGATCCAACGGACCAAATGCATCACTATTCATGGCTATATGATACAACCATTTTTTCCCCAACTGCATAGCAGCCAAACCCTTAAAAAATAGATGAATTAATAAATGAATAAGATGAGAGAAAGATCGGTGGAGGAAATAAAGGAGATATGAGAGAAGAGAGAAGAGAGAAGAGAGAAATACGAGAGAGACAGAGAGAATGGCTTTTACAAGAAATGATCAATATATTACAAGAAATGATCACGTGTATTTAGTCTCACACATGCCCTCTTGGTAACTGTGATTGATTGCTTACTGATGAAGTAAAGCATAGCAAATGGTAAAATGAAGGCGGTGGAATATACCACTAGATGCCTACCAAGACTACTGTTGAAATCCATAATATTATAACACTCTCTCTGGATTTCTACTATTTATATTTTAATTTGTTGGGTAAAACCCAATGGGATAAAAATCTCAGTAATAATATATACAATAATCTTCTAAATCTTGTGGTGTTGGACATTCTCAAAACAATTTCATTAAAAATCTTGATAGGAAAACCCAGTAAGATAAAACCTGATCAAAGGGAAGAAGAGTATAATGCACATATATCCAGAATTACTGTTTTCTTCAATACATTTCTCACATTTATACTTTGCTAGGGAAAAACCAGTGGGATAAGAACTTGAACAACAATGTTCATTGATCTGTCGAATCAAAGACATATTTACGATGATTTTCTGGATCAAGGTAACATATATACGATGATTAGTAAGATGAAAGTAATATTTGTAATGATCTTCTTGATCAAAACAATATATACGATGGTCAACAAGATATATGTAATATTTATGATGATCTTTATGGATCAAATGATTTTTTGGTGTGTTTAGATAATTGTCTCATTAAAACCTTATCAGGAAAACTTAATAGGACAAAAACCTGATTAAAAGGAAAAATAGTACAATGCACATATGCCCCAATATAATTAATATACTTCATTTGATATGTTCCCCCTAATAAAAATTCTTTTGAAGCAATCTTCTTGATTGCTAAGATGAAGCATATGGATGTTTATTTCATGAAATAACATCACAAATGATTTGGGGGGTGGGGGTATAAGCAAAGACTTGGTTTATAGAGTAATATCAATATGGAATCTTTTCAGAATTTTTTCAACATATTTTGATTGATAGACAAACATTCCATTTGATCTATGCTCGATCTTCAGGTCGAGACAAAATTTCATTTCTCAATTCTTTATGAAGACACATGAGTATATAATATGATTTATATCCTTATCTTATCGAATATTAATTGAAACGGTTATACTAAATCTGTTCATATTGTTTTTAATCCATATAAGGATTTTTGTATATTCATCAAATACATATTACAAGATCTCGATTTATGTGCTTCTAGCATTTTCAATCTTTTTTGGATTATAAATAACTGCATTGAGTGAATCATATAGATAAATGATTACTACGTCTCAGAAGACATATTTCAAGCCTTTCAAAGACAGCCAAATTTATTAAATATTCAAAATGTAATGGTATTCAATACTTTGAATACCAAGTTTCTGTGAAAAATTTCATACTACCAGTAGTGCCTCATATCCCACGATCTTGTTTTTCTAATTACGTTTCCGTATAAAAACCCCTTAGTATCCAACTAGTTTGACATCTCCAAGTGTCTGGAGTACTATTGTTATAAAAACTTTATATTTAGCTTATGAAGTCAATTCTTCTTGAATTGCTTCATTTCATTTAGGTCAATCATGCATTTGTATACGATCATTGATTTTATGAAAATCATAATTCTCATTTATAATTTTGGTAGCGCTATTGTGTATAGAAATGCATCATCAATGATTGTTTTCTTATGATTCCATATTTCTCCCATATGATTTATAGAAATCTTATTAATTTCTATACTCTTGTATCTCTATTAAGATTACTATCATTTTAATGGATTTAGTCATTTCATAGACTTGCATAATTTATAGAATTTCTCTCAATTTCGATATTCTTGTATCTCTGTTGAGATTTCTTCTATTTCAATGAATTTAGTCAATTCATAGATGTGTGTCTCTTTAGATATATTAGACTCATATAGAGTTGATTTAGAGAAAGTGGATTTATTTATAGCTCGAGTTTGGTTTACTCTTAGGATCCTGATAAACACTGAAAAGTGTATGTTTACTAAAAGATAATATCATCATTTTACACTTCCAATATGATTAATTCCCCAATTTAGACATAATTTCGTTCGCTCGCTTAAATAAATGTGTTGTGTAGTAAATCGTGTATATTTCTTTGTATTTCAGAGCTAATTCGATCAATTCAGAATTATGGAGAAGTCAGATGGCAAAACAAACATCGTTCAAGGGTAACAACCAAAGGCAGTAGTCTTGTTTAAAAATATATATAGTAATAATAATAATAATAATAATAATAATTTTGTGTGTTTTGACCAAACTCTTACTTAGTAGCCGGGCCTCATGTCTCAGTAAGCATAGGGTGTTCGCGTAAAACGGTGGAGTCTGGATAAGAATAAAGTGCAGTTTCGTAGCCTCTTTAACTCAAGCAATTAAGTCCAAGGGGTGCTTCAACACCTAATGCCCTAAGACCAATTGGTTTGGGAGTCATTGACCCAAAGCTCGTTACACGGGTTAAAGAGAAAGCTTAAGGGAATTGTAATATAAAACATCTGCAATCCGGGTAATTAAGTCCGTAGGAGTGTTTTAACACTTAATGCCCTAAAGCCAACTGGTTTGGGAGTCATTGGCCTAAAGCTCGCTACATGGATTAAAGATGGAATGTTTGTTTCCAATTTTGTTATATTAAAAAAAAACCAACAAAAAAAAGAACAGAATAAAACTGCTGCCTAAGAAAAAAGCCCTGATGAGATTTTTGAATGAAAATATTGTTTGATTTCAATTGAATCTCATAGTTATCGTGTTAATCTATATTAAACACAAGAAAGTTTGATTGATAACTCGATTGATGACTGGTTGTCAAAGGGTGAGAAAAGAGGTATAGGAGAGTTTGTCTATTTGGTAGTTTAGAGATTTGAATTTGAGTTTTTTACTATTTTCGCTTTAATTGCTAGGAACTAGCAATAAGCTGGTTGGGGGGTGTGATTAACACTGAAAATTGTATGTTTACTAAACAATAATATCATCATTTTACACTTCCAATATGATTAATTCCCCAATTTAGATATAATTTCGTTCGCTCGCTTAAATAAATGTGTTGTGTAGTAATCTGTGTATTTTTTTTGTATTTCAGAGGTAATTCGATCAATTCAGAATTATAGAGAAGTCAGATGGCAAAACAAACATCGTTTTTAAGTTTAGAACGTCAAAAACCTTCTGAAGGCCACAACGGGTATTTTTATAATTTTGATTATTCACTGTTCACTGTTCACAGTTGACTTTCACTGTGAAAATACAAACACGGTTAAATGCTTAAGGCTAACCTAGAGGGGGGGGGGGGGGGGGGGGGGGGTGAATAGGTTAGACACCTTTTTCCACTCCCTTAGAAACAAACAAAAGTTTGTCCCTCTAGATTACTTGTATCACAATATATATATTAATTAAAGATACTTAATCACTATATAAAACAAGTAAACTGTGATACAAACAAGTAATTGTAATACATACACAATCTATATTATAGAAAGGAAGTCAACTTACATAAAGAGTTATACCCTTAGTATTCAAATAACAAATACAAATACTAGAGAGTTAGGGATAGAGAGAAGTTGACACAAGATATAACGTGGTAAACCTCGGAAGAGGAAACATCCACGGGTTAGCAACCACCGACAAACAAAATCCACTAGTAGATAAGACAAGTACAATCTCTCAAGTGACCCCTTCACCTAGAAACTACCCTCCTATCCTACTCATAAAGATGTCGCCATCATGCTCAACAATCCGATGCCTCACACCTCTTGTCAAGACTTCCTCGCTCACCTTACCGGATCCTCACGACCCAAGGCAAGACTTCTTGCTTAACTATTCGAGTCCTCCCGGCTCTAGTCAAGACTTCCTCGCTCACCTATCTGGATCCTCACGACCCTAGGCAAGACTTCTTACTCGACTATCTGAGTCCTCCCGACTCTAGCCAAGACTTCCTTGCTTGACAATCCAAGGTCTCACACCTTTTGCCAAGACTTCTTGGTCAACAACATAGGTCTCACACCTATTGTCAAGACTTCCTTCTCACAAGGCATCTAGGTGATCATGAATGCAAAACAAAAACAAGCACGCAACATAGAATGCTATGATCAATGCATCCTACGGAAAATACTAGACATGAGCATAAATGCACAAAACAAATGTAGTCTAATCAATCATGCAAGTTTAAATCATCTAGATCATGTAAGATATGTTCAACATTAATCACAACCTAGATACATGCATAGATCTAAGCTTGAATCACAAGATATGTTCAATTAATCATATAATCAAGTTTAAATCACATAAACCAAAAACATGCTAAAATCATATGACAAAGTCATTTAAATTTAAGCTAAAGTTCTAGAGCATATTCTTATTAATAGATTCAACAAAACACATGAATAGCTCAAAAGAACATAAACACATGTATCAATGTGAGAATTCGGCCAAGAGAGCCTAATACATGTGAGGAACTATTTTTTACAAAATCAATCAATCAAAGATCATCAAATAGTCCTAGAATCAAAGCTAGCACAATACAATCCCAAACATGTGGAAACATAGGCAAAATCAAAACCTAACTCAACATGTGAGATTTCAATTGAAATTCAATCTAGCTTTAAATGAGTTCAAAACTCAAATCAAAACAATCACAAGACACATATATGTGTTGAAGAAGAAAACCCCAAGGCAATTGATCAAGTTTTAAAAGAAAACTTTGAGAGAAAATCAAAACCTTAGTTGATTTTAGTGCAGTCCCGTTTTTGTGAATTTAGACTCCAAAAAAAGCAATAAAATTCACTCAAACCTTTAGAGAAAAGATGGAGGATGAATATAAAAACACTCTCAACTTTGAATCACTCAAATCGGAGTTCAAATGAAGAAGTTATGGTGTTTGGAAGGTGAGAAAATGTAGAGAGAAAATTCTGCACTCAAGTTTTTAAATTTCTTATTGGAATGAAATGTGAGAGGGAAGGGAAATATAAAGGAGAGAGAAAGAATAGAAGAAAAAAGACCAAAATGCCCTTAAGTACACCAAGCATGCTTACTATCCAAGATGGCGGGTGGGCATCTCGGGGCAGCAAGCATTCTGTCCCGAGATGGCCACGCACCATCTCGGGAAAGAGTGCTTGGTTGCACTTCTTTTCCTCGCACGCTCCCCTAGCGTTCTTCGACCGTTCTCTGGCCTCCAAACTCAAAATTCGAATTCGTTTATGGATTACAAACCGTAACTCTCTCACGGTCATGGAAATATAAGATACTTAACCCAAAAAATAATAATTGGACTCGATATACGAAGACGAAGACAATGTATGCAACATGAGTTGAAAGTGTAGTATCTTTTCATTTAGAACTTGAAATCAATAGTATGAGTAACCAAAATGACTGGAACTCAATCAAGAATGATTTAAGACTAAATTAAAGTTTAGTATCCATGTTATACAAACATATACACATACAAACACAATTGACACTAGAATGCAAACTATTTAGAGATAGTATCCAATCATGCATTTTTCAAAACATGTTATTTCCATACCAATGCATGAGCATTCATCTTCAAGTGTGTGAATGTGTTATACATGGTGCACAACGATGCAGGGACACATATGAATGACTTGTATGTGTGTGCCTATAATGGTGCACAATGATGTAGGGACACAAATGTATGAATTATGTGTGTGTGCCTAAGCCTTGTAAGAAGCCTTGTAAGAGAAAGATAAGGTCTTAGTATACCTTTGTAGAACCAAATTGCATCCTTTCTCTTTGAAGACTTAGAACTTGCTTTGACTTGTTGTTCATCATTCTTTGAAGCTTGAATCATCAAGAATCTAAACAACTAAATCATTACAAGTAAACATCATTTTGATATGGAATTAATGCCAACACAAACTAAAACCTAACACACTGTTCCTGATGACGTGGCACATTCCTATTGGACCAAACTGCGAGTGCACCATACACGCGACTGTAGAGAATCACATTCTAGAAGTCGGTACACTGTTCATAGTTAACTTTCTATAAGATTATTGACCGATGACGCGGCATATTTCTATTGGCCTAAATTGTGAGTGCACCGTACACGTGCTGTAGAGAATCATATTCTAGAAGCCGGTGCACTGTTCACTATTGACTTTCACGAATACGTTTACTGTTCACTGTTCACTGTTCACTATTCACTGATGATGTGGCAAAATCTGGACGTTCCATTCTAAATTCATCCGATGGTCGATTTTCATCCGTATTTTGTATAAATAGGGGACCTCTCCTCCCTAATTTGCACATTCTTAATCCAGATCAAATATTAGATTTGTGAAATTCTGTTTCTTTTGTTCTCAAATTCTCAGTTTAAATAAAATATTTATTTTCTAGTTAAATTATGTCTGGCTAATTTTATATAGTTGATGCCAAAGGTGATACTGTTGGTATTAAAAATATGATCCAATTATGGTAAGTTTATTATTTTGTTTTCTCCCCTTTGATCTTTGTGTAGTTTTTGACTTACTGTAGTCAGACAGATATTGTGTAGCACAATGAGTCCTTTTACCCATATTTATCAGAGAGTGGTTTCTCCTCTCTGATCTTTATGGAGTTTTTGACTCACTGTAGACAGACATATATTGTCTAGCACAGTTGATACTTTTACCCATATCTATCAGAGAGTGGTTTATCCCCTCTAATCTTTGTGGAGTTTTGAGTTTTGACTCACTGTAGACAGACAGATGTTGTCTAACACAGTGAGTACTTTTACCACATCTATCAGAGAGTGGTCAGTGGAGTGGAAGACCCTCCCATTAATCTGGACTAAATATTAATTATTGGATCATATTTGAATTACCAACAGTGGATCCCTTAGCCCCTGTTTTAATTTTAATTGATTTACATTTTATAACAAGTTTAGTTATTAATATAGATAATTAATTCTACAGGGACAAGTGAACAACCTCCATGTGGTTCGACCCGGTCTTACCGGTTAATTTATTACTATGACACTCTTATACTTGGGAGTATGAACACATCTTTAGGACGTGTCAAGTTTTTGGCACTGTTGCTGGGGAGGTAAGTCCATATTTTCTTTGTAGAAGTAATTTTTTTTATTATTATTTTAGTTTTGCTATTTTTTTTCTATCTTCTTTGTTCTTATTTTGTATTCAGTTTTATATCACTCATCTCAATCATAAACTTCATCCATTACAAAAAAAAAAAGCACCCGTAATCATTAATCACATTTTTACATTTTAGTCCTTTAACTTTTTATTTGCATTTTAGCTTAGATCTAGTTTGCATTTACATATAAGTCATTTTATTTTTCATTTTTGCATATCAGTCCATGTAATTATCATATTTTCACTTTAGTCCCTGTATTTATAATTATTTACACTTTTGCCCCAACACTTATGCATATTTGTATTTATACCCCTAGAATTTTGCATATTGTTATTTTCATCACTTTTTCTTTTATTTTCTTCATTTCTGTGTATTTCACCTCCACGAACCCTCATTAAATTTGCATGAGACGTTGATCTCGAACATCTAGTTGTAGATTAATTAGGAGATCACAATCACCCACATTCACCAACAACATGGCTGAAAACCCACTTAGACATCCAACATGAAACCAAGCCGAGAACCTTTTAGACAACCTTGACAACATATCTCAAAACATCAACCATCCGTCTTATGTTGATCATGACTAACACATTAACCCAAATCCACCTAGAACTCTTAGAGACTACATGAACCCCACACGCACCGGAGCACATTCATGCATAACTTTCCCACCAAATACAACACACTTTAATTTTAAACCGGGAATCATTCATCTTTTACCCAATTTTCACGGTCTTGAATATGAAAACTCATATTTGCATCTTAGGGAGTTTGAGGAAGTCTATAACACTTGCATTGACCAAAATGTTAGCATGGATATAATCAGGCTTAAGTTTTTCCCCTTTTCCTTAAAAGATAAAGCTAAAACTTGGTTACAAAACCTTAGGTCAGGATCAATTCAAACTTGGAATGATACGCAACAACATTTCTTAAAGAAATTTTCCCACCTCATAGAACAAACTCTCTTAAGAGGCAAATCACTTCATTTTCCCAAAAACCTGAGGAAACAATTTACCAATGTTGGGATAGGTTCAAAGAGTTGTTAAATGTCTGTCCACATCACGATTTTGAAACATTGAGGATAGTGACACATTTCTATGAGGGACTCACACCCCAAAGTAGACAAGTCATTGAAATGGTGTGTAATGGGGAGTTCAGTGATAAAAATCCTGAAAGAGGCACTTGAATACCTTGACCATATCGCTAAAAATGCTCAAAATTGGGACACCATTGGTTCCTATGAGTCCATGAGCAAACCCTAACCATCTCTATCTAGTGGAGGCATTTACAATCTTAGTGAAGATCATGACCTTCAAGCTAGATTCGCATCCCTAGCTAGGAAAGTTGAAGCTTTAGAAACTAAAAAAAGTGAACATGTAAAATCTATACAAGAAATCTAATGCCATGTATGTGATTCTGATGATCATATCACTCATAGTTGCCTAACTTTACCAGCCATAAAAGATTGCCTTCATGAACAAGCCAATGTTTTGCACACTTTCAACAAGCCAAATTCCAACCCATATTCACAAACCTATAATCCCAGTTGGAGAAATCACTCAAGTTTTAGTTGGAAAGACAATAATCAATCCCATTCTTCACAACCATCAGGTCCATCACATCCACAAATACACCAGAATTTCCAAAACCCTCACGGTTATGCTCCTTATGTCCCACCATCTAGGAAAAATCTTGAAGACACTTTGCACTCATTCATTGAGAAGCAAGAATTTATTAACAGCTAAACTGTACAAACCTTGACAGATGTTACAAATACTTTGGCAAAGATTGCTTCTACACTCACCACACACAAAAAAGGTAAGTTTCCAACTCAACCACAACCAAATCTCAAGAGTCAGTCAAGTTCCTATGATAATAACCAACACCCAGATCAAGTCAAATCAATTATTACTCTTCGTAGTGGTAAGGTCATCAAAAAAACCTAATCTTGAATATGGTAAAAATGATGATGAGTCATTTTCTAAGGGTAAGGAAGGGGTCGATGAAACCACTGATGATGAAGAAATAATTGAATTCCCACCTACACTCCATATCCTCAAGCTCTTAAAAAAATTTACAGAAATCGAAGCATCCCCCAGAAATTTTTGAAATTTTCAAACAAGTAAAGATCAATATCCCTTTGTTGGACGTAATCAAACAGGTACCTTCCTATGCCAAATTTTTGAAGGATCTGTGCACGGTGAAAAGGAAGCATCGGGTAAGAAAGAAAGTATTTATGGTTGAACAGGTAAGTTCCATTCTTTCCAATAAAAATGTTTTGAAATATAAAGATCCTGGTTGTCCCACTATTTCTGGCATAATTGGTAACTGTAAAATTGAGCATGCTTTACTTGACCTAGGTGCTAGTGTAAATTTGCTCCCATACTCAGTTTATCAACGACTTAAACTTGGTGAGTTAAAACCGACTTCAACCACACTTTGTCTTGCTGATAGGTCAATTAAAATACCAAAAGGAAAAGTGGAAGATGTGTTAGTACAAGTCGATAAATTTAACTACCCAGTAGATTTTATTGTCTTGGAAACACAACATGTTGTTAATGAGCACAAATCAATTCCTGTTATATTAGGCCGACCATTTTTAGCTAATGCTAATGCCTTGATTAATTGCAAGAATAGAATAATGAGCATGTCTTTTAGAAATATGGAAATTAAGCTTATTGTTTTCAACATGTCTAAAGAACCATTTGATGATGAAAATGAAGATGAAGATGTAGACATTATTGAAACCATTGTTGAAGATCATGTTCAAAAGGATTCTTTTAATTAATCTAAAATTTGTTTGATCAATTCACCTGAGTCAAGCATGCATTCACATCTTGATAACTATTTACAGGTTGTCGAAGAAGAAGGGGACACTTCAGACTTTGAAGAATTGGAACAGAAAGATGACGTGCTAGAAGAAAAAACATCTCAACTGGATTTGAAGCCCTTACCAGAAGGACTTAAATATGCTAACCTAAAAGACAACCAGACCTACCCAGTGGTAATCTCTTATAACCTCACAGAAGAGCAAGAAGGTAAGTTGTTACATGTTTTAAAGAAATATAAGAATGCAATTGGTTGGACTTTGAAAGATTTAAAAGTTATTAACCCATTGATTTGTTCACATTGAATAAATTTAGAGGAAAATGATAAAACATATCGACAACCCCAAAGAAGACTTAACCCACACATGAAAGAAGTTGTTAAGACCGAAGTCCTTAAATTACTTGACGTGGGAATTATCTACCCTATCTCTGATAGTAAGTGGGTGAGTCCTACATAAGTTGTGCCAAAAAAATCTAGAATCACTGTTGTTAAAAATGAAAAGGGTGAGTTAATTCCAACTCGTGTTCCATCTAGTTGGAGCATGTGCATTGATTATAGAAAATTAAATGATGCCACTAGAAAATATCATTTTCCCCTTCCATTCCTTGACCTTTTAGAAAGAGTAGCAAGATATCCCTACTACTGCTTTCTTGATGGGTATTCAGGATACTATCAAATTCTCATTGCATTAGAAGACCAAGAAAGAACCACATTCATATGTCCCTTTGGAACCTTTGCATTTAGAAGAATGCCATTTGGTTTGTGTAATGCTCCGGCCACATTTCAACGATGCATGCTAAGCATTTTTAGTGACATGATTGAACATTGTTTAAAGGTCTTTATGGATGATTTAACAGTGTTTGGGAATTCTTTTGATAATTGACTTAATAAGTTGGATAGAGTCTTGAAACGTTGCATAGAAAAAGGACTTGTTCTTAACTGGGAAAAGTGTCATTATATGACCACGTCTGTAATTGTTTTGGGTCATGTTGTGCCATCAAAAGGTATCGAGGTTGATAAGGCAAAAATTGAAGTCATTTCAAAGTTACCATCACCACAAACAGTCAAAGATGTACGGTCATTTTTACGGCATGCGGGATTTTATAGGAGGTTTATTAAAGATATCAGTGTCATATCTAAACCACTTTGTAACTTCTTATTAAAAGATGCAAAATTTGAATGGACACAAGAGTGTGGAAAGTCTTTTCAAAAAGATAGTTAACCTTTTAACATCTGCTCCTATCATGAAATCCCCTGATTGGTCCTTGCCTTTTGAATTGATCTGTGATGCGAGGGATTTTGTTGTTGGAGCTGTCTTAGGACAGAGAATAGAAGGTAAGTCTTTTGTGATTTATTACGCAAGTAAAACTTTTAATTGTTAACAAATGAATTACACCACCACTGAGAAAGAATTATTACCTTGATATTTGCATTGGATAAATTTCGGTCATACTTGATTGGCGCTTCAACAATTGTTTTTACTGATCACACTACTTTGAAGTTTTTAATGTCTAAACAGGATGCAAAGCCAAGATTGATTCGCTGGATTTTGTTGCTACAAGAATTCAATCTCACAATCAAGGATAAAAAGGGTGCTGAAAATGTCGTTGCAGACCATTTATCACGACTCACCGCTGAGTCATCATTTGATAAAGCACCAATCAATGATTCTTTTCCGGGTGATCTTTTATTCTCTATCACAACTTTGCCTTGGTATGATGACATTGTTAATTATCTTGCAACAGGAATGATGCCACTCGATTGAAATGAACAGGACAAAAAGAAATTTTTGACAGAGGTAAAACGTTTTTACTGGGATGACTCGTACTTATTCAAGTATTGTCCTGATCAAATTGTTCGACGGTGTATTCCAGACAATGAGGTAAGTAGAGTTATTGAATTTTTTCATTCTGAAGCATGTGGTGGTCATTTTTCGTCAAAGAAAACGGCTGTAAAAATCTTGCAGTGTGGATTTTATTGGCCCACCTTGTTTAAAGACGCACATGCATTGTGTAAAACCTGTGAAAATTTTTAAAAGTTAGTATCCATTTCCAAGCGAAACATGATGCCTTTAAACCCCATTCTTGTCATTGAAATATTTGATTGTTGGGGAATTGAATTTATGGGTCCATTTCCACCGTCATTTGAATTTTTGTACATTCTGGTTGCCGTTGATTATATGTCAACGGCAACCAGAATTCCTTGTCGAAATAATGATCATAAAACAATGATCAAATTTTTAAAGAAAAATCTTTGGAGTCGATTTGGAATCCCTCGAGTCATTATCAGTGATGGAGGCAAACACTTTTGTAACACCTTTTGAGTCTTTAATGAAGAAATATGGAGTCACACACAAAATTGTCACACCATACCACCCTCAAACAAGTGGTCAAGTTGAGTTAGCAAATAGGGAGATAAAACATATCTTGCAGAAAACTGTTAACCCTGATAAAAAAGATTGGTCTCTTAGACTACATGATGCACTTTGGGCTTACCGCACTGTATTCAAAATATCTTTGGGTATGTCTCTTTATTGTTTAGTTTATGGAAAACCTTGCCACTTACCAGTTGAACTTGAGAAAAAAGCATATTGGGCCATTAAAGATTTCAATTCTAACATAAATGATGCTGGTGAATTGCGCAAGTTGCAAATAAATGAACTTGAAGAATTAAGAAATGTTGCATATGAAAATGCAAAAATTCTTAAAGAAATATCTAAAACCTTTCATGATAGATGAATTTTAAGAAGATCATTTTAAGTTGGTCAAAAGGTTTTGCTTTATAATTCTCGACTTCATTTATTTCCTGGCAAATTGAAATCAAAATGGAGTGATCCATTTGTTGTGAAACGCGTGTATCCATATGGTTTCCTTGACATTGAGAATCCTATGAATGGTAATGTGTTTAAAGTAAATGGACAACGTGTGAAACCATTCTTAAAAATACAGATTTTCAAAAAGACTATGCCGTCTTTTCTGACCCTTGTTACAAAGGTGAGTAAACAAATCTTTTGCTTTTGACTTTATTTGTGTTTGCAATTATTATTTTTGTTTTTGTTTTCTTTTACGTTTTGAATTTTTGCAGGATTAATTTCTAGGTTCAGTTTTTGCTTGGTGTGTTTTGCTATATAACCCTGGTTAAGTGGCGGATAACGGTACTTTGTGACAATTCAAGTCGGTTTAATTCAGTTTCCCAAATAACTGATCCCCAAAATAAGGTATGGACTAAATTTTCAAAAATCTGTGAAAACATTGCCCATCGTTGCCCCAAAATGCTCTGAAAAAGATTTACAAAGCACGTTCCAAAAGATTACGCTTACTAATGATAAACAACATTCCTGTTGAAATTTTCTGGTTGATCGAAGCTAAAGTACGTCTAGCAGGCGAGTCTACTGATTCATTTATATCTTACATGCCTGGTTTTGGAAGAAGTAACCTTGCAAAAAACGAAGAGCTAAGAAGTTAGGGGTTACTTGTCACAAATGTGCACGTACAACTAGCAACACACATTGTCGTTCTTTAGGAATGGTGTCTAATAATCAGGAAGATAAAATTTTATTCATTAGGAATGGTTTACGTAGGGAGTCATTAGATAATATTCTAACGACTCTTGATGCACATCCTTTTGTTTTTATTATCTTTTTCCTTCCGCATTTAATGTCTTTTGTAATTATTGTTGTTTACTTTTGATTTTTGAACCATTTGGATCTAATATCATTGACAAATACGCCGCCCTATACATATAGGTGTATTATTGTGTTACCTTTTCAGGATTTATAAATACAAGCATTTGTTTTCCTTTTTACTTCAAGCACTCATAAACATTCAAAAGAAAATTTCAGAGAGTGCATTAATGGCGTCACGTTCAACTAAACGAGTCACAAACATTTGTGTATTTGGTGGCACCAGTTATGGGAAATACAGAGAGTTTGTTGATGCTCCAACTCATCTTGGTAAGGTTTTGACTGAGCAAAAAATACACCTAGTGTATGGAGGAGGTAACTTGGGATTAATGGGGTGTGTTTCACGAGCTGCACGAGACGGAGGTAGTCAAGTTCTGGGTATTGTCCCAAAACCTATGGTCGCAGCAAACATTATCGGAAAGACAAATGGCGAAGAGCTAGTTGTTTCAAGTATGCCTGAAAGATTGACTGCTATGTTACATAATGCTGATGCGTTTATAGCTTTGCCAGGTGGTTTTGGAACCTTAGATGAAATCTTTACAATGGCATCCTGGGCGCAACTACACATCCATGAGAAACCCATCGGTTTATTGAATGTTATTAAATTTTATGATGGTTTGCTTTCATTTCTTGATCATGCTCAGAAAAATTATTACATTCCACTTTCAATCCGAAAAATCTCTATCTCTGCTTCAAGTCCTCATGAGTTGATTGACCAGTTACAAGTTTTCAATTATGAGTCAGATCCTTCAACCCCTAAAATTGATTGGTCCATTGATGAAGAGAACAAGAAACGCAGAATTGATCTGAATCTCAATTTGTGATTGTCCCATGGTTTTTATGCATTTTATTTTCCTTTATTTTGTATTTCTTTTGTTGTTTTGCAGGATTTTATTGTCTTTCAAGTTGTTCAGGTGATATTTTTTAAACCTTAACTCTTTCTAAAGACATTGGGGACAATGTCTCGTTCTGTTTAGGGAGAGGGGATATTTGATTCAATAACTTTTGTTTTTTTTTTTAAACTTCTGACCATTTTTTTTTGTAAAGATAACCGAGTAAGGAGATCTTTTAGATACTTCTGAAACGTGTCTTTGTAGTTCTGATACATTTTTTTTTCTCTTCTGACTATTCAAATTTATGAACCCTCCATTGTAATATCATTGACTAATCCTTTTGTTCATCCAGTCATCTTGAGAAATGTTTCAAACTATTCTGGACACACACGCACATTGACATGTGATTATGTGTAGTAAGTTAAGATTTTGTAATATTTAGTTCTGAAACATCATTCAAGGGTAACAACCGAAGGCAGTAGTCTTGTTTAAAAATATATATAGTAATAATAATAATAATAATAATAATAATAATTTTGTATGTTTTGACCAAAACTTTGACTTAGTAGTCAGGCATCATGCCTCAGTAAGCATACGGTGTTCGAGCAAAACGGTGGAGTCTAGATAAGAATAAAGTATAGTTTCATAGCCTCTTTAATTTGAGCAATTATGTCTGAGGGGTGCTTCAACACCTAATGCCCTAAGACCAACTGGTTTGGGAGTCATTGACCCAAAGCTCGTTACACGGGTTAAAGAGAAAGCTTAAGGGAATTGTACTAATCAAAAACATCTGCAATCCGAGTAATTAAGCTCGTAGGAGTGTTTTAATACTTAATGACCTAAAGTCAACTGGTTTGGGAGTCATTGGCCTAAAGCTCGCTACTACAGACTAAAGATGGAATATTTGTTTCCAATTTTGTTATATTAAAAAAAACCCAAAAAAAAAAGAATAAAACTGCTGCCTAAGGAAAAAGCTCTGATGAGATTTCGGAATGAAAATATTGTTTGATTTAAATTGAATCTCATAGTTATCGTGTTGATCTTTATTAAGCACAAGAAAGTTTGATTGATAACTCGATTGATGACTGGTTGTCAAAGGGTGAGAAAATAGGTACGGAATAGTTTGTCTATTTGGTAGTTTAGAGATTTGAATTTGAGTTTTTACTATTTTCACTTTAATTGCTAGGGACTAGCAATAAGCTGGTTGGGGGTGTGATTAACACTGAAAAGTGTATGTTTACTAAGGGATAATATCATCATTTTACACTTCCGATATGATTAATTCCCTAATTTAGATGCTCGCTTAAATAAATGTGTTGTGTAGTAATCTGTGTATTTTTCTTTGTATTTCAGATGTAATTTGATCAATTCAGAATTATGGAGAAGTCAGATGGCAAAACAAACATCGTTTTCAAGTTTAAAATGTCAAAAACCTTAGGAAGGCAACACAGGGTATTTTTGTAATTTTGACTATTCACTGTTCACAGTTGACTTTTCCTGTTCACAGTTGATTTTCACTGTTTATAGTTGACTTTCACTATTTTTGATGATGTGGCACATTCCTATAGGACCAAACTGCGAGTACACCATACACGCGATTGTAGATAATCACATTCTAGAAGTCGGTGCACTGTTCATAGTTGACTTTCTAGAAGATTATTGACCGATGACTCTGCACATTTCAATTAGCTTAAATTGTGAGTGTACCGTACACGTGCTGCAGAGAATCATATTCTAGAAGCCGGTGCACTGTTCACTATTGACTTTGACAGATGCATTTACTGTTCACTGTTCACTATTCACTAATGACGTGGTGAAATCTGGACGCTCCATTCTAAATTCATCCGATTGTCGATTTTCATCCTTATTTTGTATAAATAGGGGACCTTTCCCCCTAATTTGCATATTCTGAATCCAAATATGATATTATATTTGTGAAATTCTCTCTCTTTTGTTCTCAAATTCTCAGTTTAAATAAAATAGCTATTTTCTAGTTAAATTATGTCTGATTAATTTTATATAGCTGTGGCCAAATGTGATACTATTGGTATGGAAAATATGATCCAATTATGGTAAGTTTATTATTTTGCTTTCTCCCATATGATCTTTGTGGAGTTTTTGACTTACTGTAGTCAGACAGATATTGTCTAGCACAGTGAGTACTTTTACCCATATTTATCAGAGAATGGTTTCTCCCTTCTGATCTTTGTGGAGTTTTTGACTCACTGTAGACAGACAGATATTGTCTAGCACAGTGGGTACTTTTACCCATATCTATCAGAGAGTGGTTTATCCTCTCTAATCTTTGTGGAGTTTTGATTCACTGTAGACAGACAGATGTTGTCTAGCACATTAAGTACTTTTACCCATATCTATCAGAGAGTGGTCAGTGGAGTGGAATACCATCCCATTAATCTGGACTAATTATTAATTATTTGATCATATTTGAATTACCAATAGTGGATCCCTTAGACCCAGTTTTAATTTTAATTGATTTACATTTTATAACAAGTTTAGTTCTTAATCTAGATAATTAATTCTTCAAGGACAAGCGAACAACCTCTCTGTGGTTCGACCTGGTCTTACCGGTTAATTTATTACTATGACAATCTTATACTTGGGAGTAGGAACACTTCTTTAGGACGTGTCAGATCTCAATAACAATACCTTTAAAAAAGGTCCACAAGCTTACAATATGCATCAGATGATTTATTTGTTGCATCTTACTTTTATTATTCAGCAGGAACAATTATCCGGCTAGGGGTTTATGAGACAACAACTTATAAAATCTTGTTAACCTATAATATACCAGGTAATAGATTAATAATCATCTGATGATCAATTATCTCTCGTATTTAAGATATACGAAGATTGAAATGAGACACACACATATATATATATATAGAAAACCGAACTGACATCTCTTATTTTTATATAAGTAATTTTTCGTTTACTTTTCTCTACAAGAGAAACTTTTTCACTTGTAATTAATCAATATGATGATATGCAGATTGTGCGTGAAAATTTAAACTATCAGAACTTTAAATGATCTAATAGAAGATTAATCAAAATCAACATTAATCTCATAATGATATAGAAGCCTTACTTAGATCATGCCAGAGATGCAAATAAGGAGATATACTACACAATCAAATATCTTGAAAACCGAGTAAGTCCCTATATAGAATTCAGTAACTGTACCGAAATAATAAAGTTCTCGCAATTACTAGGAGACGTTTGATAAGTGGTTCCCCCAATCTATCAGTTATCTTGTAAGTCCAGTCAAGTTAATATAACTGCAAAACTAATAATCAGTGCAAGTAATATGAAGATGTTTGATAATAAAGAAATATGTGATCATCTCGTAGATGTAACAATTAGAACTATTTAATAATGAAAGATTATTTGGTGGATGAATATGTCCAAATATATCCCCTTGAATGTTTTATAAGAATGATGAAGATTTATAACCAACTTTTAGAATAAGATGGTTTTACTGCTAATTTCCCATGTGAATATGTAGTATATAAGTTCTCATTGGATAAAGAATCTTCTGGTTCTTTGATGGATACCTATGAGAATTTTCAATGATTTACGCATCATTGTAGATCTAGGGTGACCGATACAATCATGCCAAAGTACAAATATTTTCAGATCTCTGAACTTTTGATTCATAATTCAAAACATTTACTCTTTATAATAGTGTAATATAATCCAGATGATAAAGCACGCGGTATTTCTATAATGAGTTTCTCGCCTGAACATGAGAAGTATTGCACATATATTAAATATTCTCATTACTCATAGTTTCAATATGATATTTATTCCTCCGTATATTTTTGAAATTAAACAAAATTCGTTATATTCTGTTTGAATGATATTAAGTATCAACGATGCACAATTTAATGCCACATGGTAATAAGATTCAAGCTCGTCTATAGCCTTCTATCAGATCCGTTATACTGATACAGTATTAACATTTGCTCAAAGAAAAGTCAAATTCATAAAATATTTCTGACTCCGCAGAACTGTATGAGTCGTTGCACTTTCGACAAGACATAAATTTCCCTTCTGAAAATTTTATGGACATTATAAATTATGTTATTTTATATCTCATCTGAAATGATAATAATCTAACAAATTCATAAAATATATCTGACTCTACAGAATTGTATAAATCGTTGTAGTCTCGGCAAGTCATATATTTCCCTTTTGGAAATTTTATGGGCATTATATGTAATGTCGTTTTATATCTCATATGAAATGATAATAATCTCTCTCCCCCTTTTTTTAATTAGGTTTATTCAGTAAATCCTTTTCTTTTGTCATTTACAACCATCCACTCTTGGGTATTTGGTATCTCATGAATATAAATATATCCAAATTTACTCTACTGACATTGCTCCTTCATGAACAAACATAAAATGGATAAATATCCTCTTACAATCTCATTATACATGATATTAGGATCTTAAATTCTTTTATGATACTCACAACATCCTGCTGGAGGAGTTGATCTTTAATTTTCTCAAATAAATAATATGCCAAGCTCTTAAATATCCATTTTGATACTCACAGCATCCCGCTGGATGTGTATCAATTGGACAAAATATAATTTCCAATTTCATCATTCGTTGGATCTTAAAACTCTTTTATGATACTATGATACTTACAGCATCCTATTGGATCTGTATGAAATGGATAAAATATTATTTTTAATTTCATTATTCGTTAGGATCTTAAATCTCTTTTATGATACCCATATCATCCCGTTGAGATGTGTGGATCATTTTGCTCAAATGAATGACATGTAAGTATATCACTTCATATATATGAGATAACTTCATATTCTATACGAGTTTGAAACCTCAGGTTCCAAATAATGAAGTATGACTTTCATGAATATAACACTGGATCTAAAACTCCAGGTTCTCACCGGTTTTCAAAACCCTGCCAACTTAAAGTTTCTTGTTTCATAAATCCATAAACTTTAAGTTCTGGTTAGTCGGTCCAGCCAATCTCATATATTGCGTATAAATAATACGAATATTTAAAGAGCATAATAACTAAACAATTTATTTGGAGACGAGGCATAAGCCAGTCCTAAGACACAACCTAAGCCAATCCCGAGTCATGGCATAAGCCAGTCTCATATATTGCATAAAAATAAATGTTGATTATTTAAACAATTTATCTGGAAACACGGCATAAGCCAATCCTAAGACACAGCCTAAGCCAGTTCTGAGTCATTGCATAAACCAGTCCTATATATTGCATAAAAATAAATACTGAATAGTTAAACACTTTATTTGGAGACACGGTATGAGCCAGTCCTAAGACACAATCTAAGCTAGTCCCGAGTCATTACATAAGCCAGTCTTATATATTGCATAAAAATAAATGATTTCAGGGACATGAGTTCACCTGATATGTACATAAAAATAAATCCAAAACTACAATATATAGGTTCCATTGACGATATAAGTCATCTTGTTATATGGGACTATATATATATATCCAGAATGTTGAGATGTAAGTAAATTACTCATCAGGGGATCGATCCTATATATAATCGTGCTAGAAATCTGGATCTTCTATTGTGCCTGAAAATAGAGTTAAATCTTGAATGCCTCAAAACAGTACTTACAAGTAGAATTAGCTGAAATTGATGGCATGGTTGCTTCCGGAACGATCAAAATAGCTAGAAATAGGCCTGACTCGGTTGAAAACGGGTGAAAATTGCATTGAGTTGGATACAAAAATTTTCCGAACTGAGTTGACTCGAGAATATTACGTTAAGCTAACGAAATATTCTTTGATGGTAATGGAATATGCTTTGGCTGAAACAGACTATTCCCCCAACTGATGACATGGCATATCAATGGAGTGGCACAGGTGCACTAACATGGCGATGTCGTGTGTGACTACTTGTTATGCATAATCTATACTCGTGCTGATAACGTGTTATAAAATAAATGAATAGCAATTGAAGAAAGAGAAACTGAGATGAGAGAGAGACAAGAGAACAGTGAGAAAGATGAAAGAAAGAATAGAAAAGAGACACACGAGAGAGATGTAATATCTGATATTCAGGAGTAAATCAAAAATTACAATATAAGCTATATATATATATATATTATAATATGTGGCTTTTACCACTTATGTATACACAAAATATTTTTCGCCGCCTCACATCTCCAAATATCTTAACCACCTATCCATTTGTGCTACCTACTTGGTTTCATCATTATTACCATGCTAACGGTGCTTATTACCACTTATGTATACACACAATATTTTAAGCTGCCTCACATCTCCAAATATCTTAACCACCTATCCATTTGGGCTACCTTCTTGGTTTCATCATTATTACCATGCTAACGGTATTCATCAGCCTCTCTCTCTATATATATATATATATATATATATAGGGGTCAAAAAATTATTGGCACTATTTAAGGGGTGTGTTGTGCAAATATCACCACTTTACTAATTTATGTTTAAAAGACACCATTTCAGTCGTTGAGGCAAAAATGCCCCGAAATATTAAAACAGTGAGGAAGTTATCATTTTCAAAGTCAGAGAGAAGCAACAGTGAAACCGATGGGAAACTAATCGACGGTGAAGTGATCGAAAGAGCTGCGATTGACAAATGTAAGATTGGTTATTTTTCCTCCTTTTTGTTGTTGTTAACCTGTATTACATGTTAGAATTGAGTTTTGTTTATAGGAATTGTAGAAACCGGTTAAAATAGAGATGTGAGAATGGTTGTGGTTGTGGTTTAGGTTAGGGCTTGTAATTTGGTTGAATATCAGTTGAGGAAGATGAAATATGGGTTATCGAGATTTTTTTCAAGAGAATCGAGCTTATTTGTTTAGTCGAGCTTTTATTTTCATGAAAATTAGGTTTTGGTAAGTCGATGTTTTTTTGAATTGGATCAAGCCTTTTTGAAAGGGATCGAGCTTTTTTCAAAGAGATCGAGCATTTTAGAAAAGGGATCGAGCTTTTTCAATAGGGTAGAGCTTTTTTTGAATTGGATCGAGCCTTTTTGAAAGGCATCGAGCTTTTTTGAAAAGGAATCGAGCTTTTTTGAAAAGGAATCGAGCTTTTTCGAAAAGGAATCGAGCTTTTTCGAAAAGGAATCGAGCTTTTTCTAAAAGGAATTAAGCTTTTTCGAAAAGGAATCGAGCTTTTTCGAAAAGGAATCGAGCTTTTTCGAAAAGGAATCGAGCTTTTTCGAAAAGGAATCGAGCTTTTTCGAAAAAGAATCGAGCTTTTTTGAAAAAGAATCGAGCTTTTTTGAAAAGGAATACAGCTTTTTTGAAAACGAATTGAGCTTTTTTTGAATTGGATCGAGCCATTTTGAAAATGATCGAGCTTTTTTGAAAAGGTTTCGAGCTTTTTTGAATAGGTTCGAGCTGTTTTTGAATTGGATCGAGAGTATTTGAAAGGGATCGAGCTTTTTTGAAAAGGGATCGAGCCTTTTTTAAAAAGGATCGAGCTTTTTTGAAAGGGGTCGAGCTTTTTTGAAAAGGAATCGAGCTTTTTTGAAAGGGATCGAGCTTTTTTGAAAGGGATCGAGCTTTTTTGAAAGGGATCGAGCTTTTTTGAAAGGGATCGAGCTTTTTTGAAAGGGATCGAGCTTTTTTGAAAAGGAATCGAGCTTTTTTGAAAGGGATCGAGCTTTTTTATTTGTTTTGTTTAATGATGTTGTATTTCTGTTACATTGCAGATGAGAATTAGGTTGAGGGATTCACTTAAAACTCCATAAGGATACTGGTACGAGGGTAAATTGACTCAACACAACCATTTTAATGCCTTTGCCCATATAAACAACGCGCTTAACCGTGTCCCTGTAGAATTTGCATATGAAGACTGCCGTCGGTTCATGGCATCATGTTTCGGGCATTTCCTAACGATGCATCGGGAGATGAAGTTTTTCGATGATATTATCCATTTTCTTTTGAGGGAGCTCCATCATAATGGCCCAACAGATGAGATGCACTTCATGTTAGGAAACCAGTCGGTAAGGTTTTCGAAGGTGGAATTTTGCCTGATCACCGGACTACGATTTGGAGTTATACCAGAGACCACCATGTATGCAGCAGTGGAGAATGGCATACATGAGCGATACTTTCCTGAAGCCGATGAGGTGTCGTTGAAGCAGATTAGGGGTGTTGTTACCTGCGTAGAGTTCGGAAAGGCGTACGATGTTGTCAAGCTCTGCCTCTTATATATGCTAAACTGGATACCGATGGGGGTGAATGAGAGATTCATGATTCTAGTTTGGCAGTTTCACAGTTTCGCCTGGTTTAGGAGCTCGATGCGTTCGGCACGTTCCCGTGGGGTGCCCACGTGTACAGACATTCTATTTACTCATTCAAGCATGCGCTTGACGGGCGAAGAGACGGGTTCGAGCGACGCTAGCAGGAAAAGGGCGCTGACGTACACAGGGTGGAGACCTATAACATATACGGTCTATCTAATGCCCTATTGGTAAGAACTTCAAACTACAAATTGTACTTTATTGTTGGTGTCCAAAATTTTATGGATACTTATCGTACTTATCTTTGATGAAGATATTTGCTTTAGAGGTGATCCCTGATTTGGCCAAAGAGATCGTTGCCCGGAGAGTTACTAATCTGACTCCCCGTATTTTGAAGTGGGAGTTGACCAAACAACCAAGAGGGAATAAGCTAGCAAAGATTTTCAAAGCCAGGGTATGTATTTATTTTGTTAATGTTTTTATTAGTTAGTATTTGTACAATTACATTGTTCTAACTAACATTTCAGATGTTTGCGATCAAGGAACTGGTGCCGACACCAGCTGAGAGACAGGCACCGTATTATGCCTGGCTAGACGAGGGGGGAGCCGGTATGTAGAAGATGACATGGATAATATGCCGCCCCAGGTCCCTGATCAGACCACCTTAGGCGGGATCAGTGGTACAGAAGGTGGGGGTTTAACAGACAGGACCATTGACAGTGAGGGATCTGATCCTGCTGATGGGGGTTTAAAGCCCAGTGACAATGAGGGATATGAGACAGACCCTCAACAAGAAAGGCATAGACATAGACGGGTTCAGTTTTCCACCCTCGTACATGGTACATCTGTAGGGGATTCCCGTGGGGGCGTTGGACGTGATGGAGAGGTAAATTGAAAACAAAGTTTAGTATTTTCTATTAACACGTGGTGATAGTTTTTTACTAACAATGTAGACATGATTTCAGGCTCCGTGGGCAAATATGTTGAACGATGTGCATGAAGCCCTCCGAAAGAGTGACGAGGATCGATAGCATCAACACTTGGAGTTGTTGGATATGATCCGTAAGAGTGATGAGGATCGTCAGTAGCAACACTGATTGTTACTGGATATGATCCGGGGGCTTCAAGGTTCGACCATGCGTACACACCGGGATGACCCCCCACCTTCTGATCTATTATTTAGTCCCGGAGGGTCGACTGATAGGTATACGGGGGGATAGACATGACAGCTCGACGTAGTCAGGACCCGCCTACTGGCATGGTAGGTCCGAAGAGGGAAACTCAGTCTCTTACCAGCGAGAGTAGGCTTGGTTCACATACAGCAGTCCTATCTGGGTCCACCCAGACTCAACGGTCCCCCCCACCTCCCAGTACATCGATCCCCCCACCTTGGTCCCCACCCCCACTTAGCACGTCTGTGGCTTCGGAGAGGTCTCCTCCCCCACCCAACATGTCTGTGGCGTCAGAGCGGTCCCCTCCCCTCCCCTACCCAGCACTTCTGTGCCGTCGGAGTCGTCCCCTCCCCCACCCAGCATATTTGTGCTATCGGAACGGTCCTCTCCCCCGGCCAATACATCGAAGCGTTTAGTTAAGCACGAATGGCAGTTGGTGAGCCCTTACACAGATCCTTGCCGTCCAAAGAGGTAGAAGACACGGCCCGAGTCCTTGGAACACATTTTTGACCCTTACGAACTAGTGGACGCTGACCAGCTTGCGGCATATAAGGTCTTCAAGAGGAACATCAACAGGGAACTGTGAGTCTAACTTTTTATAACACAAATGGATGTACATTTCTTGTTTATTCAAATTTATGTATAGCTAAGGTAATTCAATCATTAAACAGACGTGATATGGACGTGCTGGCACCAGCTACCGTGGGATGGTTTGTGCGTATGCAGTCCAACTTCATGGACTTGGAGGACACGGTACGTACTCATTAAATTTCACATTAACGTTTGTGTAAGTATTGTTGAATTGTTAACAATTACGGTGGTTTTATTGTTTGTCTGCATATGGATGCATACCTCCATATTCTTCGTAAGCGTCGAGGATTCCACAATGTGTACAACCAGAGGATCAATGTGGATACACAATTTTATGTAAGTAGGTATAAATTTTGGGAATCGAATCGTATTTTCTGGTTTTGTATTATTAATACGATATTGCCAATGCTTGTATAGCCACTTATGTTGTACATGTGGGAGAGGATGATGCCTCGTGATTTGCACGGTACTGTGACCATGGCAAGGTGGAATGTGTTACAGTCTCGATGGTTGGAAAAGGACCTTCTGACGGTCCGTGGAGCAACCACGAGTGGAAACCGTCCATGGCACGAGGTTGACCTGGTAAGTGTTAAATAATGGAGATGATTTAAAAAATAAATTGTTCGTATATCCTCAGCTAACACGGTATGCAAACTATTACAGGTGTTGATTCTGTGCAACTTTGGGGGCCAACATTTGTTGGTGGTGAGCGTCGACCTTTGTCACGGGAAGATTGACATTTATGACCTCTGGAGACAAAAAGTCCCTTATCAGATCAGGCACCAGCAGGTCCGGCCATTACGGTGGTTTTTACCCTCCATGTTGAGTGACGTAGGGTTCCACACAGCACGACGAGCTGGTCATCGGGCGTTCTCTCGAGAAAATAAGCCCTTCTCGGTCAGCCTGGTGCATACTTTTACAGTCCCCCAATAAAAGAAATCGTAAGACATTCTATTTCATTCACGTGCTTAGATATTCTTTATGAATGATTTCTAATGGTGTTTTATATGCCGAATTGCAGAGGTAACTGTGGTCCCCATACTTTGAGAATTATCGAGTACTTACTGGCGGGTCGAAGGCCTTTTGATTGGTCAGAGGACGACATGGGGATCATTCGGGAGAAAATGGTTGTGGAGATTTTTTCTAACTCCAAGCCCGCCTAGTGTATATTACCATTTTTTATGTACAAAGACATGTAATTAATTCATGAATATTAATTCATTCATAATTCATTCATTAATATTAATTCACTCATTAATAAGTAATTACTGCAATTCCAAATTATTACAATCTGATACACTTCTAAAAGTTTTCAATGTGATCAAAACTTTGTCATTCATTCCCTATTAGAGTCAATGTTAGGGCACGTTTGTTTGTTGTGTCCAATTGAATGGCAGATGCTACACTTACGGCGGTATTTATCTGGAACACCTTTGCTTGTACCTTCATTAATCATAGGTGGATTAGGATATCTCCTGGAATTATGCCCCGGTTGTCCACATCTTCTACAGGATTGTATAGTTGTCCTCTCCGAAGACGAGACATAGCGGCCCACCCTCGGGCGTCCTGCTTGTCTTCTGGAGTTTGGATTCAAAATCACCCTCTGAGCAATGTTAGATGGCATAACCCAAGTGGAAGGATGGCCCACCCGTATAATAGGAACCGAGTACGTGTTAATAAGTGTCTGTCTCTTGTAGTAGTCCGCACACAAAGTTGTGAAGTCCAAGTTCCGCTCCCTGTAAAAAAACATTGAAAACGATCAGCTTCACTAAGTAAATGATCAGTCCGAACATAAAGTTGTCAAGTCCAAGTTTCAGTAATGTACCGTGCCACCGCAAGGGCGTGAGAACATGGAAAATGATCAAGTTGAAATTTATTGCAAGTACAAGTCTTCCGGGCTAAGTCAACAGTCCACTGTTTTCCAGACTGCTTGACCAAAAAAATGTTCCAGTCTATTGGATTTACGGTCAAAAAACCACATTTCTCCACACGTTTTAAGAGCACAAGGTGTGCTGTGTCGGTCAACTGATGACACATGGTTTGTGCAGCTCTATAGCAATAGTGAAACCACTGTTGCAGCATTTTCCTAATGATCTCAGCCAGAGTCAACATAGGCAGTTGGCGTGTAAATTTTAGGCATGAGTTTATGCATTCTGCAACATTTGTCGTCATCACCCTGTACCTTCTTTCCGGGCAGTGTACACGAGACCACTTGTGTGGACCGGTATCAATTACATAATCATATACATTCTGGTGCAAATTTCTTAACTCTTCCATATGCCGGTTATATTCAAACACGGTGTATGCGCGGGCTGTTTTGTCCATTATTACGGTAACATCCTTCCTATGAAATCGCTTCTTAATATTTTCAGCAAAGTGCTAGCAACATATGGTATGGGTGGCATAAGGGAACACTTTAGAAATCCTTGCTTCAATACTTGTATGCCTATCGGAAATGAAAACTAGCTCATCAATATGACCTAGGGCACCCTTCAAGCAATCCAAAAACCATTCCCATGAAAGGTTGTTTTCTGAGTCGCCGTACCCAAAAGCAATTGGATACGCCTGTTTGTTCCCATCTTGTGCTGTTGCAACAAACATTGTACCCCGGAATCGTCCCTTTAAATGGGTACCATCAACGGCAATGACTGGACGCATACAGGTTCTGAATCCTCTAAGTGAGGCACTAATCAACATGAAAAAATACATAAATTTACCATCTTCGTCGCACTGTAAGTCAATGATTGTGCCGACATTTTTTTGTTCCAAAACGTAACCAAATGATGGAAGCAGTTGGAAGGTTTCCTCATGCGTTCCATATGTCAGTGACAACATATAATCGAGGGCGGCGTGTGCCTTACTTTACATGATTTGGATTCCATACATTGATTTCATGTCGGCGATTATATCCTTCGGACGCATTAGTCGACCATCTTGTTGTTGAAGTCTAGGTGCAATAACTTCTCCAATTATGACTGCACTAGCTTGTCGGTGGCGGCAGTGAATTTCCTCTAACGGACAAGTGTGTTCGTTGATAAAACTTCTTACTTGAAAGTATGTGCCTTTATCTCTCCTCACCGCTCTTAACTTCCACGTACAATTTCCCATCAAACAAACTAGATGTAATGTTGTCTTATTAGACCTTTTCACCTTCCAGTCGAAGTTCTGCCGCATTACAAAATGGCCTACTAGTCTCTTTAAATCCTTTTTCGTTGGAAAAAATTGGCATTTATATATCATGCTTGTAGGTTCATCTTCAACCAAGTTCTTGCTTCCACCAATACCAAACGAGTATGATTCTGCTCCTAGAATAACCCATGTTGTGGCATTATCAGAATCATCTGAAGTTAAATTAGCCCTCCCCTCGGAGGTCCCAGCTATATCTGGTGCACTGGAACTAAATCTGTGTACATGTATTACACGTCTTTCCGTTTCGACAGGTTCTGCATCATCCTGATTGTCCTCTTCCTTTTCTACAGAATTGAAATTGCTCTCATTATCCACCTCATGATTCACCCCAACATTCAATGTTGTATTCTCTTTATTGTTGATGTCATTGTAGATCTCATTGTATTGGTAGTTGTACTGTCTACCATTCATCTCAATTTGACAACCAAATACATCGTCGAATTGAGGTCCCGGTCTATTATCATGGGCGGCTACTTCCGGTGGGACAGCACATATGTTTTCTCGACCATCAATCCCACTTCTTTCTGTGAACAACTGGTTATTTTCGCCTGACGATCGAAATTGTTGGGTGTTATCAGGATGAGGGATATCTTCACCAATGACACCTCCTGCTGGCCTCTCGATTAGACTAACACATACTTGAGGTATCACCATATCTTCCCCTAGCATAAACTGAACATCATCATTGTTTCTTATAAATGTACAACATGTAGTCCCAAGAACAATTGATGGAGACTGTAGCTCAGCACTGTATTTGTTCTCATCAAACTTCACAATAGTTTGCACGATTGATACCAGTTCGTCGTAACTCAAATTCTTTGACACATACAAACCTTGATTATCGGAACCTAAATACCTCTGATTTTCGTCTGGTAATTGCTCCCATCGACCGTTGTAAGATATGACTATTCTCACCCTATCCATTATCCTGTCAAAACCAACATCAAAAACCATTAATAAGAAAAAAAAATTCATATTTAATTTTCAATTATAAAGGATTAAACAAAAATCAAAAGTGTAAGATATGAAGCTTTTTTTTAACTGATCGAGCTTTTTTTGTACATGATCGAGCCGCTTTTGTATATGATCGAGCTTTTTCTAACGGGATCGAGCTTTTTTTGTTCAAGACCGAGCTCTTTTTCTATATAATCGAGCTTTTTTATATATGGCTCGAGCTTTTTTTCATATGACTCGAGCTTTTTTCAAATATGGATCGACCTTTTTACTTTACGGATCGACCTTTTTTATGAGGGATAGAGCTTTTTTTGTACGGGATCGAGCTTTTTCGGTGAGGGATCGAGCTATTTTTGTGAGGGATCGAGTTATTTGTGTGACGGATCGAGCTTTTTTGTCAAGGATCGAGCTTTTTTTTAGGGATCGAGCTTTTTTTCTAATGGATCGAGCCTTTTTTCCAGGGATCGAGCTTTTCTTTTTACGTATCCAGCTTCTATTTTTTGGATTGTGCTTTTTTAGAATTTGATCTAGCTTTTTTTCAAATGTTCAGCTTTTATGTCCAAGATTATAAACTTGTTTACACCACTACAACTCAACTCGGCCAAATATATATACAAAAAAATATGTATACATGTTCATTCATTCTTTTTAAAAAGTTTACAACTCCAGCACATAAACATAAAAAAATTGAGACAACATGTTCATAAATGTTCATACAGTGTTATACCACACAGAAATACAATAAAAAATGGAAATGAAGATCAGAAATATTAATTTACCTTCTTGTGCAATATCTGGAATGGAACTCATTTTCTGAAGATAAAATGGATCAATTATTTAAGGGCAATTTCGGTAGCTCACCATAATAGGTGTCTTTTAAACTTAACTTATTATAATTGTGACATCACTGCAAGGGACCAAAAAAAAGGTGACATTCCTCACCATTTCCAATATATATATATGGCTGTGTTTGGACGTTCCTACCTCTTAATTATATTAAGACCGTCCTTACCAGAGAACTATCATATATATAAATTCACCTCAAAACACACTAATAATTATTTGTCAGTACGTTATGTGTGAATCTTTAGATTCAATTGTTTTGACTCAGTCAGTGTACACTTACTGATACTTATGTATAATATATGGTCCACATGTAATACATTGATATTATATATATATACAACCTTTAAAATATTCTTGGAAGACAAATTCGCACATCTACTTTTATTAGAAATGGCAGTACACTGCTCTTTGGTGTTGTTGATATAGGATTCGAGTCCAACTATAAACATGTCACAAGCAATTGTAGGGAGTTTTCTCCCAATTTATGGGAGTAGATATCCGTACATGTATTATCTTATCTTGAAAGGTCCCGGTAGTCCTATTCTAATGGTTGTATCTTATAAACTTCAATAATTTCTTTTAATTTTATTAATGATTTTAAAATTTAAAAATATTAATAGAATTAAGAGCAATTACCAATTTGGTCCTGGACTTTTTTTTTAATTTCAAACTGTTTACGACTTTTACAAAAGTTGCTAAATTGGTTCTCACATTTTTTCCAAGTGCATTAGTCCCTCTAACGATTTAACGGTATTAAATATAACAGTTGACTTTTATAATTTTAGTTAAAGTACGTAAATACCATTTATGTGTTATATTATAGTAAAGTTATTTTATTTTTTATGCATTAAATTCACCATTAAAATTACAACAAAATCTAAAATTATTATTAATGAAACACCATTTGTGTCCTTTTTGATTAAATTTATCAAAAAAATTAAAATATCTTAGTAAGACAATGTTAATTATACCCTTATTTTATAAACAAAGTTACCATTAATTTTCAGTTTAGTTTTTTACATTTTTATATAATTTTTTTAAATATTATACAAGCATTTTTTTCAAAATTATTTAAAAATAAACCCTAAAAATAAAATAAACAAAAATATACATGTGCTAAAGAAATTATGCATGTGTCATTATTATATTGTTTAATAATAAAGTACAATTTTACCTCTGCACGATTAAAATTGACTAACGGAACTTAGTTTGAAGGACTAATTTGACACTTGGGAAAAATGTGATGACCAATTTGATCATTTTTATAAAACTCGTAAACAACTTGAATTTTTAAAAAAAAAATCAGAACATAATTGGTAATTGTTCTAGAATTAATATATATTATCATGTTTCTATTTATTGTAGATTTAATTAGATAGTTAATTGTTGTATGATATGATTTTATTAAATTAAATATTATTTCCTTAATTATTAGAGTTTATTCGATTTTGTTCAACGAAATTAATGTGTATCCACAGTAAATATTGTTTTTGTTAATTCTTCTGCTGCATCAGAACTAGCGCCTCGTAATGGTCTTTATGATAACATATTACTTTCTTTTTCCTCTTAAAAAAATCGATTTGTTTCACGGACACGGGGGAGAAACTCATGCATGAAAATGCATCCTAACCAATGAATGGATTGGATATTTTGTAGCATGTCATGCACTCATTGGAGGGGAAGATTTTCTGTTCGCGGAGGGAGGTAGCCAAAAAAGAAAATTGTTTTAATAATTTTATTAAAAAACTTTATAAAATCCCCCGCATACACCGAACTTTCTCTATACCTCACTCAAATTGAACGACCGCAAACAGAAGAAAAGAAATAAGCAGATGGCTCCTTCGGCTGAAACTCAACTCAAACCCAATGTTGAGAAACAAGAAGAAGAAGAGGATTACTATTCATATGCCAGTCAACTTGCAATGAGCGTGGTGCTACCCATGGCCATGAAAACAGCAATAGAGCTCCAAGTTTTCGACATCATAGCCAAAGCTGGTCCTTGTGCCAAACTCAGTGCTTCAGAGATCGCAACTCAAATACCCACCAGGAACCCAAATGCACCCACCATGCTCGACCGGATCCTCAGGCTTCTGTTCAACTACCGCGTGCTTGATTGTTCTGTTTCCGATGGGAAAAGAATGTATGGACTTTCACCGGTATCCAAATACTTCGTGAGCAACAATAAAGATGACGGTGTGTCTCTGAGTCCCTACTTGGTTTTGCCTCTGCAATCTGATTTCTTGGAGTGCTGGTATGCCGGCTTATTATTAATATACCTTTCTTCCTTTTTCAAGATGGCTCAACTATATATTATTATTACGAAATATGTTATTGGGTTCATTTGTAGGCCTCTACTGAAAGATGCAATTATTGAAGGAGGAATTCCATTCAACAAGGTCCATGGAATGCACTTCTTTGAGAACCTTGCCGTCAACAAGAAGTTAAATGACGTTTACAATAAAGCAATGATTAACCACACAACCATAGTGATGAAGAGGACACTAGAGAGGTACAAGGGCTTTGAGCAGCTTAAACAGCTTGTCGATGTTGGTGGTGGACTGGGAATTTCACTTGATCTTATCACCTCCAAATACCCACATATTAAGGCAATCAACTTTGACCTGCCTCATGTTATCAAGGATGCCCCATCATATCCTGGAACGTACGTATTCAGATGTTAATTAATGTATACTGAGTACTGCATGCACGTATGTATATCTCTTATTAAAAAGCCTAGATAATATCACAACATAATGGTTTCTGAATCACTATAAAATTGATCTACATTGACGCATTAGGAGTCGGGGTTAAGGGTTTCATTGAAGAGTGACAATTTACACCATAATTTGAGGGAATATCCTTTTTTAGTCAAAAAAAAATAAATTAAAGTAGTTTATTATTTTTACTCAATATTAATATTTTTATTGTTTCTATATAATAATTGATTGTAAAGACCTAAATATCCTTCATTATTTTCTTTACCTCTTCTCTCTCCTTTGATCATAATCATTTTTTCCTTTGTTCTCTCTCTTCCTTCTTTCTCTCTTCAATTAATCTATTATTTCTCTCTTTCTTTCTCTCTTTCTTTCTCACACGCCTCTCTTCTCTCTCCACCACAAAACTTTTTGCAACCATTTCTCCTCTCTGGATCGGCTCTCTCACGCCTCTCTCATCTTTAATCTAAACTTATTTTTTGTTCCTCTTCTCTCTCATTTGGTTTGTAGATCTGGGTTGTGAAGATCAAATTCAAATTTGAGTGTTAGATGTTGTTTTTAAGGGCAGTTGTAGTTGTGTTTAAGTCGTTTTTGTTTAAATTTTTTTCAGATTTTGTTTTGTTTAAAAAAAAATCTAGATTTTTTTTAATTTTAGGATTTTTTCAGAGAATATTTTGAGTTTTAGATGTTGATTTTAAAGGTGGTTGTGGTTGTGCTTAAGTTTGGACATTGTTTGTTTAATTATTTTTTCTGATTTCATTTTGTTAAAAGGAAAGAAATGAAAGAGGAAAATAGAAAGAAATGAAGAAGGATGGGGTGAGTGAGAGAGTATGTGTTAATAGTTGGAAAGGAACAAAAAGAAATGAAGAGTCTCAGATAGGAATGATAATGGGTCGGGTTCGGACGAGTTTGGTAAAATCCAAACCTAAACCCGTGATAATTTGTATCATCCAAACCCGCCTACAAACCCACGAAAATAAACAGGTTTGGGTTTCACCCGCGGGTTTGGAAGAAACCCAAACCCGCCCACGAACCCATGAAACAAGCGGGTCCATGGGTCAAACCCACGAACCCGTGAATCCGTCATTTTTTTTTTTAGAAAAATATTTCTATATTATTTAAATATATGAAAATTGTAATTTTAAAGACTAAACGTTTAATATAGTGGAAATTTTAACTCATTTCAAGTATATTTATTAGTTTAAACAAGAGTAATAGGAGACAAAACATATATATATATGAATTGATAATTACTAATTAGAATGAGTGAAATGATTGTATTTTATTCTCTATATAATTAAAAGTGTTTTTTATTGGAGTTTAGATTTATTATATTTTAAATAATAAATATTATATAATTTTTATTTAAACGGGTTCATAGATTCACGGATCACCCATTGGTTTATTTTTTCAATTCAAACCCGCACCCAAATCCACTGGATTTTTACCATACAGGTTTGAGGATTCATGGGTCTGAGGATTCACGGGTCTTAATTTCATCCGTCAATTGGATTCGAACTGATTCTATGGATTTGGATTTAATTGTCATTCATAGTCTGAGATACAGAGAGATTACGAGAAAAGATGATGTAATGAAGAGTTAGGGAGAGAGAGAGAGTGAATGGTTCAGTCGTTGCGTGGATTGTGAGAAGAAAATAGGTGAATGAATAATATGTATATTAAATTATTAATAGAGGGAGAGAGTGGTTGCTGATCGATGGAAATAGATAAGTAATGGTGCACATTGATCATGGAAAATGATGGCTAGGGACATGCTGTCCCCACAAAATAAAATTGAAAAAAAATATAAGAAAGCTTCTAGAACGTAGAAGCATAAAACGTGAAAAATGAAATTATATTGCCGTCTAGGTGCCGACACATCGGTATCTAGGCGGTCTAGGTACCGTATGTTGTTGGTCCATCTGACGTCTTGCGACTATTTAAATACTGATATTGTTAGAGTACTGACTCCGTATCCGTTATATTGATCATTAATGGTTGATTGTTATATAATATAAAATAAAGAAAAAACGATAAAAAGTGAAAAGATTTTATCACGTGACAATATTCTATTGGGATCAATACATCTGAATATTGATAAGTATCCAAACTTTTAAATACTGTTTTTAAGTTCATATATTCTGCTACAGTTTTTTCATTAACATGTATTGGATGCATATTGGTTAATTAGTTAGTCTCTATGTTGCAGGAGTGGAGCATGTTAGT